>JAJKFI010000101.1:5111159-5197954 GCA_029204185.1 Lerista edwardsae | reverse complement strand
TATTATTATTATTATTATTATTATTATTATTATTATTATTATTATTATTATTATATTCTGGGTGCTGGGGGATGGTGGGACAGCACAGAGGGTAGGCTGGGAGCAGAGCTAGGGGCGTGCCCCACCCTAGGCGCCATCAGAGCCTGATCTGGCTCTGGGAGATTGGAAGGATTGTTGTAAAGATAGCAAGAAATGAAGGCACATCCTTGTATAACACATTCCCTGTCCTTGGGATCTAGGGAAAGAAATATAAGGACAGCTTTTGGAGAGCATGGTCGAGACAAAACCTTTTGTGTTTCTTCAATCTCTGGGAGCAAGCACTATTCTCCCCTGACCTAACTGGGGGCCTCTGTAACACAGGAGCATAGCTAAGGCCTCTGCGACCAGGGGTCAAAAAAGATTTTGTAGCCCCCCCCCTTCCACGACAAAATCAAATTTAATTAAGTAAATAAAATGTTTTCTGGTTAATTAGCCATAATTTTTTTTAATAAAGTATAGATATTTTGATATAGTTGGTTTCACTGCATTCTGCTTTAAATTACCTTTAAAGGTAAAGGTTTCCCCACGACTGAATGGTCTAGTCGTGACTGACTGTAGGAGGCAGTGCTCATCTCCGTTTCAAAGCCTGTGGAGCCGGCGTTTTTGTCCAAGGACAAGCTTCCGTGGTCATGTGGCCGGCATGACTCTACGCCGTAGCGCACGGAACACCGTTACCTTCCCATCGAAGTGGTCCCTATTTATCTACTCGCATTTAGGTGCTTTCGAACTGCTAGGTTGGCAGGAGCTGGGACAAGCAACGGGAGCTCACTCCGTCACGCAGTCTTGAACTCCCAACCTTGTGGTTGGAAAGCCCAGCAACAGTGGATTGACTTGCTGCGCCACCACGTCCCACAAATTACCTTTACAATGATATATAACAGTGGTTCCCAAACTGTGGGTCGGGACCCGCCAGTGGGTCATGAGTCAATTTCAGGTGGGTCACAAAGCACCTAGAGCAGCCATATTGAAAGTATGGGAAGATGAGAAGCTGGAAAGAGCAAAGGCTGTGTGGTTGTTTTGCTTGTTTCAAGGTTGTAAATAGTTTTTTTTTTTCTAATTTACTTTGCTATTGGAAAATGGCTGAGAAATCCCCCAATTTATTGTTGCATTTTCAGGAAAGCAGCAGGCTCTGGTGTCACAATGACGGCACTTCTAGCCATGGCATTACTTGTGATCAGTAGTGGGATCTAAATGATTTAGGAACAGGAACTCACTTTTGATTGGCACTTGTCGGGAACCCGGAACCAGCCACGGAGCCCGTTAGGATCCGGAACGCCCGTTCTGGTCCGTTCCCCCTGAATGACATCACTGCTTGTGATGGGTCCTGGAGAGACTGTCATGCTAAAATGTGGGTCCTGGTGCTAAAAAGTTTGAGAACCACAGATATATAACATGATAGGTATTATTTGTACTTTCCAAAGTCTTCACAATTTTGGCCACTAGTGTCAAGCTCAGCTTGTTGCCACCCTACAGCTTGTTGCCCAGTGCAATTGCCCCCCTATATCCTTTTAGCTATGCCACTGCTTTTTGTTTTGTATGTATACAGAACCTTACCATATTATTCCATTATGCAAAAACAAAAATAAATAGGAGCCTGGATGTATGAAGGAGTCTGCAAGAGAGCGGAGGGCCCAATCCTCTCCAACTTTCCAGAACTGATGTAGCCCCAAAGTAAGAGAACAAACACCCCCTTATCTTGACGAGGTCTCTGTGACTGCCTCCCCCCCCCACTGCAGGAGACAGCATACGCCCCATTGGCCCAGCTGCATCAGTGCTGAAATGTTGGATCGGATTGGGTCTTGAATGAGATAGCAAGCATTGCTGAGTCATAGGTTGGGTGGGGAGGAGATAGACTGGGTGGGAGAAGAGCAAGAAATGAGCCTTGCGTCAAGGCATAAGTATCATAGCAGTTAATGCAGGCTTGTCTAGACTCTGACAGCATTTGAAAAACATGTATAATATCAGTAAGCACAAAGATTATGAGTATGAAATGAAATCCTCTTCTTTGCGGATTTTAAAAAATGTGCTCCATCGGCAGGAAAACGCTGACCAAAATCCCGTTTGGGAATCTGAGGACTGGAGGCTCAGCTGCATATGCGACAGAGGAGGTTGAAGGGAAGTCACGAATTAGCGGTCACTGGAAAATCAGTGTTCAAAAGCAGGCACATAGTTGGCAGCGGTGTTAGAAGGAGAAACGGATCACACACACCCCGTCTGAATTGCAATTATTATGAAATCCAAGTGACCCACATGGACAGACATCATTATTTCTATGGAGCCTTCTGCAGGAATATACATGTTTATACAGCTTTCTAAGTATCCAGAGGTTTTGACTCCACCCAAGTCGCACAAAACGGTTTTCATGGCTTTTCAAGGGGCTGGTGAGCTTTTGCTTAATGTTGGAAAGGGATTCGGATAACTTTTGGTCCTTTATCATCCCACGCTGTTTCTCTTTGAATTGGATCTTTGGCAAAAGCCTCATATCTTAATGACGCTGCTGAGAATGTTCTCTGTCCACACTGTGAGATGTAAATTGCAGACAGTGCACAACTCAACATCTGAACTCTTTTCTAACACAGCAACTTGGTTGCTCATGCAAATCTGCTAAACATGCATGGGCTGAATAGAGTGGATAGAGGGATGTTCTTTTCTCTCTTACACAACACCAGAACCAGTGGAAATTCACTAAAATTGTCTATTGGGAGAATGAGAACAGATAAATGGAATACCCAGCAGGTAATTAATTTGTGGAACTCCTTGCCATAGGAGATGATTATGGCATCTGGCCTAGGTGCCTTTCAAAAGGGACTGGACATATTTCTGGAGGAAGAGTCCACCATGGGCTACAGGCCATGAAAGGTGGTGCAACCTCCTTATGTTAGGAGGAGGCTACCTCAGAATGCCGGGTGCAAGGGAGTGGCAACAGGATGCAGGCATCTAGTTGTCTTGTTTGCTCCCTGAGGCATCTGGTGGGCCACTGTGAGATACAGGAATCTGGACTAGATGGGCCTTTGGCCTAATCCAGAAGGGCTCTTCTATGGTTACCTGTTGTTTTTAAAAGAAGTGTATTGGGTTAGTATTGCCTGCAGTTGCACACTACAAATCCCAAGATGCTACAGGAAATCTAAGCATTCTTCTGTAGCCCACTGGCATTGCTTGTCTGTCTAGGAACTGGGGCTCAACTTTCATAAGAAGAGCCCCACTGGAACAGGCCAAAGGCCCATCTAGTCCAGCTTCCTGTATCTCACAGTGGCCACCAGGTATCGAAGGGAGCTCAGTAGAAAACAAGATGCTTGCATCCTGTTGCCACTCCCCAGCACCTGGCATTTTGAAGTAGCCTACTATTAATGTAAGAAGGTTGCACCACCCATCATGGCCTATAGCCCACAATGGACTTTTCCTCCAGAAATCTGTCCAATCCCTAAAAGGCGTCTAGGCCAGATGCCACCACCACCTCCTGTGGCAAGGAGTTCCATAGCTGAATACCCCGCTGGGTAAAAAAGTATTTCCTTTTATCTGTTTTAACTTTCCCAACACTCAATTTCAGTGGATGTCTCCTGGTTCTGGTGTTGTGCCTCCTCTATGGTCTTCTCGGATCTGAGCCTGCTGATCTGAGGAGGCCACGCTGCCTGAATTGGGGCCTCGCGGCCTCTGGATGAAGCCCTCCCAGGCTAGCATGCCTGCTGGCCCGCCCACAACCTGCCCTACCTCCGCCCAGAAACGCCCTCCTCCGCCCACTCCCTCCCTTGGCCTGGCTCATCACACCTCTGAGCCAGCTGGGCTCAGCTGGTGCAGAGCAAGAGGAGCATGGGCAGTGGTGTCAGCTTACCGGTACGCTGGGCGGGTCTTCGGGGGGATCGGCAGGGCCCTCGCTGCGTTCCGTTGTGTAATGGCAAAAGCCCGCCCGCTGCAGCCATTACGCAACGGAACGCAGCGAGCGCGCTGCCGATCGCCCCGAAGACCCGCCCAGCGTACCAGTAAGCTGACACCACTGAGCACAGGTGCTCTGAGGCCAATGCTGCCTGCAGCGCTGGTCTCAGAGCGAGGGCATCGACACAGGGGTGCCACTCGGCGCACCCACATCGGTGCTCTGCACATAGCGTCGACACTACCATGTAGCGTCAATGCTACAGGGCGCCTAAAATGGTGCCCTAAAGGGGTTCAAGCATACTTTACAGTGTCCCTTATGCCAGCCAAACTTTGCTGGCCTAACTGTGCCGGCCTAACTCCAGGATAGGATTGTGCCCTGAATGAGCTAGCTTTTAATAAAAATCTGCGCTGTGATATAACTAGTGGCCTATCAAGAACTGTGACTAATACTTTGGATCAAGTTTGGGGTTTTTTCAGAAGTAGAGTTTTCAGTTGATAACTGGTGCTCTGTACACTTGCAGATTAGCAATGTCTGAAAACAGTCTTTCTCAAAGATATCGAGGCACAAACATTGAGAGAGAAGAAAAATGGATTTGACAAGAATCCAGTTTTGCTTCCTTATAAGTAACTAGGAGTTTTCTTCTGGTTCTGGGAACATCAATTTGTCTACAAATGTCCATAACTTCAGAGACATGAAGATAGTGAAGACCGGCAGGTTAAAGGTTTGGCCGAGCTGCATGCCTGGTGACTATGAATGAGGCATTATTGGCCTGATCCCAATGAACATCAATGGCATCTGGTCTTGATGCCTTTAAGAGGGGATTGGACGGATTTCTGGAGGAAAGGTCCATCGTGGGCTATAGGCAATGATGGATTGTGCAACCTCCTTACAAAGGTGGTGGGCTACTTCAGAGTACCGGGTGCAGGGGAGTGGCAACAGGATGCAAGCATCTTGTTGTCTCATGCCTCCCACTTTTTGGGCATTAACAACCAACTTTTAACAACCAACTCCCGGGCGGGCTTTCGCCGTTACGCAACAGAACGCAGCAATCGCGCTGCCGCTCACCCGGAAGACACGCCCAGCGTACCGGTAGGCTGACACTACTGGTCGCAACCTTATGCCAGGTGGTTCATGGAAAGCTGGGAGCAGCCATCTTGGAAACTGCAAAACTTACTCTTGTTATATTCCTTTTGTGAGTGTTAACAGTTTGAATTTCCAAGTGAGGGTTTTTAAGAATTTTGTTTTCATTTCAGTGTTTTTACATCGTATTTTGTCCTCATCTTGCTTTCTGTCAGGGATGTTTCATGGTTGTACAATTGCTGTAGTCCAATAATGCCAATTTGCTTTTCAAGAGTGTCATTTTATTATGTTGCAATGAGAGCACTTCCTGCATGAAGATGTCACTTCCTGCCATGCCATCACTTCTAGGTTAATGACATCACATCTGGTGGGTCCCAACATGAGTGCCATTCTAAAAAGTGGGTCTCGGTCTAAAAAGTTTGAATACAACTGCTTTAAAAGTATACTATTTAGATGATATAGATTATACAGTGTCAGCAGATGCAGCCACAGTATTATTACTAATTATAAAAGTTGTTGTTGTTCAGTTGCTAAGTCGTGTCCGACTCTTCGCAACCCCATGGACCACAGCATGCCAGGCCTCCCTGTCCTCCACTAGCTTCCGGAGTTTGCCCAATTTCATGTTCATTGCTTCGGTGACACTGTCTAACTGGTGACCTCTGCCGCCCCCTTCTCCTTTTGCCTTCAATCTTTCCTAGCATGAGGGTCTTTTCTAAAGAGTCCTCTCATCTCATGAGGTGGCAAAGTATTGGAGCTTTAGCTTCAGTATTTGTCCTTCCAGGGAGCAATCAGGCTTGACTTCCTGTAGGATTGACTGATTATAAAAGTCAATCCTATTATAAAAGTAGTCTTTTTTAATTTCTGGAAAATATCTTAAACACCAAAATGCATGTTTTGTGTTTTTATTCAGATATTTTAACCACCAAAAGTTGGTTGTTAATGCCCAAAAAATGATTTTCAACCAAAGAAAAAAAAACACCCAGCCCAAGCTATCTTGAAGATGTTCATGGAATTACAAGGGAATTATGGCTTTTTCTTCATGAGTTAAGCCAGCTGGAGGATTTCAAGCATATATTAGCACCAAACCGGACATTCAGTGGCTGATCCAGGACTGAGATCATGGATTGCTGCTTAACACTTGCAAAGTAGGCAGAGTGATGGAATTTCCAGCAGAGAAGTACTGGCACGACTGGGAGGTTTCGAAACAGTAAATGTGATGTGCATGTAATATATTCAGTTTGTGACAACCCACAATATAGTGTTATTGTTCAAAAGTGGGATACAAATATTTTTGAGAAACGAAAGTTAAAGCAACACCCATTAAGAGGCGAAAAGCTTTACTCTGTGCACATCATGTTTGCAAGGCGAATCAACAATATAACCCTTTGTTTAACTTTCAGCATTTACTCATATCCCAGAAGTAAAGAATTAGATAAGTGGTGATTGTGTTTGCATTGCACAATCCCTACCAAGGCAGATTGGGCACCTGGTGGTTGATAGGCTTGTAGGATTTGCTCAATGTTAATGAACTTCATTAGTGTACTTTCGGGTGTGTGTGTGGATTTTTCCTTTTCTCAAGAGTTCCCCTCTGGCCTGTAATTTTGGCACAAGGCAGTCACAGATAGTCAGTGGCGTTCCTATGTGGAGGGCAAAATGCTAAGTTTTGCAGGAGCCTGAGCTCCTGTGTATCGTGGCCCCTTCCTGTCACCTTCAGAGCCTTTCGTGGCTTGGAGGGCAAAGACTTGGGACTAGCTCTCCAAGCCATGAATGATTCTGGAAGAGAGGGGAAGGGGGCTGCATTACATAGGAGCTCAGGCTCCTGAAAAACTTAGCACCCCCCCCCGGTAGGAACACCATTGCAGATGGTGCTTCAGGAGCATGTCAACAGGGCTCAGTGGTTTGCCCTCATGCACAGTCCACAAGAGGCATAGTGACTGAATGCAGTGGCGTTCCCAGAGGGGGGGCAAGTGCTAGGTTTTTCAGGCGCCTGAATGCCCATGTAAAGCGGCCCTTCCCCCTCGTCTTCAGAGCTATTCATAAGAACATAAGAAGAGCCCTGCTGGATCAGGCCAAAGGCCCATCTAGTCCAGCTTCCTGTATCTCACAGCGGCCCACCAGGTGCCCCAGGGAGGCACGAGACACAAGACACTTACATCTCGTTGCCACTCCCCTGCGCCCGGTACTCTGAAGTAGCCTACTACTAATGTAAGGAGGTGGCACAATCCATCATGGCCTATAGCCCACGATGGACGTTTCTTCCAGAAATCCGTCCAAACCCTTCTTAAAGGCATCTAGACCAGATGCCATCACCACCTCCTGTGGCAAAGAGTTCCACAGACTAACCACCCGCTGGGTAAAAAAGTACTTCCTTTTATCTGTTTTAACTCTCCCAACCCTCAGTTTTAGCGGATGCCCCTGGTTCTGGTGTTTTGAGAGAGGGAAAAGAACATCCCTCTATCGACTCTATCCCTTCCATGCATAATTTTGTGTTCACGGCTGGGAAAGCAAAGCAGAGGCTCCAGAATGGCTCTGAAGGTGAGGGGGAGAGGCCACTTTACTTAGGTATTCAGGAGCCTGAAAAACTTCTGAAAAACTGAAAATGACCCCCACTCTGGGAATGCCATTGAACCGAATAGGATGTGTTCACTACAAGAGAGAAGATGAAGAAGCATTGGTGAGCCCTTGAGGCACCTAATAAAGGGCAAAGCGAAGATCCTCAGTCCAGCCTTTCAGGGGCTTCTGGCCCAAAACAAAGGAACAGGAATACCCCTGAATTAGCAGACTTGGGAGGGCAGGGACTCACGGTGCAATCCTAACTTGTTAGATCGGCACAGTTCGGCCAGCAAAGTTTGGCTCGCACAAGGGACACCGTAAAGCACGTTTGGACCACTTTCGGAGCCAGGGAGGATGGCGCATGTCTGTGTGCTGGTCTCTCTGACTCCGAGAGTGGTCCAAACATACTTCATGGTGTCCCTTGTGCCAGCCAACCTTTGCTGGCCTGATTGTGCTGGCCTAATTCCTAGTTGACGTGGTGGCGCTGCAGGTTAAACCGCTGCTGCTGAGCTATCTAACCGGAAGGTTGGGAGTTCAAGACCACGCAACAGAGTGAGCTCCCGTTGCTTGTCCCAGCTCCTGCCAACCTAGCAGTTTGAAAGCAAGTAAAAATGTGAGTAAATAAATAGGTACTACTTCTGTGGGAAGGTAATGGCATTCCATATGCCTTGGCATATAGTCATGCCGGCCATATGACCATGGAAGCTTGTCCTCTGACCAACGCCAGCTCTACAGACTTAGAAATGAAGATGAGCACCGCCCCCTACAGTTGGTCACGACTAGACCATTCGGTCGTGGGGAAACCTTTACCTTTGAATTCCAGGTTAGGATTGCACCCCCAGGCATGACCTCCTTCAGCATGATGAGAGCTAGCAATGTTGAGACAGAACAAATACTGTGACTGAGAGCGCACTCCTAAACTGGAGTAAGGCCGGCATAAACTAAGTCAGCAAAGTTTGGCCAGCACAAGGGCCGCCATAAAGAGTTTTTGGACTATTCCTGGAGTCAGGGAGGATGGTGCACGTCTGTGCGTTGGCCTCTCTGACTTTGAGAGTGGTCCAAACATACTTTACGGTGTCCCTTGTGCTGGCCAAACTTCGCAGGCTTAGCTTATGCTGACCTAACTCAGTTTAGGATTGCACCCTGAGTCCAATGTGGAGCCAGTGAGGAGTGGGCGTGGCTATCAAGGCTCAAGCAGGAAGAATGTATATGGCACCCTCCCCAAGCAAAAGCCACACTGAAAATGAAATGCTAGGCTGGAACCTTGTTTCTTTCTGCAGATTCAATTGCAACAATTTGCAATGTTGAGACCAGGGCCGGCACCAGGAAAATCGGGACCCAACGTGGGGCACTTCACCCTCCCTGCGGGGCCCCCCACTCACCAAGAAAATGCTTGTGGTGCCATGCACGGCCCCTGGAAATAGGAGGTGACATGATGACGTCCCCACCAACTGCTTCCAGGAGGCCCATTTTGCAAAGCAGAGGCAGGGGCAGGTGGGAAGGCTCAAGGTAAAGCTGCTCTGCTCACCCCACTGACTTACAGCCCATTTAGAAATCCCAGCTGCAGTAGCAAGCAATATGCTCATTGCGCTTGTGCAGAGGCCCCCCAAAATGCGGGGCCCAATGTGATAACATTGAGCACATTGGCTTAAGCCTGTGATTGGGACCACAGTCATCTCAGAGCTTATGTCTCAGCTCTCTGTTTCCCAGATGACCCTGCAGGCAGGATGTGGAGGTATCTAAGAAAAATAAGGTAGCCAAATGTGTAAGAATTTGACGTGGAGGCATGCATGCGCTGTTGTGTATTTGTGTAAATAGTAGCAGAGTTGGGGGCTTGGAGACCCATGCCAGCGCCTTGCCTTAGCGCTCCGAAGCGAAGGATTGAAGCAATCGCCACATTTCCATAACAAAGTCTCTTTATTGTAGCGAAAGTGAGAAAGGTACAAAGGTTCAATCTGCCGGCTAGGAAAGCCGGTGAAGTCTGGGCCGCTCGCAGGCGGCCGTTTCAGTGCAGCTTTACATCTTAAGCACACACAGTGAAAAACTCCTTCTAACAACAGAACAAAGGGATGCAGCCAGAGTATATCTGGTAGGTGGATACCTGAAGACCCCTTGTGCCCCATCTTACCCAATGGGGTGACCCTTAGAGCACTATGAGCTCATGGGAATGTGCAGTGTTTCCAGCCAGGGCTTCCCGTGTGAAACTGCCTGCTTATTCTACACTATCAGAAAGGGAGTACAACTACTATCCAAGCTAGTTGCCCTAACAAGCTGGGAAGCTTCTGGCTCGAAGGACACACAGGTGTTTATCTGATCTTGAGACGGAGAGACGGAATGCCAGTTTCAGCCAGTTCTGGACTGTGAGATGTGAAACTGCAACATGCGCTGAGCCTCGGTACACTGTTTCCCACACCTACAGGCCTTCATTGTATTCTCCAGTTGCACAATGATTGATTTGCTTTGCAAAGGCATTAACTCAGGGCTTCATTTGTCAAGATAAGAGCAAGGACAACACTGGGGAAGTTCCACTCATGTTACGTCCGCCTGCAAGTATCAATTTCGGCAATGAAGGTCTACATAAAGAGCCTATTTTTAGCCCGTCTTCTCAACCTATGTTTTATGTAAGTTCCTCCTTTATTATCTCATGTGACTTTCGCTCAGGCTGTTAAATGCCTCTCAAGGCTCCAGCAGTAATCCATCAGGCATGGCTCAAACCTCTGTGGTGCCTGACACACAGGTTTGGTGCTGCCCCCCAATGGCACATGCAGCATGTCATAAACTGTTTTTTCCTCCCACCTCCTTAAGCCCAGGTTTCCTTCCCCTAGTCCTGGATCACTGGGTCCCATGCCCAGATCCGGGACTCTCCCTTGCTTCCACTAGCTGCTGGATTGTCCCTTCCTGCCAGTGGGGTCATTCAAATGATTTAGGAACAGGAACACACTTTTGATTGGCACTTGTCGGGAACCCGGAACCAGCCACGGAGCCCGTTAGGATCCGGAACGCCCGTTCTGGTCCGTTCCCCCTGAATGACATCACTGCCTTTGCCCCCCTAGGAATCCGGAGTCGCTCCCTTTAACCCTCTATTTTAACCCTAATTTTAACTAGTGGAACTGAGTTCCCCCGCGTTCCCCCTGCATGACATCACTGCTTCCTGCCCCAGATTAGCCCACAAGTACCACTTACCTCCTCTTTCTCCAGCCACTGCCAGTGGCCCAATAACAGGGCTGGCCTTAAGCCAATGCGACCAATGTCACCACATCGGGCCCCACTCTTAAGGGGACCCCACCCCAGTGCAGTGAGCAAATTGCCTGCTACTGCAGCCAGGATCTCTATGAATTGTAAGTCAATGGGGCAAGCAGAGCATCTTTCCCTGGGGCCCTCCCACCTGCCCCTGCCTCCAAACTGCCCAAAATGGGCCTCCTGGAAGCAGTTGGTGGTGGCATCATCCTGTCACCACCAACTATTTCCAGGTGCCGCAGGTTGCACGTGGCACCACAGGTACTCTTCTTGGTGAGTGGGGGGGGTCCTCTGGGGAGGGTGGGGGACCCCACAAGAATGCCCTACATTGGGCCCCGCCTCTCAGGCCCTGCTTAGTAATGCGGTCAAAGAGGGGGGCAGGGCGGTAAGTACAGCCAGCATTGCAATGTGCTGCATAAGCAACCCCACCCACTTGCTATCAGGTTCAGGAGTTTGTACTAAGAGCTGAGGGCTGTGATCTGACCTGATCAGAATGTTTTGTGTTGTTGCCCTAACTCCTGAACCATCGTACTACCACTGATGCCTGTGCACATTCAGGGGAACAAAAATACATGTGCTGCCAAAAGCGGACATTCCGTTGCAGTCGCTGCCCAGAATGGCTCCGACGGCAAGTGGGAGGGGCCACTTACGGAGCACATTGTGGTGCCTGCTGTACTTGCCACACTGCCCCGCCCTCTGGCTACTCTACTATTATATGCTGCCCGTCTCCTTTTTCTGCCATCTGCTGTTTGAAACAAGTCACGTCTGTGGTAGAGATGGGACAGCCCGCCAAAGGTTTGCATCCCCAGTTTGGGTCCCCAAAAGCAATTTTAGCCTGGCTGCTCCCACGTTTTGATCAAGGTATGACAAAATATGTCCCCCCTGTAAAAACAAGAACAAGATGTTCAAATTATAAGACGTCAGAGGCATTCTGCACTTTACTACGAGCCCAATCCTGAACTCACTGGTTCCCGCAGAAGCAGTGGCACCAAAATGGTAACCACTGCATCCCAGGGGAGCCAGGCAGTAGTGCTATCCAGCCGGTATGCGTCACGCCATGTTCCGCCGCTTTCCCGCACGCCCCGGCAGGCGGGAACGCGGCGGAACGCGACGTGATGCAATGGGCAGACTGCCGATCAAACGTAAGTCCCACCCAGCGTACTGGCTGGATAGCACTACTGGAGCCAGGCAACCACCAGAGGCTTCTCGGGAGATGGGGACATGGATCCTCTTCCACCCAGGAAAGCTCTGTTGCCTGCAATGGGACTCTCCTCATCTTACCGCCGGCTATTTTGCCAGTGGTGAATCAAACAGCCCCGTGTCGAGCTGCCCCTCTGGGGATAGGTTCTGGTGGTGGAAGCCACCACCAGGTCCCCCCCCCCGTGGCCGGCTCCTCCCCTCCCCCACCTAGTTCCTTCCCATCCCCGCCTCCCCCCCACCCAGTGGTGTCATTCAAATGATTTAGGAACAGGAATTCACTTTTGATTGGCACTTGTCGGGAACCCAGAACCAGCCACGGAGCCCGTTAGGATCCGGAATGCCCGTTCTGGTCCGTTCCCCCTGAATGACATCACTGCCTTCGCCCCCCTAGGAATCCGGAGTCGCTCCCTTTAACCCTCTGAGTGCCGGCCAACCAAGAAGAAAAGCTCTTTGCAGAGGAATCAGGAGGGGGGAGGAGGGAGAGTGAAGTGGGCGGAGTCAGCCCTAATTTTAACTAGTGGAACTGAGTTCCCCCACGTTCCCCCTGCATGACATCACTGCCCCCACCCCAAATGGGCTTACCAGTGGCTGACACTGCTGGAGCGCCTGCCAGCCGGCTGCTCACATTTGGACCTGGCGCTGAATGTCTGCTGCCCGAGTGTGGCTGCAGCACGAAGTCTCAATCACAGAGAATGGTGGCAACTCTGAGAACAAGAAAAGCCATACCTGTTGGGTTGTTAACGGAACAGGAGCCCGACCAGAAAAAAAGTGGTAACCTCACCTGAACTTTCCTTGAAGCTTTCCATTGGTGTTCCTTCCTAAGTGTAGTTTCCAAGCCTGGTTGCATAAGGAATGACGCGCATTCCTGCACACAGGTGTGTTTCCTAGAGGCATCTGAGAGTATTTATGGACTAATTCAGTGGGTAGGAAAGTGGCACCGCTTTTGGCAGCACATGTATTTTGGTTCCCCTGAATGTGCACAGGCATCATTCCAGTGGTAGTACGATGGTTCAGGAGTTAGGGCAACAAAACAAAACATTCTGATCAGGTCAGATCACAGCTCTCAGCTCTTAGTACAAACTCCTGAAGTTTCCAAGGCCAAATGATGTTGTCTAATGGCCCACACGCAAACCTTTCAGATGACTTCTAAATCATCATTAAGACTTGTAGGGTTTTGTTTTCCTCTGTCAAATTCTAGAATGCAGAGCAAAGCAAGTCCATGGAACCATGAAGGAATGGACCAGAGGGAAATTCATTCAATCCTGTTAAGACTGTTTTTGAACCCGTGGGTTGCGATCCCCCAATGGGGTCACAAAGCCTTCGTAGGGGGGTTGTGGCAAACGTTCAAGGCCTATGCAAGAGAAGACTTGGATCCAGTCCAATTATGATACTACTTTATCAAAACTGAGCTCTGAAGGGGGTACAGAAAAGGCTACATTGTTGGAGGGAGAATACAAAATATTTGTACCAGGTAGCAAACGGCTTAGCTATGCCCCTGATCTGAAGAGCAAGCATATATGCAATGAGAAGCAGTATATACAGTAGATGAATCAAATGTTCATTTGTAAATGCACAGACACAACTGTGGACGACAGGTCAATCAGTGGCTCCCAGTCATGATAAATATGAGCTTCTTCAAGGTTCAGGGCCATTATGCCTCTGGATACTGGCTGCAGGGAAACAATGGCAGGGGAGACGTTTGTCTTTATCTCCAATTTATGGCTGCAGCTTTTGGGGCTCTTCAGCCTAGAAAAAAGGTGCCTGAGGGGGGACATGATTGAGACATACAAAATAATGCACGGAAGGGATAGAGTCGATAGAGGGATGTTCTTTTCCCTCTCTCAAAACACCAGAACCAGGGGGCATCCGCTAAAACTGAGGGTTGGGAGAGTTAAAACAGATAAAAGGAAATACTTTTTTACCCAGCGGGTAGTTAATTTGTGGAACTCTTTGCCACAGGAGGTGGTGATGGCATCTGGTCTAGATGCCTTTAAGAGGGGATTGGATGGATTTCTGGAAGAAAAGTCCATCGTGGGCTATAGGCCATGATGGATTGTGCAACCTCCTTACATTAGTAGTAGGCTACTTCAGAGTACCGGGTGCAAGGGAGTGGCAACAGGATGCAAGCATCTTGTTGTCTCGTTCCTTCCTGGGGCACCTGGTGGGCCGCTGTGAGATACAGGAAGCTGGACTAGATGGGCCTTTGGCCTGATCCAGCAGAGCTCTTCTTATGTTCTTATGTTCTTATGGATGTTCCAAACTGGTTGGCCATTGTAAGAATCCAAATCTGGATGAGATGGGCATTTGACCTGATCTAACTGAAGCATATATTTATACTGTTTCTGTATATTGATTATTTATATTGTTGAGATAGATAGATATAGATATAGATATTGTTGACCGTGAAAGGCCTGGCATTGTAGAGCACTGATACACTGGCTCTCCAAGTTATAGGTGTCTGAGAGTGCAATCCGATACCTGCATTGCACCGGCGCTATGCTCTTGCTCTGGTCCAGCACTGTCGCAAATGTGCCGTCAAGCGCATCTGCACCAGCTAGTCGGGCGCTGGACCGGCGCAAGCAGCAGCGTCGGCGCCCGGGTGCCACTGCGCTTGTCGGCAGCGCCTGCCGTGTGCCGTTCGAGCGTCAGCCTCACTCGGTCGGCGCAGGACCTTACCAAGAGCGCGCCAGAGGCATAACGGGGCAGCACAGTGGGCAGCGACAGGGGCGTTGACGCACGACGGCCTTAGTGCCAAATCCTAAACCCTGCCCCAGCCTCGGCGGCCCCGATTCGAACTGCTGCTGTGCACGTGTCCCTGTGCCTGCAAAGCAGCCGGCGCAGATCCGAGCAGCCCCATAGAGCTGGCTGGGGCTTACCCGGGTGCAAGGGTCCCTTGCCTTGCGCTGCACTGCCGCCGCCTCCTAATGGCCTTAGGATGCCGCCCTGCTATCTCAGCCTTACTATGTTGGCGCTGCTTAGGATTGGGCTGCCCATTACAGACATCCAAGTGACAGCCAGTTGTGTTGGTGTTTTGCACAGGCTACTTTGTGGTGTTTTCAAGCAGGCACAACAGCACTGGGCTGGCAAGAGGCAGCTGTTTCAAGCTATGCACATTCTGACTTCCACCCAAATGCCAGAACCAAACTGGTATGTATGTGGGGGATGGGCAGCCAAGCCTACTTAACTTCCCCCGCCTATGCTGGTGCGCCAATGGAGTGGGCACGGCATCCTAGGGTGGGGGATAGTTGCCAATTACTCCTCAGTGTAAGGGAACAGAAGCTTCTTGCCCTGGAGAAAGCCTCCATTTTCCTTATGGGTCTCCTCACTCATGCACCAGCTATTTTGCTGGGCAGAACCCAGAAGTGTAATGGCTGCAGAAAGGGAGAGGGATTGGATCTGGCTGCACGCAAATGGCACCGATCCCCTCTGCGTCCTTCCCGTTTCCTCCCCTCCCTGCCTCTTTCCCATCCAGAAATTCCCCTATCCCTCCCCTTCCTCACCTCACAAGTGACACCGTAATGTATATTTGGACCACTTTCGGAGTCGGAGAGGTCACCACACAGACGTGCACCATCCTCCCTGACTCAGAGAGTGGTCCAAACACATTTTACTGTGGCCCTGGCACCAGCCAAACTTTGCTGGCCTAACTGTGCCGGCCTAAATCCAGGTTAGGATTGTGCCCTTAGTGTACTTGCCAAATGTGCTTTCATGAAGAGAAAAAACATGAAGAGGCAACCCAAAGGCCAATTCATCCAATCACATCTGAGGCGGAGAGACCATTACAAGGTGACCTTCTCCTGAATTGTTATTGGTACAGTGATTTGTGCTCCTGGTGCCTGAGATACTGTCAAAAGATCACTTGTCTCTGCTATGTGAACACAAAGGTCTAGATTTATAGGCTTAGCCCCAGGATATTGTCCGAGGAAGGCACATGATTCAGCCACTTTGACAAAGCTAGGCATGTCTAGCTGGTGCCTGGATGCTTGATCAATCCCTGGATGTGTGAACACTGTGAAACCCCATGAGCTCTATGATGGGGAAAAAGGTGGGATATTAACGTATTCAAGTTAATAAGACATAAAAACAAATTGACATTTAAAATGATGGTGTGCTTTAGTGACAGGTTATTTAAAACAATCTACTGGCTGCAAAAAAAAAAAAAAAAAAGTCTGAGTTGAAGTCCCTGAGATAACAAATGAAGCACTATGAGACAAAGGAGTGGAGTTCACTTTTCACCCCAGCACAGTGTCTTTCTTGTGGCTGTTGCTGGTGGTGTTCTCCATTCCTTTAGATTGTGAGCCCTTTTGGGACAGGGAGCCATTTAACTTTAATGTTATTATTTGCCTGTAAACCGCTTTGTGAACTTTATGTTGAAAAGCAGTATATAAATACTAGTGATTGATTGATTGATTGATTGATTGATTGATTGATTGATTGATTGATTGATTGAGTTCAAAAGTGATTGGAGCCAGCAGCGTAGCTACAGAGGAGTAGCAGGACAAGTATCGAAAGTGCTGAAACTTGCCGTATGAGCAACACTTGCTGTCAAGAGTCATTTTGGACTGTCAAGAGTCAACACACTGCCCCATATAGCTCCAACAGTGAGTGGGAGGAGCACTAACGGTGCATTGTGGTGCCTGCTGTGCTTACCATGCTGCCCTCCCATGGCTATGCTACCGAGTGGAACCAAACTGAGGGCGCAATCCTAACCTGGAGTTAGGCCAGCACAGTTAGGCCAGCAAAGTTTGGCTGGCACAAGGGACATCGTAAAGGGCGCAATCCTAAAATGAGTTATGCTGGCATAAGCTAAGCCAACAAAGTTTGGCCAGCACAAGGGATATCATAAAGTGTGTTTGGACCACTCGAAGTCAGGGAGGATGGCTCACGTCTGTGTGCTGGCCTATCTGATGCTGAGACTGGTCCAAACATACTTTATGGTGTCCCTTGTGCCAGCCAAACTTTGCTGGCCTAACCGTGCCAGCCTAACTCCAGGATAGGATTGCACTTTAAGTGAAAGAGAGCGCAATCCTAAACTGGAGCTAGGCTGGCATAAGCTAAGCCAGCAACGTTTGGTCAGCACAAGGGCCACCGTAAAATATGTTTGGACCACTCTCTGAGTCAGGGAGAATGACGCATGTCTGTGTGCTGGCCTCTCCGACTCTGAGAGTGGTCCAAACATACGTTATGGTGGCCCTTGTGCTGGCCAAACTTTGCTGTCTTAACTGTGCCGGCCTAACTCCAGGTTAGAATTGCGCTCTGAGGCAAGTGTTTTCTGTGAATGTTAGTTACATGGTGAATAGTGAACAATAGTTATTTGATTACTTTCTTTTTTTCTAGGAGTTATTCTATTGCATATTATTACTAAGATTAGGAAGAAGAGTGAAAAATCGTATGATAATTAGAAACATTCAGTTTGAGAAGGAGCCATGTAGAAGTTCTTATTGGAACTTTTACGGGGCTTGTCGTTAAAAAGCGTTATTGGAATTGTTAACACCTCCACTTCTTTGACGGGATGAGAAAAACAGAGCTTCCCGTTTCTGCTTCTTGACGTGGATTTTGTACAATGGCTTCTGCACATAACTGTGTAGTTTATTGAAATAAGTTTTCCAACTGAGTCACACTGCAAAAGAGGATCTTGTCTAATACATAGAAGATACCAGACACATTCTTTTAACAATGCTACGCAAAGATTGTACAATTGTTCTGTAAAATCTTTTCCTTTTTCTCATTTCCTTGCACAGTATGGGAGACCAGGGCAGGCTTGACAAGTCAGGTCAAGGTGAGCTTCATTTGAAAGAGGTAGAATTGGAGATCATTATGTCACAGAGGTTAATGGATTTCCTGGCACAAGATACAGATTAGTCGTATTGATAATGTCTGCCTCAACTACAGGTGTCTTTTGGTATCCATAGGGCAGTGTTATTCAAACGGTGGGTCGGGATCCACTTGGTGTATCACGACTGATGTCAGGTGGGTCGTGGAAAGCTGGGAGCAGCCATCTTGGAAACTGCAGACCTTACTCTTCTCATATTCCTTTTGTGGGAGTTTGAATTTTCAAGTGAGGGTTTTTTAAATTTTGCTTTTAGTTCAGTGCTTTTACATCATATTCTGTCCTAATCTTGCTTTATGTCAGGGATGTTTCATGGTTGTACAATTGCTGCAGTCCAAGAATGCCAGTTTGCATTTCAGGAGTGCCATTTTATTATGTTACAGTGACAGCACTTCCTGCTTGATGATGTCACTTCCTGTCACAACATCACTTCCAGGTTAATGACATCACTTCCTGTAGGTCCCGACACAGGTGCCATTCCAAAAAAATGGGTCCTGGTCTAAAAAGGTTTGAATTCCACTGACATAGGGGATATGTTTCTGGGGACCCCATGGATACTGGAAACTGTGGATAAGGGGTATCCCTTTCACCACACTAATTCTGCATCCCTGCATCCCAGCGATGGGATCTACAAACAACCTGGGGGAATGCTGGGCGGGACTTCCGCGGGGCTTCCGCGTGATTGGCTGCCCGTCCGCAGTGTTCTGCAGCTGTCCTGGCCTCGGGGGGGGGGCTGCCCCCGGTTAGCACGCCCCACCGCTGCTCACCCAGGCACCCGGCGCGACCCTCAACCGTCCTCCGCAGCAAGCAGAAGCCACCCCCCAGGCCAGGGCAGCTGCGGATCGCCGCGGACAGGATGCCAATCACCTGGATGTCCTGCCTAAGTCCTGCCCAGCGTTCCTCCAGGTCGTTTGTAGATCCCATTGCTGCTGCATCCTTTACCTTCATTTACGTTGCACTAAGCAAGAATGACTCTTCCTTTTACCAAATGCTATAAGCACAAAAGCTTATAGGACAGTGGTTCTCAAACTTTTTAGCACCAGGTCCCACTTGTTAGAATGACAATCTGTCCAGGACCCACAGGAAGTGATGTCATGGCCAGAAGTGCCGCCATTATGATGCCAGAGCCTGCTGCATACCTGAGAATGAAAAGTGGTATATAAATACTGTTGATTGATTGATAAATTGTACTATTTCTCAGCCATTTTCCAATAGCAATGTAAATCAGAAAGAAAAAAGCCTATTTACAACCTTGACCCAAGGAAAACAACCACACAGCCCTGCCCCTTTCCAGCATAGCATCTTCCCATATTTTTAATATGGCTTCTCTAGGTGCTTTGCGACCCACCTGAGATTGGCTGGCAACCCGCTGGTGGGTCCTGAGCCACAGTTTGGGAACTACTGTATATGAAGATAAGCAGGCAGGCAGCCTGAATGCTGAAGAATACTAAGCAAACGTTAACAAGGATCAAGCCAGGCTCCAAATCAACAAAGTTAAAAGGAGCAAAAGTGTGGATTTTTTTGTCTTAGTTCAGCCACAGCAATCAGAATAGGAACATCAGTTTTCCCCAAAGCTTTCTGGATGACGAGCCAGACTTCCAGTAATGTGGCTGAGCTACTGAAGTCATTTCATTCACAGTATGTCACATAAACCCCATGCCTTCAGCTCCATTTACTGTTGTCTGAGTTTCCCAACATACTTGCCATGTTCTTGGCTTGACTCTCCAAAGCCAATTCTGTGTTCCACTTTCCTTCCCTGCTGCTGATTTTTATACAGCCATTCGAAATGATGCCACCCCAAAGGCAAGATTAGAAAAACAGGAGTCAGAAGGCTGCAGGCTTTTTTTGTAGCTGACTGGAGTATGTTCTTGTGATGAACATCCCAGCATCTCAATCTTCTTTCTCGGAAACAGGTTTCACTGAAATGGGACGGTGGGGATTTTACCAAGCAATTATGTCTGAGCTCAGGTGATCTGGCTGCCTGAAAGTTAACTGCACAAGAGCCAAATATTACTAAAATGTATGGCCCTACAAATGTAGACTTACATTGCTGTATTCGAAATAGTGACAGAGTAGCATAGTGGCTAAGGCTGCAATCCTATACATGCTTACTTGGGAGTAAGCCCGATTGAACATAGTGGGACTTACTTCTGAGCTTGTGCAGTGAGAGACTATGCTACAAATCAGGACTTCCCTGCTTTGAATTTGGTCTCAAGAGTTTACCAGCTGGTCGTTGGCATGTCTCTTAGCCTCAGTTCTCCAGCTGTAATATGAGGATAATAATATACCTGAACAACCTTACAGGATTGTTTTAAGGGATGCAACCAGTGATGTCATTCAGGGGGAACGGACCAGAATGGGCGTTCCGGATCCTAATGGGCTCCGTGGCTGGTTCTGGGTTCCCAACAAGTGCCAATCAAAAGTGAGTTCCTGTTCCTAAATCATTTGAATGACACCACTGGATGCAACAACATAATGCTTTGGGCAGCCCAATCCTAAACTGCAGGGATCCCTTAGGAGCAGCAGTGTCAAAATGGCCACTGCTGCTTACTGTACCCCCCATATAGCTACGCCACTACTGCTATTATAGCTTCCCAATTGTAATGGAGGAGCTACGGCTGTCCTGTGCAAGGAGATGGCTCAAATTCTAGCCTACAAAGGTTAATTGGTGCCACCTCTGAAACACACTGTTTAATCACAATTTAATGAGAACAAAAACATTTGCATGTCCTCCATGAGAACCATTTATATTAGATTAGGAGCTCAACCCTAAACTGAGTTAGGCCGGCATAAACTAAGCCAGCAAAGTTTGGCCAGCACAAGGGCCACCAGAAAGCGTTTTCGGACCACTCTTGGAGTCAAGGAGGATGGCTCACGTCTGTGTGCTGGCCTCACTGACTCTGACAGTGGTCCAAACATACTTTACAGTGGCCCTTGTGCTGGCCAAACTTCGCTGGCTTAGTTTATGCCGGCTTAACTCAGTTTAGGATTGCGGCCTAGCTTTTGTGCTGCTGACATGTCTTTTGGGCAAAAGTTTGCTACAAATAGTTTGCTACAAAGCAAATATGAAGATTTTGTTTGCTGATTTTGAAAACGTTTGCTGATTTTCAAGATGACAAGCCTCAGCACCATCAGCTTTCATACAAGTCGTGCCCCACCAAGGCAAGACTGGTTGTCTAATAGCAAGCATTAAGATGCAGCTGTCATTGGGCGGGGGATCCTGGATAAACACCACAAATCATTTTGTTCCCAGTATTCACTGAGTAAATGATCTTGGATGTCATGTCTTTATTTCCAGAAAGCAGCATAGCCAGAGGGGCTATTGTGGCATGCTAAGTACTGCAGGCTCCACAATGTGCTGTGTAAGCACCTTCCCTCTCACAGTCAGAGCCATTCCGGGACTGATGGCAGTACACAGGAGATGCTCTTTGGCTCAGAGAGCGCCTGTGAGTTGCTGTCACTACCTGGAATGGCTTTGACGTGAGTGGAAAGGGCTGCTTACGTAATGCATTGCAGCTCCTGCAGTACTTAACAAGCCACTCCCCTTCTGGCTATGCTCCTGTTTCCAGATCAGTTGGAAGACACAATATTCTTCTGCTTATGTTGACTTCTGTTACCTCTGAAATACAGGTGTGCCCCAGTATCCACTCATTCAGTTTCAGTTTTCAGTTATCCACAGATTACGGTTTCAGTTATCCACAGATACCATGGGTACTGGGACACGTATTAAAAAGATAGGGGGACATTAAACAAATCTCTTTTTTTTTTCCTTATTGCAGCAAACCCACTGATGTTCCCCTATCTTTAAAAAGGTGTCCCCTGTATCCGCTGTTTCAGGTATCCACGAGAATGGAACTCTAGCAGATACCGGGGCATGCCTATAATTCTATTCCAATAGAGCCTTCCATTTGAAATGGGGAATTGCTGAACTGGGACACCCTGTATTTGTATGGCAATTCCTGCCTCTATGGGCTCAGCTCTATTTATGTGTGTCATTTCCCCACAGGTAACTATGGGGGATTAGCAGTGAGGGCTTGCTTTGTGATGATCCAGGACACTATAGTTGAGCAAACACCCAAATAATTACACACACATTCTCAAGGGCTGATCATTTAACTAACCTCATGAAGCTTTGCAAGGAACATTGTCTGATGACAATAACATGTCTTTGTGATCTGTCTTTTTCACTTCTCTCTCGTGGTCCTGACAATAAAACCGCCAGTGGAACAATTCTCTGCTCTAATTATGATGGGTTGGCAAATTAGGAGATCCTGGGCTGAATCAAACCGTCTTTCTCAGCCGGAAAGCAACGTGATGAGTGATCTTGACAACACTGAGGGTATTGCTGATTGGTTTGAGTAATTTTGGATAATCACCTTCAGGTCTAAAATTTGATCCAAACGTTTTGGGAATGTATCCAACCCTATTTAGTTCAGAAGACGTAACAGGCTTTGACTGAAGATAACTCACAGATTAACTCCCAATGATTGCAAGTGGTTCTCGACATATGCAACACTACTGTTCTTTATACTATTGTGTCTGGAAAAAATGATCCCTCCACAATCTATAGGTGGTACATTTTCCTATTAACTGTAGGCGGCTCGTCATTTCCCTTTCTGTCTACATCCCCACACACTATCAGGGCCAGGTTTTTACAAGTCTTTCTAAGGACAGCCCAATTGGCCCTGAAATCATCAGGGAAAAGGCTGGGGAGCTTAGCAAATGCCCCTCGCTGCCTAGTCTTAACCCGGTGGTTCCCAACCTTTTCTGTACTGGGACCCCTTTTTTAGGTACAATAACCTGTTGGGTTCCCCCTAAGACCTAGGGCTGAAAGTGATGTCACTAAGCAGGAAGTGAAGTCATTGTTTTTAATAAATCACACTTTTTTGAAAGTCAAAAGAACACCACATCCTTTTTAGAATGTTCTGAATGCTTTGTCTCTAAGTAGCCTTTGAGTTTTGAGTTCAGTGATTGATTCAGACCGGAGAACAACATTGCAAGCCCCTCCCCCTCGCCGTCAGAGCCATTCCAGGTGGCAACGGCTAAGTGGGAGCATTACTATCAGTGCCTGGAATGGCTCCCATGGTGAGTGGCAGGGGTTGCTTACAAGGCGCATTAAGGTTACCTGCATTACCTAATGCGCCAAACCCTTGTAACTACTATGCTGGCTGCAGCCCATCCTTCCCTGACATCTTACATTGCACTATGGTTGCTCTAATAATCTGGAAAGGCCCTTAATTTTTTTTGGTGTGTTCCAAGATTCAACTTCAAACCAGAAGGGCACCAACTGTAAATTCAGGGGAGTTGTCTCTTTTCAGGCACAGCATTGTACACAATTTGGTGATAGTGAGCTTGCAATTTCAGCTTGCCATAAGCTATTATTCTTGTTGCAGACAATGTACACAAATTCAGGATAGTGTCTGAAAAGCCTGTTTAAATTGGCCTATACTTAAAAAAAAAAAGACTATTTTAATGCTTTCCCTCCAGGAAAAAAAAAAAACCTCCTTTCAAAAACCAGGGAATGCAAAATATGCTGGCATACAGGAACTTGCCAGTGCTTAATAACTGCTTAAATACAAAAATAATTTAATGCGGTGAAGTAAATTTCCTCTTTTGGCTTGCAACGTCATGCGCTGGAATATCATCTTCAGGCTGCAAGATGAGACAGATACTGCACAAAGGAATGAATCAAAGAATGATTATAATAAACAGCCACCTTCAGTGCTCCTGTATGCATGCATTATGTTCTTGTATTCCTTTCCCCCTTGGCTCAGAACAGGAACCTTGCTTGCCAGACATGCTGGAATCTGTGGAAAATATGAAAGAGGCTTTAAGAACACAGGGGTAAAAACAAGAAGTAATTTTCTTTCATAAATATTGCTGTCTGCAGAGTTGCCTTCATGTCTTAGGCTGAATTAGGTCTTACTGCATCTTACACCACCACTGCTGTGCAGGGGCATAGCTAAAGAAGTGCAAGAGGGTGCAACTGCACCGGGCTACTAGCTTTAGGGGGCAACAAGCTGAGACTAGTGGCCAAAATTGTGAAAACTTTGGTATGCATGAATAATACCATCATGTTACATACCATTCAATGCAGAGTGCAATGAAACAAATTGGAGTGTAATATTTTCATTCTATCAAAA
This sequence comes from Lerista edwardsae, assembly GCA_029204185.1. NCBI lineage: Eukaryota > Metazoa > Chordata > Lepidosauria > Squamata > Scincidae > Lerista > Lerista edwardsae. The sequence goes on along the minus strand of JAJKFI010000101.1, from coordinate 5,174,001 downwards.
GTTATGGCCTAAAAACCGCAAGAAAATAGAAATACAACTGTGATGTCACTTCCTGCTGTGATGTCACTTCTGGGGCATCATTTTACCCTCTGCACCAGGCTACACTTTCATTAGCTACACCAGTGCTGCTGTGTTTTGTACGCTGTCATTTCCAGGGCTGCGGAAAATCCACAGGGTAGCTTGGTCACATCGCACATGTCGCATTACTAAACATTAGCAAACACAGGAATGGTGGTTTGGCTGCCACGCTCTTGTACGTTCGTGAGTTCTTGTACAGGGTTGGCTCATCCATGAGGCAAGCTAAGACCGTTGCCTCAGGCAGCAGGTTTAGTGAGGTGCCCATTTGCACATCATTTCTATCTGCACATTTGCCTCCATTGCTTCTCCTCCCTGACTGGAAAAAAGGGGGACAGAGAGGAACAGGAAATGTGGGGGAGAGGAGGAGAATGTTAAGTGAGAACATGGGAGAATGGGAGGAGTAGAGGCTGGTGCATCATCAGGTAAAATAATAATAATAAAAATAAATAATAATTAATAATACTTGTATTTATATACTGCCTTCCTTAGGTCACCAGATTTCTCTAATGACTGTAACTCAAGGCGGTTTACATAGGCAGACTTTATTCAGAAACCCGAAGGTTTTTACAATTTTTACAGAGACGTTCTAACTTCCAAGAACTACACACATACAGATGAATCTTTCTGGATTTAGTCCTCCTTTCTGGCCACCCGTTTGTCTTCTGCTGGCTGATAAGTGGCTTCCCTGCTCCCACCAGAGAAGCAGCTGACTTCGGCACAACTCCCCCTCTCACAAGGCAGCCGGAGACAACTCAGCTGTTAATCAGTTGCAATTACAAGGTCTGCCGCACATAGAGACTTCCGGTAGTCCCGAACAGGTGACCTTCAGATCTTTCAGCTCTTATCTTCAGGCAAACAGAGGCATTAACCCTCTTGACTAAATCTTCTGCCCATTTGGCATGCCACCCGAGGCATCAGGAGATCTTGGGCAAGCCCTGGTTCTTGTTCTACTCTGTGGGTGACTAGGAACTGTGTGAAGTCCTTATCCTCCAACAACCTGTGCAGAACTACACCCGATGGTTTGCCCTCATTCATGTGAACACCGTCGTGACTTTCCTGCTTGTTCATTCATGTCTCTTGGTTTCCCCCACTTCCTCCTCTGCCAGAACAACCAATCTCCACGTGAACTCAGCAATTCCATTTGGCCCCAAAAGTACTTCTGGTTTCCAACCAGCAGTGTATGGGGTGGGGATCATTAGGCTCAACTTATTTTTATTCTTACATTTACATGAAATGGTCAGAGGTCATTGATTTCAAGCCAAAACCATAAGTGACTGGTTCACAGTGATTTATTGCTTTCTTGGCATAAAATGGAGTGGGTTAGCCTGAAGGGTCAAAGGTTGCTTTCAATGTTTATATTCTCAGCATGTGGGATTTCGGCATATTTTCTACAAAGTACGACAACGCAAGAAGAAATCGTTTTGTGCAACAGTTATCGTATTTGCAGGAGTGTATTACTTCAATTGTAACTGGTGCTAGGTCCACCCCATTCTGCAACCAGAAAACCCAAATTTTGCAATGAGTAAATTAAGAGCGCAATCCTATCAAACCTTCCAGCACCAATGCAGCTGTAATGCAGTCCCAAGTTAGGCCAGCACAGGGGCTTTCCTGGGTGGGGAGAAAAGCAGGTGGGGGTGGAACGGGGCAGGGCGTTCTGGTAGGCAGGGTGTCCTGGGGAGAGGGGTTGGAATTTGGATGCAGCCATTAGGATGCAGCCAGAGGTGGTATCTAAATGACCGAACAACTGGAACGCTGACCGGGACTCACCTTTGATTGGCAGCCCATCCCTTCGGTTCTGCCACCTTCCCGCCCGCCGCGTGGGCTGCCCTTGGTGTTTAAGCAATTTATTCAAGTTTCTAAACACAAAACCAAAACCATATTGACAACAAACATTAATCACACAATACAATTATACAATACAATTTTGACTTCCCGCAGCTACCTTCTATTACCTCTAAATTTTGATGATTTCCTTCAATCATCAAATAACCATATTACATTTGTTTTTCCCTCTCTCCTTTCTATATAAATTTTAAATTGCCCTTGGTGGACGCACCCCACCGCTGCTCACTCAGGCACCCAGCACGCCCCCACCTGTCCCCCCTGGCGAGCAGACACCCCCTCCAAGGCCAAGAGCCCCTTGCAGCACCGCGTCCATCACGGAGCTGGCGACAAATGGCAGCGAGTGGGCGGAGCTAGGCCAGATCAGGTTCAGGGATGGCCGTTCCGGTGCATTCCCCCTGCATGACATCACTGGATGCAGCCCTGTCCCCAGGCTGTGCTGCCCCGATTTGGGCAGTGCGGCATGCTCAGACATGTGCTTGCTAAACAGAACAGATCTGAGTAGGCTCATTGGGCTGGTTGGTGCCTACCCCGGGGTAAGGGGATGAATGTGTCCTTTGAGGCTAACCTGCACTGGATACCGCGCAGGCCAGTCGGCCTGCCTGTTCCAGTACAGGTTAGGATTGCGCTGTCATTTTTACCGAAATAGAATGCACAGGAAACAGCATCAGGATTTCTGGCAATGTTTTCCAGAAGTCTTTTCTACTGGCCAAATGAAGCTGGCCACTTTTGCTATTATGTCTCTCAAAGCAGGTTCAAGACATCAGATACATGGTCCTCAGCAATAACAATTAGCCAATTATATCTGGAAGACAGAATTCATTTCCTTTCTTTTAGAGACAGGGCTGCAAATAAGAAGCTTCTGGAACTTTCTGGCACCAGCTTTCCTCTCTTATCATGCATTCTATCGGGCCCACAGTGTAACTCAATGAATGAGTGTCATCCTACTATAATTATGCTTTCCAGATAGCATCTTGTTATTTCAGGCAATTTGTGGCAACAGCAAAAACTATTCCACCTTTGTGGCAAAATGTCTTTTTTTTAAACCAAATTGCTCCTCCTCCTCCTCCTCTTCCTCCTCCTCCTCCTCTTCCTCCTCCTCCTCCTACTACTACTACTAAGGACCAAACAATACTTTATGTTGGAGCTGCAAGGTTGGAACTCCTCATTTCATTTCCTTTTGAACAAGCAGCCACATAGGGCTCTGATTTGGACCACCTCTACAGCCGGAGGGAGGGGAATCCATCTGTTTCCCCCACGTTGGGGCCCTGAGTCACATCTCTGCATCTACTCATACCTGCATCAGTGATTTTGCTGGCACCCATCCAAGTGGACCTCCGGAAATGGATTGAGGCCGGGGAGGGGGGTTAGGATATTGGTGAAGCCACGGCCACTGATACTGCTCCCTTCCCGGCCTTGACGCACGCCCCTCCCTGACCCCATCACTTATTTTTCTCTCCCTCCACTCCAGGATGGAACAGATTTCATCCACTGCCGCCCGCCATATTTGCCAGCCCTCCACAGGCCACTGGTGCGCATCAATACATCCCTTGCACGGGTGGCCCAGATGAGCAGAAAATGGCAGGTTGAATTTGGCAACATGCTGCACCCACTGAAAGGAGAGTTCTGGTGGCGCAGTGGCCCATAGGGTTAGGCCATTGGTTTTGTAAGATTCAGCAATTACTCCTCCCTCTTATCAGGCTCTTGACATTCCCACCTTCCCTAAATCCCATTTTCCCTTTGGCCCCAGGAGCTGGTCAGCAGATAGAGCCAATTAGGAAATGGGAAGATTCCCAGAAACAGTGGCACGCCTAGCCCATGCTCCACCCAAGGGCTGGGTCTACATTCTGTGCCCTTAGCATCAGCTCCCTGCCCCCTCCCTGCCCATTGACACACTCTCTCAGCATGCCAGGCTCCATTTCAGAGCCATGCGGGGCCAAGAGAGGGCTGGGCGGGCCAAAACTCTTTGAGCGGCAAGGTGCCTCTTTGCAGCTGCCTGCCTGCCCCAGAAGCTACACGCCTGGGGGCCCTTGCCCCCACGCTCAATGGTAGGTCCAGTGATGTCATGGTAGGTCCAGGGGGTACGCGGGGGTACGCGAGTACCGGTTTCTAGGATTACAGCTGGCCCCGCCCATTTGCCCGCCCACTCGTCAACTCCGCCCTCTGCAACGTTTGAATTTCCTGCATGTTTGAGTTGCCTGCATGTTCTCAGAGCCAGGCAGGCAGTGAGCGGAGCCTTTCCTTTCCTTGCCACTGAAAAATGAGTTGCTCTGGGATTTTAACATGATGCCAGGCCTCCTTCACATGTTCTGGGGGTGCTGTGGAATACTGTTGCAACTGTTGAGTCAGTTTAAAATCATCTGAGGCCTCAAAAAGGGCTTTTTTCATGTCACTTCCTGCCACGACATCACTTCTGGCTTATGACGTCACTTCCGGTGGGCGGGTCCCAACACGTGCCAATCAAAAGTGAGTACCTGTTCTTAAATCATTTAGACGACACCACTGGGTAGGTCTGTGACTGCCCAGAAACTTTAGATGAGGGTTAACGCCTGAGCCCTTCAGGGATCAGCCAGCCCACATGCAAAAATAGTATAATCGATCTGGTTTTGCTTCAGTATGAACTTGGGTGTGCATTAGATTTTCTATTTACAGGACAAGTGCACCTTTGCTCACCCAGTCCTTTACACCAGTCAGTCAGTGGGGGAAAAGTTACTCTGTGTCTCACTCTCTCGACTATATTCTTCCTTTGAGGGCTGATCTGTATCTCTGTTCCTGCTTTCAGCTTCAGTCTTGTCTCCAGCTCTCTCCTCAAAGCAGGAGCATTAGTGTATTTTTTTTTTTGCATTCTCTTTTTCACTCCTGTAGGGCAGTGTTGGGTTTCCTTGACCTCCTTTTCGTTTGCTCTTTTTGGTGAGCTTGATCAACACGGCCGGACGCTCCGCCAATTCTTTTTGCTGTTTTTGGTGACTTTCAGCCATCTCTCAGGACTGCCAAACTGAAGAAGCCCTTATCTCCTGCAACCGTGGCTTGTTCAGAAGCCATGGATGAATAGTCTCTTGAACAAGGGAGCCAAGTCCTTATGCTTCCTGTTAAATTATAATAGTTCCCGTTCCCTCCTGACATTTGGCCCAGCCAGAGGCAGATCTAAGGGAGGGCAAAGCTCTAAGTTTTGCAAGAAGCCTTACCTTGCAGTGGAAATCACTCCTCTCCTGCACCATTTTAGCCAATCCTCACAGGGAAAAGCAACATCTTGACGTTGCTTACTGGCTATAGCAGCAAGGGGGAGGAGGGATTTACATGACAGGGTAAGGCTCCTTGCAACACTTAGAGCTTTGCCCTCCCTGTAGATCCACCTCTGGGCCTAGCCACATCTCCATGGCTTGCCTCTCACATCCTTTTCAACCTCTTCGAAGTGGCCGGAAATCCAAGCTCCCACCAAGAGCCCCGAACCTCGTTCTCTCCCTAAAAACCCTCCTGGGCAAATCAGTTTGTCTTCATACTCCCTTCCTTGGGATCTGCCTCCTCCCATTCCCAGGACACCCTGTCTATTTCTTTCCCTCACCGCCCTTTCTCTCCATGTAAAAAGGCTAGCCAGTTTCAGAGCACAGTGTTCTCTGTCTCTCCATCTCTCTCTCTCTCTCTCATCCCTTCTTGATCAATGCTATCTCTCCTGCTCCTTTTTTTACCTATAGTCAGATTATAAAGCATAGAAATACAGGCTTGCCCTGTTATCCGCTGGGGTTCCATTCCGGACCCCAGCCTGGATACCTGAAACCGCGGATACTGGGGACGCCTTTTTAAAGATAGGGGAACATCAGTGGTTTGCTGCAATAAGGTTAAAAAAGGAGATGTGTTCAATGTTCTCCTTTTTAATAGGCATCCCCAGTATCCATTGTATCCGTGGATAACTGAAATCGTGGATACCGAAACAGTGGATACCGGGGCACACCTGTATCTGCATAGCCTCTGCCTGTTCCAGTGGGGCATGTGGAGTTATGTTGTCTTTTCTTGACTCCCCATCTATAATACTATAATAATTCCCCAATAAATTTTGTTCTAGCTACTCTTGATTCCTGGGGTAGGTGTTTGAAATATGCCTTCCTAGGGGTAGGTATATGTGCCACTTCCATCAGATCCACCCCTGTCCTGCCTCCTCCCCTCTCATTTCCTCTCATGGAACACCCAGATCCTCCCCCTCACCACCCACGATCAACCCCCCACAGCCAGTGGCATTTCTACAGGGAGGGCAAACCTCTAAGTTTTGCAAGAAGCCTTACCTTGCAGTGGAAATCACTCCTCTCCTGCACCGTTTTAGCCAATCCTCACAGGGAACAGCAACATCTTGGCATTGCTTACTGGCCACAGCAGCAAGGGAGAGGAGGGATTTACATGACAGGGTAAGGCTTCTTGCAACACTTAGAGCTTTGCCCTCCCTGTAGAAACGCCTCTGCCCACAGCCGACTTACCAGAGCTGGGGGTTCCAAGAAGGCTGCTGCTTTGCAAGCAGTGCCACTCACCATTTCCAGCAGTAGCCCATCCATGCGCTATATACAGCACCAGATTTTACGAAGCCATCAGTCAGGTTGCACTGTTCAGCTGCCAGAACACAATTTCTGGCAGCTCAGCTTGACTATAGGATTGGGCTGTGTGTTGTATCCTACACTGCTACTAAAAGTCTCCTGATTCTGAGCAAGGATTTTGTTGGTGGTGGGAGGGCAGTTCGGGAGGCTTTTTCTGTCTCTTGGAAGCTATTTTTTTGCATCCAAAACTGAACCTCGTAAACATTTAGCATTCCGTTAGTGAAAGTGACACTCGTTAATTTCAGAGCCAATCACAGTTGTACTTCCCCAAGTTCAACCTACTCATTCATGTGGTCCAGCCTGCATCCCATTTAAGTGACCAGGCCTTTGGGATTCATCTTGATGGTGTCAGTTCTTCCATGCATTCTTCTTTCTGGCATGCCCAAGTCTGTGAAGCGAAAAGCTTGAGAAAAAAATAAAATAAAGATCCTCTCTCCCTTGATTTTCAAAAGCACATACTTTGCCAAAGAAAGCTTCCTCCCACATTCCCACAGCTCAAATCTTAAGTTGTCCTTTTGCTGAATCCTAACACAAAGAAAATTGTTGGACTGTTCCCTGGTTGTAATGATTCAGTATGAGTCAAAATGTAAAGCCCTGCTCTTAGGCATATGTGATCTATGATGTATCCACATAGACTTACTTTAGTTAACGTGTACTCTGGAAAAACTGATAAGAGGCAGGGAATGCTTAATCCCCATCCTTGAAATTGGTCTTGCAGCTCCCAAAGATAATAAAATGGAATGCATTATTCAATTCCTTGTTTCCTGCTTTAATAGTAATAGCATTCTGTAGAAAAGGTACACTCACATGGACTCCTGACGATATAGAACAGTTTTTCTCAAACTGTGGGCCAGGAGCTGATATCTAGTGGGTCCCACAGAGCATCCAATGAAAACATAGGTGATAAAAAGATCAAATAACAAATTTCCTCCAGCCCCGAAGATGTTCAAAAATCAGAGAGCTGTTAACTGCCCTGCAAATAGCTGCACTCCTGTAGTATTGCAAGATAGCTGAGCTCTTGCAGTTTGTAAGCTTCTGTAAGTATAGGGAGATAAATGTTGGAGCGTCTTCTTTCTGATGTGTTTTTTTTTTCCAGGTCGGTCAATGATGGGTATTGGATGCAGATGAAGGTTGGGCCACTTTACTAAGTCCCTCAAGCCTTGAGGCAATTCATTAGAGCTGCCTCATTATGAGAAATGGGCTGAGGCTTTTTTTTTTTTTTGCAAATAACAAAAATAAAATATTACTTATAAATAAATAATATTATTTATTTCTAGATCATTCTTTTTTTAAAGTTTCGTCAATCTAGGTGGGTCTTGATAGAATGCAATTTTAAAAAGTGGGTTCCGATGATAAAATGTTTGAGAACCGTTTGAAACCGCTGGCTCTGGTTTTCATGCCATCTCTTGGTTTCATTGGGTCACTCTGAAGGCAAATTTGATTTGCATTGTGGAAAATCATGCCATTGTACCTCACATTGGGAATCTACCAGGGTTCAAAATAATAATAATAATAATAATAATAATAATAATAATACATGTATTTATATACCGTCTTTCTTAAGATCACTAGATTTCTCTAATGACTGTAACTCAAGGCGGTTTACATAGGCAGACTTTTTATTCACAAACCCGAAGGTTTTTACAATTTACAGAAATGTTCTACCTTTCAAGAACAACACTCATACAGATCTTTCTTTCTGGATTCAGCCTTCTTTCTTAGCCACCTGTCTGTCTTCTGCTGGCCGATAAGAGGCTTCCCTGCTCCCACCAGAGACGCAGCTGACTTCAGCACACTCCTCCTCCCATGAGGCAGCTGGAACTCAGCTTTCAATCAGCCGCAGTTTGCAAGGTCTGCCGCTCACAGAGCCTTCCAGTAGTCTCGAGCTCACGACCTTTGGATCTTCAGCTGTTATCTTCGGGCAAATGGAGGCATTAACCCTCTCAGCTAAATCTTCTGCCCAAAAGAAAGCCAAAACATAATCTGAATGAATAAACAAATTAGAAAAAAAAATTGTAGTACCACTAGAGAAGCAAAAAGACTTGGAGCACAATCCTAACCTGGAGTTTGACCAGCAAAGTTTGACCAGCAAAGTTTGGCTGGCACAAGGGACACCGTAAAATATGTTTGGACCACTCCTGGAGTCAGAGAGGCCAGCACACAGATGTGCACCATCCTCCCTGACTCCGAGAGTGGTCCAAGCATACCTTATGGTGGCCCTTGTCCCAGCCAAACTTTGCTGGCCTAACTGTGCCAGCCTAACTCCAGGTTAGGATTGCGCCCCCAGGCATATTTTAAGGCTGCCCCTCTCTGCTTCCACTCTTTTTGGCCCTACTTGAAAGCCCCTCAGAGTCAGTGGGACTTCTGGCCAGCAGAGACAACAGTAGCTACTACTCAGTGGTGTTATTCTACCGGAACACTGGGTGGGACATCCGAGTGATCGACAGCCCGCCTGTTGCGTTCCGCAGCGTTACGCCGCAGCGTTACGCCAATTACGCCACTTGCGTACGTTACGCAAATGGCGTAACGCTGCGGAACACAACAGGCGGGGTGTCGATCACCCGGATGTCCCGCCCAGCGTTCCGGTAGAATAACACCACTGCTACTACTCCTCTAAGGTGGGCAGTCAGGGGTCAGTACAGGTTGTTCCTCTCTAGGTTCTGAGGCTCAGAAGATGCCCAGCTTCTGGAAGACAGAATGATTTCTGCATAGCCTTCTTCCACAGGTAATGTTGTCGAAACTCTGATCACGGCGGTCTTCTACTTCATAGCACATTTCCATGAAGACATAAAGGCACGGAAGCCACGCCTGCTACTGTATGTATGTATCCCAAGGCACTACAGTCAGTAATTCTTCCTTTTGGGATAACATAAGAATAGACATAATTAACAAGTCAGCTAAGAAATGATGAATTGGAAAGATGTGTTTAGGACATGCCTTTTGCCTGGGAGAAGAAAGCATATTTTACTCACTTTCTCCCACCTCTAACATGAAATGTCTTGCATCAGACGTGAAATTTGTATGATTTGGCACTGTGAAATGTTTTCTTGTTCAGCCCTCTGAGCTCTTCCAAGTTGGCATTCCTCTTGCGTATAAAAAGCTTTGGCAGAGTACAGGTTTGCCGCTTGACTTGAATATTGCTGTCCATAGCTGTCCTGGTACTCACTGAGGGTGCAATCCTGTACTGTGCTGGGATAGGCAGGCCTGCGGGCCTGCACTGTATCCAGCACGGTATTGAGGGAGATGTCTGTGCCCTTGCACGCGGGGAGGACCTAGCCTCCCCTATGGGCTCCTTGCAGACATGTCATGTAGCGGGTACGCGGGGGTACGCGAGTACCCGTTCCTAGGATTAGGGCTGGCCCTGCCCATTCGCCCACCCACTCATCGACTCTGTCGGTGCTCCACTCCACCCCCTGCAATGTTTGAATTGCCTGCACGTTTGAGTTGCCTGCACGTTCTCAGAGCCAGGCAGGCAGGCAGGCAGGCAGCGGAGCGAGGGAGACCGATGGCAGCAGCAGCGTGAGCAGGTAGGCTGCCTGGGTCTCCCTCCCGAGGAGGTGCGGCGGTTCCGGGGGGCGGTTCCTGGGTTCCGGCTATGACCTCACTTCCGGTGGGCGGGCCCCGACACAAGTGCCAATCAAAAGTGAGTACCTGTTGCTAAATCATTTAGATGCCATTACTCGCCTTGGATCTGTGCCTGCTAAATGGTAGCCACAGATCCAAGAAGGCCATGTGGCCTGAATCGGGGCTGCACGGCCTGGGAACAAGCCCTTGAGGACAAGCCTTCCCTGGGCTGGCACGCCTGCCAACCCAACCACCCCCTGCCCAGGAACTCCCATCCCCACTCACTCCCGATCTCCTGTGTGCCTTGGCATGCCTGCTGGCCCAGAGACAGGGCAGCACGCCCCCTCCCAGGCCGGCACTACAGGCCATTCAGCACTCCCACATTGGGGCCAACTGCGCGTTGCATCTGCACTACGTGAAAGGTAGAATGGCGCTGCCCACTAGGTACATTCTGATCTCCTGATCCAGCCCATCATGTGGAAGAAGTAAAAGCCAGTCTGCCTTCTCTGCTCACTGTGTACAGTCATGCCCCAGCATCCGCCCCAGATATCCCCGCTGTGGATATCTGAATCCGTGGATACTGGGGACGCCTTTTAAAGATAAGGAAACATCAGTTGCTTTGCTGCAACAAGGTTACAAAAAAGAGATTTGTTTAATGTTCCCCTCTCTTTTTAATAGGAGTCCCAGTATCCATTGCATAAATGAATAACTGAAACCGTGGATACCGAATCAGTGGATACCGGAGCACACCTGTATACTTTTCCTGCCTCCGCCATCCCTGGAGGGGATAGAATGTATATTGCATGTTAGCTGGCTTTGCTGAATGCAGAAATCAGCCACACCATTTTAGCCTGCACTTGTTGGATTTATGCACATTCACATATCCCCACATGGATGTGCAGGGCCAGGTGATGAGAGCCATCATGCCAGGTGGGTGGGGGGAGGGTTGGTACACGCATACGTCTTTCGACAAATGGACCAGATTGACAGGTAAGCATCATTTGATTTGTTCACTGAAAAAATGCATGCACAGGAAAAGAGACTGTATAGTGGTACGGCAGACCCCTCTCCCCTGAACAAAAATGTTTATCCTGATGGATGGGATAAAAAAGCATTCCAACCGGGCTGATTAGAGCAAATGGATAAACACAAGGAAGAAAGACTTTGGGGCTCTTAAGACTAAAACCTTGGCCTTCTGTTCCAGAGAGTGCGTTAGCTGCAAAGACTCTTTAACTGGAGACACAAGGCTCGTGGGAAATTGACTACCTGGCACCCCCTTGGTAAACACAGGGACTTGGAAATAAATTCCATCCGTTTCAGTAGCATCTAGGTCAGTCAAGGCACATCCACACCAGACTGCAGGATTTATGACTGGGTCTTAATATGGCTGCAGTTGGATTTCCAGGGACAGAATCAAGGTTATGGATTTGGGGAGTAGCTTCTGATGTGAGTTCTGTGACTAGAGCTCCCCATTTTTTTTTAGATCAAAAAGCAGTTGAGGGAGGTATTTGGATTGTGGTTGCAGTGCAAAATGGGGTGAGGGGATTACCCCTTTGTCATTGACTTAAATCGCCCTCCCAACGCAGCTATTAGCCATGGAGAGGAAAACTTACAAATGTGTTCTGGTAACTTTACCCCTCCACAATGCACAATGTGCATGAAAGCCATGGCATGGAATCAATGGGCTTATTTATTTATTTATTTGATTTTTATACCACTTTTCTCAAAACTCAAAGCGGTGTACAATATATTAAAAAATTAGAATAAAATATTAAAAATTTTTAAAAAACCATTCAAACCATTTAAATAACAAAAGAGCAGATTAGCAAAAAATAGTGTAAAGCAGCATAAATGTTAAAAAGTTAAGAAGGGGTCCTTAAGGAGTACCTCTCTCCCACAAAGCTATTCAAAACAGAGAGGTCTTCAAAACCTACTGGAGACAGTCGGACACCATGCAGTAAACAAGCAGTTCCCAAAATTGCAAGCCAATTTTTGGTGGTTTGTGAAACTGCCAGGGCTGATCAGTCTATGTGCAGATTAGACTATGTTTCTATTGTTCCCCCGCCTCCCGCATTTTATACAAAGGACTGCATAAATATTTTATTGCAGCCTTCAGTTGCTTAAGGTCAGTCCTAATGTAATATAATTGGTTGTAGCAAGATTGTATGTGGAGGGCATTTTAGCGCTCCACAGGAGCACATGTGCGCATTCGGATCATACCACTCCAAAAAGAATCTTTATGCAATCACACATCAAGAATTCTTGCTTGATGTAAGAATGCTTGACGGTCACGCCAAAAATGCTCACATACTGATAATGAATTGAGTTCTGGGATGAGTAATGTTCTAGTTAATGAAAATTCAAGACGCTTGGAACGCAGGGCAGGGTGAATCTACAGTAAAATAAGGAAATAGAATGGAAAAAAATCTGAACCCCATTCATGGATGGTGTAAAGTGTGGCATTTTGGTAATTTGGGGGCAGGGCAAATTGGGGCCAGCCATGGCAGCAGTGGTTTTCCCAGTTACCTCTAGCTGGTGGCTGCGGTGTTGTTACTAACATCCTTCCAGGGCACTCTGGGGTGGTGGTGGTGGTGCCCATTAAGAGGACAGCCACCACTGCCATGTCAAAAAGAAAACTGAAAACAGGCAGCAAAATAGTCAAAGAGGTTTTGCATCCCTTTGATCCCTTAGAGCCCCCCATGTAAAAAGCACCCATCCACAAATTCAGCTAAAATTATCTTAGTACTTTTCGCTGACAGCCCAATCCTGAGCTGCTTGGCTACCACGGGCGCTGCAGTAGCCAAACGGCCAGGGCCGGCTCTAGGACTGGTGGGGTCCAATGTGGGGCATTCCTGCAGCCCCCCAAATTCCCCACAGCCCCCCCCCCACTCACCAAGAAGGGTGCTTGTGGCACCATGGACAAAGTGCGGCACCTGGACATGGTTGGTGATGATGTCACTGCCAACTGCTCCCTGGAGGCCCATTTGGGACCAATCAGAGGCAGGGGCAGGTGGGAGAGCCCAAGGCCAAGCTGCTGTGCTTGTCCCATTGACTTACAGCTCACAGAGATACCGGCTGCTGCAGCAGGCGATCTGCTTGCTGCACTGGTGTGGGGCCCTCCGAAGTGCAGGGGCCAATGTGATTTACATTGATCCCATTGGCTTAAGGCTGGCCCTGTAACCGCTGCGTCCTGCGGCAGCCAAGCAGCCACCAGAGGTTCCTCGGAGGAAGGGGACATTTATCTCCTTTCTTAGGGTAAGCCCAGAGAGCCACATATGAGTGCCCCTGTGTCTGCCCCAGCTCTTTAGCTGGCACAGACAATAATAATAATAATAATAATAATAATAATGATGATGATGATGATGATGATGATGATGATGATGATGATGATACTAGTATTTATATACCGCCTTTCTTTGGTCAATAGATTGCTCCTCTGACTTTAATTCAAGGCGGTTTACATAGGCAGGCTTTATTTCTCTAAACCCCCAAGGGGTTTTTACAAATTACAAAGAAGTTCTATCTTTCAAGAACTGCAACAACATACAGATGGAACTTTCGTGGTCTAGTCCTTCTTTCTGGCCGCACAATTGCCTTCCTGCTGGCTGATAGACAGTTTCTCTGCTCCTACCAAAGAAACAGCTGGCCCAGCACAACTCCTCTCTCATAGGCAGCGGGAGACAGCTCAGCTCTTATCAGTCGCAATTCTCAAGGTCTGCCGCTCATGGTGAAGCTTCTGGTGATCTCGAACTGGCGACCTTTGGATCTTATCTTCAGGCAACGGAGGCTTTAACCCTCTCCACTAAACCTCCTGCCCTCTGTGAAGGCCTCTATATCAGCCTGTATGGCCCAACATGGAGGTCTGGATACGGCGGCAAAGGTCCACCCCCTGCTCCACCCTCCCCTGCCCAGTTTTGCCCTCCCTGCGCACCCCGAACAAGCGCAACACCATCTAGGGCAGTGATGGCAAACTTATGAATGCGTGTCAAAGGTGATACACCATGATGTTCTGGGTAACACACCCGAGTTCACCTACATCTGACAACAACTGAGTTTGTTTTACTAGTAGTTCATTTTTGCAATGATTCAATGTTTCTTTATATAATGCATAGCCCCCCCCCCCAATACGATTGGGCTGTACTTTTAAAAAAATGCATTAATATATAAATAATTGTTTCGCTTTTGTTTGGGAGGGGGGAGTAACACGCCAGCAGACTCGAGTTAGGCAATTTTGACACAGCGAGCCCAAAAGGATCGCCGACACTGGGCTAGGGTAAGACTTATCACGCGCCACTTCCGGGCACACAGGGATGGTGCGGCGGCAGCGCAGGTGGTAAGCCCTTGCCGCCCACACTGGACGTGCCTTACAACATGTTTGCAGCACCAGTGTGGGGAGTACACTTGTACCGCCCGTGCTGGAGGCCTGAGCTTTGGAACATCTGCACATGCCTAGTTATTATGGACATACTTTCAATGCACTGTATATTAAAAAGCGGCGGTCAAATACGTTTTGGCTGCAGAAGAAAAGAAGTGAGTCAATTGAAAACATGTTTAGAGCTCCCGCAGTGTTTATAGCCCTGGACCTTTCTGGCCTCCATCTAATTTCACAGGCTATTTCTGGAACACGTGGAACAAAAAGAAAGTGAAAGATGAATTTCCCTTTTTTAAAAAAATATGGGGAGTTATTACATTCTAAGTAACGGAACTGCCAACCAAGACAGGGCCCTGTCTCTACAGAGGAAGATTTATTACATGAATCATTGAAGGCATCAATATCAAATCCTCAAAGGACTGGAGTTCACTCATTTTTAACTCACAAGTGGTATGTTTTGTCTTGTAAACCACTTCCTAGCTGTGCAAGCTGGCAAGATGATGGAACAGATAAAGGAAGAAAAATTGCATTCTTGGTAGCTGTCTAAAGAGCCCACTCCAGTGATGTCATCTGGTAATGAAGAACGGGAACGCTGGGTGGGACTTACGCGTGATTGGCTGCCCGTCCGTTCCATTCCGCGGCTGCCCTGGCCTCGGCAGGGCACCTGCTCGCCGGGGGGGACGGGTGGGGGGCACGCCGGGTTCCTGGGCGAGCAGCGGTGGGGCGCGCCAACCAGGGGCAGCCCCCCCTGAGGCCAGGGCAGCCACGGAATGGAATGGACGGGCTGCCAATCACGCATAAGTCCCGCCCAGCATTCCCGTTCTTCATTACCAGATGACATCACTGGCCCAATCTTATTCTTTCCCTCGCCATTGTATGCAACCAAGCCAAAATGGGTTGAGGTGTATGCGATGGGGTGCAGATTGTGGGCGCAATCCTAACCTAGAGTTAGGCCGGCACAGTTAGACCAGCAAGGTTTGGCTGGAATAAGGGACACTGTAAAGTATGTTTGGACCACTTGGAGTCAGAGAGGCTAGCACACAGACATGCGCCATCCCCCCTGACTCTGAGAGTGGTCCAAACATGCTTTACGGTGGCTCTTGTGCTGGCCTAACTTTGCTGGCCTAACTCCAGGTTAGGATTGCACCCTGGGAAACATTTCAATGTTTTCCAGTCCAATACCCAATGGGCCTCCTCGGCCCTGCACCAGCTCTTTAGCTGGTGCCAGTTCAATGAGACCAAGGGGATGTGCTAGCTGCTACTGGAGGGGGATTCCATCCAGAACAAGACACCTGCACCAGGTGCCATCCCTTCCTGCCCCCATCATGCCCCCAGCCTTCCTCTTGCTGAGCCGACACACATAAGATTGTGCCAAAGGTTGGGATCCAAAGGCCTTTGTGAAGAGTTTGTGCATGTACAATGGGGCTTCCTGCTAGTGCTAACTTTTGCCCACCCAACAAATGTTTCTGGAATTCAGGGGAATTTTGAGAACAGTTTCAGGGGAAATTTCAGAAAATTTTGAGAAATTTTGAGAAATTTCGAGAAATTTCAGGGGAATTTTTGAGAACTTCCAAACTTATGGAAGTTTGAGTTGGGGGGAAAAAACATTAGGGATGCTGTTGGTGTGAACATACTTGGAGGTCTCTCAGATGGGAAGGGTGTTGGATATCAACAGGTTATTAGTCATTTATTAGTTATTAGTCAAAGACAGAAAATGACAATGGTAAACAGTAAAAAATGCAGTGCCTGGGTGAAGAGGGACCCTTAGGTCCCAATCCTGAGGCCCTTGTGGCAGGTGGTGCATGAGTACCACCAACTGAAAGTGTTGCGAATGTGCCATAAAGCACATTCATGACAGGGCAGGAGGAGGGAGTGCTGGCACTGTGCTGGTGACCGGTAAATACATTTGAGGGGGGGGCAGAGAGGGGTGGAGCTGAGTGGGAGAGGGGAGGATCAGGCCCACACAGGGGGTGGGGCCTGGAGGTGGTTTTCATCACTGGATCCTATGCTCCACTCTGGGCCAGGCAGCCTGACAAAATAGTCAGTGATGACTTGAGGAGTCCCATTGCGTGGCCCGCGACATTTCTCGGGGGATGGGGACAAACACTCCTTCCCCTGAGGAGACCCGGGTGGCTGCTACAGATCCCACAGGACGCAGCAGTAGCCATTGTGCTACCACTGCTCCTACGGGGAGCCTGACAGCTCAGGATTGGGCTGTTGCTCTCTTCCAACAGTATATAAGAGCGTCACCACTTAATAGAATAGAATTTTAAAAGGGTGCCTTAAAAGGGTGCCTCTATGCCCAGTGACCAGAGCTGGATTGAATTTATACCCTGCCTTTCCCAAGCTGAAGCAAATGCCCAAGGCAGCTTTCAGGGAGCAAAAAAAGTACTATGTAACCACAACAAGTAAACCCAATTAAAACTATTTAAAAACCAGTAAACATTTAACATGAACACAGAGAACGTTCAAAAATAAAGCAATCCTGTTCTCTTCATCAGGCCATTGGCGGGGACGACGACGACGACAATTATCCAGGGGAGTAAACAGACTACGACAGTATTCCAGAGGGCATACTCCAGGTGACGGATGACAGCCAACCATCAAAGGCCAGACAAAATGGGTATGATTTGAGCCCTCTCCAAAAAGCCACGAGGGAGTATGTAGTTCTTCATTCTTCCGGAAGGGAATTCCATCTTTGTGGAGCCACTACAGAGAAGGCTCGTCCCTGAGCTGCCATCCCTTTAACTTGGGACAGAGGGGGCACTCGAAGGACAACCCCTTTAGATGATCTAAGAGGGCGAACTGGTATGTATGGGAGAAGGCGGTCCTTTAGGTAGGCTGGGCCTAAGTCGTGAAGGGCCTTAAAGGTCAGTACCATCATCTTAAGTTGGGATCAGAAGTGAATGGGCAGCTAGTGCAGTTGCTGAAGGAGAGGACCTACTGAGTCCAATCATCCAGCCCCTGTAACTACCCGGGCTGCTGCATCTAACACAAAAAAGGGGTATCAAAGTTAAGTCTAGATTCTCCTACCTCTTCGATGCAAGGATGCTTGCGGGCATAATCCTCAGCATCCTGTTGCAAATATTGCAAAGCAAATGAAAATAAAAGATTAGCAACAAGAAAAAAAAAAAGAAATGGTTGGGGGAGGACTGGATGAAACCCAATGAGTTATGAAACCAATTATTTATAGCTAGGCCATGACATGTTACTGTAATTACAGAACTTTCTGGCCAAGATGTGGTTGATGATTATTCTTGAACCATTTTCTTTAAAAAGGAATAGCTGCCCTTGAGTTTCTCATCAGTCCTTGTTCCCTTGGCTCCAAGTTCATGTGCCTTCCAGATCCCATGGCTTGGTGGGATTTTCTTGACCCCCTTTCTCAGTCTAATGCGTTGGATCTCCTTTTTACTCCAGTAGTGGAGGCCTTGGCTGCCCCAGGCTGAGAGCTGGAATGCCGAGTTTCGGCAGGTTGCTAGATGGTTCTCAGCCAAGAACAAGTGAGGGAAGAACATAAGAGCTCTGCTGGATCAGGCAGAGGCGTTTCTACAGGGATGGCAAAGCTCTAAGTGTTGCAAGAAGCCTTACCCTGTCAAGTAAATCCCTCCTCTCCCTTGCTGCTGTAGCCAGTAAGCAACGCCAAGATGTTGCTTTTCCCTGTGAGGACTGGCTAAAACGGTGCAGGAGAGGAGTGACTTCCATTGCAAGGTAAGGCTTCTTGCAACACTTAGAGCTTTGCCCTCCCTGTAGAAATGCCTCTGGGATCAGGCCAAAGGCCCGTCTAGTACAGCTTCCTTTATGACACAGGATGTCTTAGAAAAGCCACAGCTCCTGAAATTTCCCTCTTTGCAGCACTGCTAGAGCAGTCGCCAATTGCATCAGATCACCACAGAGGCATATCTGCTCTGGGGCATGATTCTGCATGTGCCCTGGGCACCTCTGGAGAGGGAGCGCGAGTGCATGCGCTCCCATTGTTTCCCATTGGGAAGCAGTTGCAGCGCATTGTCCTCTCAGCTGCAGAGGTTATTTCACCTGAGCTGCTGCTGAGAGCGCCCAGGCTGAATCAACAGGGTACTCCAGGCTATAACAAGTCTAGAAGCCAGGTAGGCACGCAACTTCTTGCCCTTTCTCCCAGCGGTGGCTCAAGCGAACTTGCTCGAGCCATGGCCTCAAGAAGCATCATGGCCTCCTCAACATCATGACGTCACAACGTTCCAACGTCATAATGTGGTTTGCCTGGGGCGCAATTGAGCCCCAGTATGCTTCTGGATCACCCTAAATAAACCGTTCCTGAAGTAAAGTGGAAATGCTTATTTGAAAAAAAAATACATTTACAGAAAGTAAAGTGCTTCTTTTACCTTGATGGTTCATTTGTTTGTGTGTCCGGAAGGTTGATGTGCCAAACCTGGCATATAATTGTGAATGAGAACAAGAAGTTCTTCAAACAATATGCAAAGCATCTCAGCTGTGAACCCCCACACACAGACACAGACTCAGACACACACACACAGAGAGAGAGAGAGAGAGAGAGTACACAGGCAGCCCCTGCAACAAGAGGGTAAATAGACTGAGCAGGAAACAGGCAAAGCCCACCGTTCGCTAAAAGCAAATTGAGGCGAAAGCAAATAAGCTAAATGTCTCCGGGGGGGGGGGGAGAAGTGGATAAGAGCAAATGACAAAGTGATATGTCCACTTCAGCATCTTCAGCATTGCTCCTAATTCAAATTACAATTGGAATTAATGTCCACACTTTATATATTTTTTTCTTTTGCCAGGTTTTACAAACAAAATATATACAACGGGATTTTAAAAAACAAACGAACAGGAAAATAACACATCAGGGATGCGGGAAAATCCCAAGAGCCAGCCTGAAAAGGCTCAGGGGCTTGCACTAATATGATTTATCATTTGCAAATGGCCCAAACTTCTCATTGCATCCATCCTTGTCTCAAGGCAGCAATTTTCAACCTTTTTCATCTCACGGCACTCAGACAAGGCGCTAACATTGTCAAGGCACACCATTTGTTTTTGACAACTGTCACGGCACCCCCTGCTGGTGCTGGTGGGGCTCACACATAGCAATTGGCCCTGCTAACAAATGACCCTTCCCCAAACCCCCATGGCACACTTGCGGACCATTCGTGGCACACCAACATGCCACGATGGCGCACTGGTTGAGAACAGCTGTTCCAAGGCATTCAAGTTTTCTAAGGATGGGGACATAGGGGGCAAAGTGGTGGTTTGCACTCTGTGGACGCCCGTAGGGGCCTTCCTCTGACAGGCAGCGCAATCCTGCCCTGTGTATAACATCGATGCAACACTGTTGCGTTGATGCTACACTCTTAGCGCCGAAGCGGGGGCACCGAGTGGCACTCCCATATCAGCACTAAGGCAATGAGACTGGCACTGCAGACAGCACCAGTCCAGTTGTCGGCACCTTGCCTTCCTTGTGCCAGCCAAAGCTAGCTGGAGCAGGGGAGGCGCCATGTCTGCGCAAGAGAGGGAGTGCGTGGGATAGGGCGCAACTGGGCGGGCTGTGGACGGGAGGGGGGCAAGCTTATGGCCGAATCTGAAGCCCGTTCGAGTCAGGGGGTGGCCCTGGCCATGCAGTTAGATAGGAACGAAGTGAGACCAGAGGGGGCGAGCTTAGCGGCCATGTTTGTATACTCAAAATGCTGATTCCAAGCATTTCAGATTGCTTTGCATGTAGTGTTTAGCACTGAATACTCCTGAAGTAAAAACTTACGAAAATAAAAACGTGTGATCGAGTAGAAACATTATTGGTAACCTTATTATGATTTAATATGCAATTCGAAGGTTTAATTCCGCATAATTATATTACTGAACACACCGGACGAAATGCCGCTTGCTGTCTATTTAAACTCAGATTGCACTGTTTTCACAGACTTTATTTAAATCTACACAAGCAAAAGGTTGTGTGTGGATTGAGTTCCTTTTATTTCTTCATATCTACTTCAGTTTGTTTAGGGCTGCATTCTTTATGAGGTAATATTTTTCAGTAGCAACGAATCACAATGATTTTAAGTACCTGTGCAAAGTAATCCCATTTTTCTAACAGCGATTCGCACACCCGTATGCAGAACACGTAGGCATGATTAACAAGGTTGACATTAACTTTTACACACGGGCAGGGAGATTTTTATTCGAGAATCCGCGGCAATCCTCCTTCACGGCAATGATCTGAGTCAGCCATATTTGTATACCCATGGTTAGACCCATGGAGTTGCGTCGGCCATATTGGTTGACCAGACCACGGGACCAGACCATGGCGTCGGCCATATTGGTTGACCAGACCGGAAGTTTCAAGAATATGACGTCATTTCGTCTCCATGTTTATTATAACTCCATGGTTCGAGTGGCTGCATGGCCATCATTCGGGTCATGTGGTCTCCTCGGATCTGTGGCTGCTGTTTAGGGCATGAATGTGCCCTTGCGCTGGGGAGGCTCCAGCCTCGCCTATACTGCACTGGATATGGTGCAGGCCCGCCAACCTCGCCATTTCAGAGCAGTGTAGGATTGCACTCTAAGAAAGATCTGCAGAGTGACTTGCAGTTTGGGGGTGGGTGGGGGTGGCATTACAGCTGTATTTGAACTGCCTCCTAAGTAACATCACTAATAAATGTGTTGTGAAATGACCTCCCACAGTCAGCGCATCCACAGCAACACAGGCAATACCTAATTAGCCCCACAATAAAGACTGTTGACTTTGTGGCCAGGCTGGCCAGTCCAGGACTGTTGTGCATGTCCAGCTTTGCCAACTTTTGCAACATGCTTGTTCTATGTGGAAATGATGACTTGCTGCCTTCTGACAAAGGCTATGTTTGTACACACACACATGGGTAGAGTTCATTTCAAATGATGTTCATTTCAAAGCAGGCACTGAATAAGGGCAATAATTCTCTGCCTATCCCTTAGCACAGTGTTCTTCAAACTGTGGGGCGGGACCCACTTGGTGGGTCACGACCTGATGTTGGGTGGGTCGCAGAAAGCTGGGAGAAGCCAGCCTGGAAGCTGCAAACCTTAATCTTGCTATATTCCTTTTGGGAGTGTTAACAGTTTGAATTTTCAAGTGAACGGTTTTTTTTTTTTTAAATAAATAAATAAATAAATAAATAAATAAATACGTTTTTAGTTCAGGGCTTTTACATAATATTTTGACCCAATCTTGCTTTCTGTCAGGGATGTTTCATGGCTGTGCAGTTGCTGCAGTCCATGCCAGTTTGCGTTCCAGGAGTGTCATTTGATTATGTTACAATGATGTCACTTCCTGCCTGATGATGTCACTTCCAGCTGTAACATCACTTCTGGTGGGTCCTGACACAAGCGCCATTTTTCCCAGAGCAAAAGATTTGAGAACTATTGCTGCAGCTCATATATTGTCCATGGTGGGGAAAAAAAAGCCACATTTCACTGCAAGGATGAATAGAACTCCATAATGACTTCATTCCCTGGAAAAGAAACCATGGATGGCAAGCAACACAGCAGACATTTTAATCTGCAATGAAACAAACAGTCCTTACCCTTGTTACAAAGCAGAATCCAGAAATGACAATCCTCATTAGTTAAAATTACACACAGAGCAATTATTTCTCAGGAACAGAGAGAGAAGCCCACGTTTTGCTTGAGTGCCAATATTGGCTAAATTAGATGAATTAAATGCAAGGAAAAGCTGTTCTGGTTCCAAACATATTGTACCAAAGTTACAGGAAATGCTTCTGCGAGCGATAACATGGCAGCACAAAGATGCAGTTCTCAGGGCAGAGAAATGTTCAGGACAAGACGATTACTACCAGTTGATGCAGTGCATTGTTCAAAGGAATCACTTTGGGTAACAGCACTTATGTCGGTGCAAGCACAGTCTGTTTGTGCACTGCTTTTCTGGCAATGGGGATGTATTGCTCCAAGGGATCCAATTCCAGCTTATAAGGCACATAGAATTTCAGCAGAGGGGAGGGGGAACTCCAGAGAAAGTTGCCACAACTGAAAGCTGTAATAACCTGCAAAGCTGTCTTCAGCACATATACCAGTATTACACCAATATTTTATACCAGTATTTATATACTGCTTTTCTTATCATTGGATTTCTGCTCTGATTTTATTCAAGGCAGTTTACATAGGCAGCTTACTCAACCCCATATAGGGGTTGTTACAATCATAAGTTCTAAACTTGCATAGAACTATCTTCCCTTCCAGGTGGCATCCTTCGCAGTCTGGCATCTCTCTGGCTGCATACACCTCCCATGCACCACATTCAACTCCTCTTCTCTCACTGAAGGGCTGTCATCTCCACTCCCTCTCGCCAACTCACTCATCTCCGTTAGCAGTGTTAATCAGCCATTCACAGTTACTTCTGGCTGGCTCAAGGTGAGCTTCAGGCTTCAGAAGTGGTAGTTTTACCATGCAGCCAGACCTCCTGCCCATATAATGCGAGTCGTCACTTTAAACTCACCCAGTCCAGGCCTATTAGAAGGGATGGGAACTAAGGGCTGAAATTTCCCCGATGGAGAGAATTCTGCATTGGGGGGGGGCACCACAAGCAAGGCCCTGAACTGAAGGAAGCTGCTCATCTAACTTCTGGCAGGCCCCCAGAGCTGGGTCCCACTGTGATATACAGTATTATGCCTCTTAGCTGACCATTCATTTGCTTGACAGACTGCTGGTTACTGATGCTTTCTGGTACATTCCTGTCCAGGTATGCTCCCATTCCCCTTCAATCATTTGCTGAACATATAGGGAAGGGGTGACTGAAGCTGGCTAAGGCTATACAGGCATGGCACGGTATCTGCTGGGGTTCCGTTCCAGACCCCACTCTGGATCTCTGAAACCGTGGATACTGGGGGTGCCTTTTGAAAGATGGGGGAACCTCAGTGGGTTTGCTGCAGCAAGGTTAAAAAAAGAGACTTGTTGAATGTTCCTCTACCTTTTTAATAGGCATCCCAGTAACCATGGTATCCAAGGATAACTGAAACCATGGATACCGAATCAGTGGACCCAGGGGCATGCCTGTACTCAGTAACTGTCCAGCTCACACTATAGCAGTGCCTGGCATAATCATCCGTGCGATATCTCATTTTCTGACAGGAGCAACTGTTCTTAAGCAAGACTTTTCATTACTCAGAGGGCTCTTAACATGGAGGGAGGATGTAAATTCCTGCTGGATGACTAGCTGTTCAGGCCTGATTCAAAACAGTAGGCATTACTGTTGCAATGTAGGAGTCCCTGAAGTTCCAGGCAGGGGTATAGGCTGCAAACACATATCCAGCACACATCCTTAATGGTGTGTCCTTTTGACCTTAAGAAGGACTGGGACATTGCTTTTGTGCTAGCTGAGAAAGGCCTGCACAGAGAGCTAGAAGCAAGTTCTCCCTCTCGGGCCAAACTATTTTCTACTTAAAATAGCATGACAGGGGTGCACAGTCAGGATTAGAACCGCGGCAAGGGAAAAGTACCTATCCATTTTCAGTGCCCCCAAACCACAGATCATTGTCTTTACTTTTCAACGATTGGGTATCTGATCTCTAATGACATACTTCAGAAATGCTTGCAAGATTTTATCTGCAGGTCCTAACAGGAGGACTATAGTACTTGCACAGAATATTGCAAAAGGTTTTATTTTCTTCCCCCCGGCAAAGCAACATGCCAGAAAAAAAGGGGGCAATTTGGCACTAGGATTTTGCAACCATCTCAAGCGAAGAACCCAAGAGACTAATTTATCATGTTGCTATTAGTTGCTCAGCCCTGAACTTCTCATTTGTGCCGACTGACACTCCACCCCATGGAAATTAAATGTTTTTCTGCCACTGAGGCACTCCAGTCTTTTACACGATCTTACCACACCTTCCCAATAAAATCAAGGCAACTTGCAACAAGTCAAAAATACAACATACCCCACACCCCAATCCAGCAAAGGAATCTCTGTGTGGAGTTAGCTTCTTTGCAGATGTCGTTTCTGAATTGGGAACCACCCCTGCAGAGTGAAAAGCAGGAATGCAGTAGATGAGCATTGCACCTAGGCCAGATGCCAGATGCCTCCTGTGGCAAGGAGTTCCACAGATTAATTACCTGCTGGGTAAAAAGGAATTTCCTTCTATCCATTCTAACCACTCAGTGTCTTATGTATGAGTGGTTGTCAAATGATCTTTCAGGAATCTTGAGACATCTTGGAAGCTGATCAAGGGATCTGATTGGAGTTTTGTTGTCCACGTTCAACCATTTAGCCACTGCGTGACCTGTTCTGAGACTCTTGTGAGCCTTCTGATGAATCCCAGGGTGCAATCCTAACCAGAAGTTAGGCCGACACAGTTAGGCCAGCAAAATTTGGCTGGCACAAGGGCCACCGTAAAGGGCATTTGGGCCACTCTCGGAGTCAGGCAGGATAGCTCACATCTGTGTGCTGGGCTCTCTGACTCAGAGAGTGGGCCAAACAAACGTTATGGTGTCCCTTGCACTGGCCAAACTTTCCTGGCCTAATTGTACCAGTCTAACTCCAGGTTAGGATTGAGCACCCAAACCGGAACTTGCAGAATAGTTGGCCTAACAAACCACAGAAAGACAACATTGTTTATTCTGCATGTCCGCTATTATTCAGGACCATTAGGAAATGCCCCTTTGTATACACAAATGGAATGCGTCTTCCAGTAAACAGCTATTCTCTGACTGGCTGGCATTCTCCACTGCCAGATGTTCCTTGTTACCAACAACGAACTATTTCCAGTGCCCAAAAGAAAGTACAAGCGAATGAAACTGAACTTATATGTGTAAAGAGCCCTGAAGGCTCAGCCTGTTCTCTATGACAGCTGTTTTACATTGAGGTCAAGAGCTGCAGTTTGACACTCTCTAGAGAATTCCAAATGATTTGAGTGGGAAAACGCCGTAGAAAATAGTTGGGGTGGAGGTGGCAGATTTAAATGGAGTTGGGTTTCTTAAAGTCCGACATCTCTTTATGATGTATTCATTTTATAAGCTTCTTTCCCATTTCTCCAAAACAGTGCAAATTGACTTACCTTATTACCTTAAAGTCGCTAACACAGAAATGAATGTAAAACATAACTAGCAAATGAAAAGCATGTGTGATGAAAAGGAAAGAAAAAAACCAAAACAGCAGCTGGTTTAAAAAAAAAAATTAAAACACGGTTTCAAAAGCAGGAGCAATAAAATGCAACAGTGTTTCCCAAACACTGCCCCTTTGGATCACGAGCCAATTTTGGGTGGGTTGTGGAAAGTTTCGGAAATACATTTTTAAAAACTTTGCAAGCATCCTTGCCCAGTTTGCAGAAGAAAAATGACAGCAGTGGCTGATCTGGTTGGATATACTGCTAGTATGGCAGGAATGCTTGCCTGTGGTGTGATATAATCTTCATACTCCCAAATTAAAATAAAAATATGTAAAAATATATTCTATTCTATATTCTAAAAAAAAACTTATAGAAAGTGAAAATTGGGGCATTTGAAGATAAATTTGTTTTTTTTGTTTTTTATGTTAAGAAAATGGAGAACTTACTGTACTTTATAAGTAGAAAAGGGATATTTGAAGTTGAATTAAATGTAAATTAGATTAAGAAAATTTAGAATATGTTATATAAACTGAAGGTGCATTGAGGGAAACTACGTTAAGAAAATTTGGAAGGGGTGATACGTAAATATGGTTGTGGTATCTTGCACCCTTCTCTTGTATGTGTTTGTATGGTTTGTTGATTTGCATTTGTTGTTATATAAATAAATAAAATAATTTCCCCCCTATTCTCTAATAATTGGCATGCCTCAATCAACCTTTCAACCATTTCAACCTTTTGTATGGCCTGGAAGTCCCTAACTGCACATCTTGCTCCCTAGTTCAGCCTTCTGGGTACCCTGGAGTGACTATAAAGGTTTGGGGGAACAGTCTTTGAACTTAACTCTATTTCTCGGGCGATTCTACTGAAATGTCGATACACACATACTACATGTAAGGTCTTTAGCAGCCACGGAAGCACAGCACCCAGTTGTTGTAAATAAATTTGTATATCTTTTTTGTCTAGTAAAGCTATGTGGGTCCCAATAGATTGTTGTTTTAAAAAGTGGGTCCTGGTGCTAAAAGGTTTGGGAAGCACGGGGAACACAACATACAGTTAGACCTTGGTGTCTATGGGGAACCTGTTCCAGGACTCATACACCCATGGACACCAAACATGTATACTGAGATCTGAATTGGAGGAACTCCAGATGTGACCGGAAGTGCTTTGAACCTTGACATTGGGTCAAATCCACGGGTTCCAAATCCGCTGATAAGGGGGACCCACTATACTGAATTAGAATGCTTTGATGAAATCAAAGTTTCACAGCTTGCCTAAAAGCAGGAAGAGGGAAAGGCTGTCAAATCTCCTGATGTAATACCTGCAATACCCTTCTGGACTGCAATATGTGCCTGACCCATGCCCCACTGTGGGTTTGTCCTCTTCCCATACCCAGCCCTGAACCATGGACTTCCCAACTCATCTCTCTTTGCCTCGGCTCCTCCTCGCTCCCACCCCACTCTGCAGAGATTTGGGAACAGGAAGGAGGAAGTATAGAGGAGGAATACAGTAGCACTAGTGGGCTACAGCAAAGTTTGGGGACAGAAGTGGAGAGGAGGAGGAGATTAGCAATAGTGGGCTAGAGCAGACCTTTGGCGCGCCCCCCCCCACTGCTAAGTGGATCCCGATATTTGAAAAGTGGGTCTTGGTGCTAAAAGGTTTGGTAAGCACTGGGAATACAACATACAATTGGACCTTGGTATCTAGGACCTCTGGAAGCAACCGGAAGTGCCTTGAGCAGGAATAAGGAAGTGGCAAGGAGAAGAGTAGCAATGCTGGGCTAGAGCAGACCTTTGCCCCTCACTGCTGCTCCTGCCACATAAGCAGATGTGGATCGTCTGTGGGGTGACACATGGTGCTTGCCCAGGGCGCCAAAGCTGCTGCCCGCAAGATGCATTTGCCCGCCTGCCCTCCCCTGCATTTGTTTGGTTCCGAACTGGAGCGTTCATGGACTCTGGGAGTGTGGTGGGACGGCACAGGGGATGGGGCAGTGCCACAAAGGATGCAGTGATGCAGGGCCCCAGGTCCATCAGAGCCCGTTACAGCTCTGCACATCTTTACATAAGTGACAGGAAGGTACGAGCAGATGTAGAGTGAAGTAGCCCAGTGGAAACATCGGCTTCACTCCGCTTCATTAACACTCCCCTGGGAAAGCAATTTCAAAATTGTGGCCCCACCACTGAGATGGCTCTGTCCCTAGGCCCTACCAACCTTATTTCCAAAGAAGAGGAGGCAAAGTGCAGGACCTCTGAAGCTCTTAAAGCTTGGTCAGGTTGACATGATGAAATGGTTATGTCTTCATCTGATTCTTGTGTGCGTGCAGGAGCTCTGTCCCATCCCTCAAATCTTGATGCAGTCCTATAGACAACATCAAATTTGCTTTCATTGCAGATGTTTAATCAATGCACATAGAGGTGGACCCCCGTATCTGTGGAGCTTGCATCCGTGGTTTCAATTGTCCACGGATCGGGGGCCGCCCCTTATCTTCCTTTATTCTTAATTTGGGATGCTAAAAAGCCTTGCTTGATGGAGGGGCAGAGAAGAACCCTATGTTTAACATAGGGTGCCCTCTTATCCTCGGTTTCAGGTAACCACAGGAGGGCATCCGCTATCCCCCGCAGATACTGGGGCGCACTTGTTTATGCAGGAGCAATGTAAATGGTTTTAAAAAAGGCATGCACATGAACCGAAGGAATTGAAGGTTGTTGCACAATGCTCATGCTCTGATTTAAATTAGAAAAGAGTTAATTAAACTAGAATTTGGGAGAAGGCAGAGCAGATAGATGCCAGAGAATTATAAAGCAATGGAACAAGGAAAAGGAACTCAGCAGTAAGAATAACAAAACAACAGAAGGTGTGCTTTTGCCCTTGTTATATATAGCCAGAAATTCCAGTTTCTCTGTGCTACAGCCTGGATTGTGCGAACCGTATAAATATTTCTGCCCAAACTTGACAAGTATCTGGGAAAGTTGCTGCTGTTTGCTGTCTTCTGGCATTGGGCTTCCTTTCTAGAGCCTGCTAAATTTTACATGTCACCTCCAAAGTGTATCGAGATCGAGAGCCAGTCAACAGCTCTTCTGGGACAAAAGGGGAATTCCTGTGGGATGCATGATTGTAGATTCCCCACTTATACATGTGCTCATTTTCTTTTTTCATACACTGAAAATGGAGATAAACGCACTGCTGAATTTGATAGACCCTGTCCAGGATAGAAAATATTTAATAATGCATTTTTGTCCAGAATATAAAATATGCAGGGCCCAATCCAGAATCCCCCAGTGTGGGTGGTATGCGCATGGTACATTTGCTGATTCCTGGTGTTGTGCGTTGCCCAGGCAGCCAGGGAGGGCACTCCTGGGTGAGGGAGGGGCAGGGCAGAATGGAACTGGCGGTGGCCTTTGCCACCAGATCCTATCCTCTGGGTCGGGCCATGAGGTCTCACACAAGAGGCCCTCTCCTCTGCGCCAGCAAAATAGCTGGCACAGATTCAAGGAGACCATGGGGGAAGCAGATCGGGGTGTGGGAGGGCAGGCCCATGGGTGGAATGTGGAAACAGGATCTGGCACTTAGATCAGACCCTAACCCCTGGCCTCAGCCCAGTCGGCCCTACATAGGTCACTCAGATTTGCGGCAGTGATTTTGCTGGCGCAGATCCGAGTAGCCCTATAGGGGTGGCTGAAACTTGACCCAGGTAAGGAGACACCTTACCTGGGTCAAGTTTCAGCCACCCCTATAAGGCTACCCGTCCCCTATCTCCAAACTGCACCATAGCTGCCTCCTAACTGGGGCTTGATATGGTGCAGGCCAGCCAGCCTGCCTATTCCAGCCCCGATTAGGACCGAGCGGTCAGATGTCCAGGCATCCTCTGACATTGCACTAGATCAGACGGGATGTTTGGTGGAATCTTTTGCCCTGGCAATCTGCAAACAGTGGAGGGGTTTTTGGGAAGGAGACGTGACCAGCAAGGGGACACCTTCCCCTCCCCCAACTCCTTCCTGTTGCGATGATTTCAGAGTTTGCAGAAGCTGGGGGGAAAAAACAAACAAACCCAGTAGCACGTGTGGAGTGCAGAGCTCTTTTTTAGTCATTTGGTGGAGACCCAGGGTCCCTAAGCCCAGATCTCTGTTGACAGTCTCACTAAGCATTCAGTGGAATGATTAACTGAGTAAGTCCTGGACATACCGCTCATGGCTTGGTCCTGGAACTGCCCACCCCAATGACCCAAAGATGACCCTGAGAGAGACTTTTGCTGGAATTTTTGTCCCTTGCATCAGTGCGAACATGGTATGCTCGTTCATTCTTCACAGCACACCAAACTTCCAGCAAGTTTAGACATGCTTAGAGTTGTTTATTGTCCAGGTCTTCATTTTCCCTCTAGTCATATAAAGGACAAAGACAGCAACAGGAAAGGTAATGCTCTTGGTTCAATAGACATAGAGTGCAATCCCAACCTGGAGTTAGGCCAGCAAAGTTTGGGTGGCACAAGAGACACCTTAAAGTATGTTTGGACCACTCTTGGTGATGGAGAGGCCAGGAGACAGATGTGCGCCATCCTCCCTGACTCTGAGAGTGGTCCAAACGTGCTTTACAGCAGCCCTTGTGCCAGCCAAACTTTACTGGCCTAACTGTGCCAGCCTAACTCCAGGTTAGGATTGCACTCACAGTTTTTTTTTTCTGCATCAAAAAGCAAAACAAATGAACAATTTTTTTTTTAAAACCCCCCAGAAATAATCCCATGTCCCAAACTGCTGTATATTCAAACAGAAGTGCAGGCTTTGGTTTGAAATTCAAGGATGTATGTATAACTATATTTAAGTATAAATAAATACATTTATATTTTATGTTTCTGGACTTACAGGCTTATTATTAAGTTGAAAACAGTGTTCTTTGGTAAACATCATGTGGCTTTCTCTGGTAATACTTTTTTTGAGAAGAAACTGCCCTAAGGTCAGCAGACTGCCTAAGGATTTGAAATGTTTCTCTGCTAATACCTTCAGCAGATGGCCTGAAAACCGGTTTTTTGCAAAGGTATTTAAACGTGATGAGTTTTGACGGGATACAACAGGCCTGACCTTTGTTCTGAATTTGAATTGGGGGGGAGGAAGAAACAAGCTTCAGCAATGTTGAAAATACACATTAGGGCCTTATAAATGTGGAAGCAAAATCCTGATTTTGTTAGTGTAAATGGAATGTATGAAATCAGGCTTATATGTGTTACAGTAAGTGATCAGAAATGCAATGAACTAGTCAACACTGGGGGAAGCCAAAGGGAATGATAGTTCTAGAAGGGGCAGTTGGAAACATCTAGCAAGTCTGCATTTGCCATAAGAACTGCTGGACATTCAGGCCAATATCTGCCCATCTTCAGCTTGGCTGGTACTAGCCACTGCAATTAATATACTCCATGTCTTCTATCTACCCTACCAGAACCTGGAGTAACTCCAACCTAGTGGTAAGGTATGGCTAAGCCATTATTGAATTTGCTGTAAAAGTTGACATTTACTGTTGCAGATTACGAAATGTCCTAACTAGATTTGGTGACAGAACTAGAAGCCATATGAGTCACAGGTAGAAGGGAAGGAATATGCAGGTCATGTAATAAAGCAAATTAGTCTGAAAAGCTTGGAATGTCGTGGGAGGAACCTATGCCTCTGATTTGGTGCTCTTCACTTATCTGTTTGGATCATTCATGTCAAGCAGTGTCTTTTTTTCTATGGTCAAGTATTGATGAATGCCTGTGTATTATTTGGCACTTGTGACCATGTGGACAGCATCCAGGATACAAATGCTACGCTGTATTTTGTGGACTTGTTGATTTCACAGTGCTTCCACAGTGTACAGTGTTCTCACTGTTCTCAAGGGAATGTGAAAGACGCCTTTGCATGCTCAGTGTTCAGAGACCCAGATTTTGATATGCCGTGGAAGTTTCAACACAGACGTCAGCTGTAAAAGGCGTGAAGCCCCCGTGCTCTGCAAAACAGCAAACAAACGAGAAGAATCTCTCAGAGACTTCAAGGGAACTGAGCGGTTTTGTCCACTGAGAGCTGGCAGAGTGCCACGTCTTAAAACAGCGAATGAGGATCAAAATCTGACGGCTGAATGTAAGGGTAATATTTTAAGAGCATTTTTGCTGTCCTCAAAATACCCCTTCTTTATTTTTCATGTCCTGGGGAAATGTTCCTGCACAAGTCTTTTTGTTGGCATTTTCGATTACATGATAGTTTGCGTCATGCGCACATGACATGGCAGAGGGATCACAGAGGTGGCGGCAACTTACAGGCCCAGCTCTTGGCCTCTGTCCCTGGCGCATGAGCCAGGTGGATGTGCCGTGCGAGCATCCCCAAGGAAGATACCAGGCTAAGGTTGGGGTTTACCTTTATTAAGCACAAGTGGCCAGTTTTGAACTCATGAAACTTACTGAACACCCAACCCTCCCTCACCGGTCCTTCTTCCTTTTCCAATCCAGAGAATGGAAGGAGAAGGAGGGAAGCAACCAGGTGGGCAGACATCAGTGCCCCCCCCCATCAATCTGCTGTTGGAGGAAACCATTTCAGTTGGCTTCATGGATGGGTCTGTGGTTAAAACAGCCCTAGAACTAGAGGCTGCTGGTGGATTTATAAATGCCAAGGTGTGTGTTTATAATGGTGATTGGAAAGTAGTGCTCCCTACCCAAGTAGCAGCTTGTTTAACCCTTGCTGCATGTGTCTTAATCTGCCCTGTCAGTTTCATGAACCACCAAAAATTGGGTGGTGACCAGCGTTGTCATGCAGCCGGAACGCTGGGCGGGAGGAACGGGTGAGCGGCAGCCCGTCCGTTGCGTTCCGGAACGCAACGGGCGGGCTGCCACTCACCCATTCCTCCTGCCCAGCGTTCCGGCTGCATGACAATGCTAGTCATGACCCACTGGTGGGTCCCACAGTTAGGGAACCACTGCCCTATACCAAAGAAAGCACAGACAGTAGGCACCATTCCCAACTCCTAACGTCTGTGTAGAAATCCTCTTCCACAGGCTGCATGGGTACAATTATACAAAGCTTTTAAAGGCAGGAAGAATCTCTCTTGAAGGGAAAATTACTGAGAATTATGTAATTATGTGTGTTTACACAATCCTGGAGCTGTCGATGTCATTAGCAAATGTATACTTAACCACATGGTAATTCACATAAAATATTTTTAAAGTAGGTTAAAAAACACAGAGAGCATTGTATGGAAGGTAACTGCCATTGAAACAAATTAGAAAATGCATTTCTAATGTTTTCCATTAACAGAGAAGGCCTTCATTTAACCTTTGTCCATAGTGCTCGCCATTCATTTCAGGCAAATTCAGTTTAATAGTGGATTTCACAGGTATGCCTTCTAATCAGTAGGTCAAACTGTTTCCCCAGATGTAGAGATGAAGTCATTCAAAGACAACATCTGGCACATAATGCCCTTGACATTCTCTAAATTGTTTCCCATTTCAGCAGTTTGGCTGGAATGCTGGTGGAGAAATGGGCATTTGAAAGAGACAGTGCATTTCTTTTGCCCCAGCAGCCTGTTTGGAATGGATTCAAAACTAATGTTGCACAAATAGCAAAGGATCCAAAAGAGAAATCCAACCAGGAACCCTCTCCGGGAGTTCGAAGACCACTGGTAAGTGTTTGTGGAGGTAGGCACAGGGAGGGGCTGTGCGACCCTGCATGCTGCAGAAATGAGCTCCAATTCACAATCAGAACTTGCTTGCGGAGCTCATGCAATCAGAACTCACTTTGATCACTTTGATTGATTGCAAAGAGGAAGCGTAAGAATTGTGAATCGGAGCGCATTTCTGCAACACGGAGGGTCGCGAAGGGGGCTGCAAGCCTCCAGCCCAGTGATGTCATTCAGGGGGAACGGACCAGAACGGGCGTTCCGGATCCTAACGGGCTCCGTGGCTGGTTCCGGGTTCCCGACAAGTGCCAATCAAAAGTGAGTTCCTGTTCCTAAATCATTTGAATGACACCACTGCTCTAGTCCCCTCCGAAAGGCTTCCCTACCGTCCGAGATCCCTTTCCATGCCCCTGGGTCCCCACAGCTCTGTGAACGTTATGGCGCTGTCAGGGTGCCCATTTCTAAGCCACTCCCCTTAAGGAGGAGTGGCCCTTTCTTGCTCTCAGTGGTGGGTGGCGATCCACCATTTGAAGAGCACAGTGAAAGAAGACGAAAGACGAGGTTGTGAGCACAATTAAATACTAAATTAGCGAAGTGCACAATACTAACAGCCCAATCCTAAGCAGTGCCCAGTCAGCCCTATGATCGGTGCAGCAGCGTCCGAGAGCCAACGCTGCTGCTTGTGCCAGTCTCGGAGTCAGAGAGGCCAGCACACAGACGTGCGCCATCCTCCCTGACTCCAAGAGTGGTCCAAACATACTTTACCGTGTCCCTTGTGCCGACCAAACTTGGCTGGCCTAATTGTGCCAGACTAACTCCAGGTTAGGATTGCGCTCCATATCCCACTCTTCTCCATGGGGATTCAGCGACTTACAAAAGATTGAACATAAATGAATAAATACGATTTGGAGTGGAAAAAGTGATGTTCCAGTCCCCCAAAGAACCGTCAGCCAAGCTGTGCAGTTAGCAAATGGTCGGTATAATATGCAAAGCAGATGGCACGGTTTCGGTGAACTGGAATGTGGAATTCCTAAACTCCGTGACCGCCCAGATTTGGCAATAAAGAACCATGTTGTGATAGAGCAGAACTGTGGCCATGCAATTGCATGTGAAGTTATGTCAGGGTGATGCAAGAGGTCAACTGAAGTGGTTTGCCAGAGGTCAGGTGGAGTTGCACCATCATTTAATTCCTATGACAAATGGGTTTTCAAGGTTACAGGCTTCAGACCACTTCCTCTGGGGCAATTCTGCTCATTCGAGTGAGAATGCTTGCGTTTAGAATAAGCTGGTTGTGTGTGACAATTTTATGTGTCAGCATAAACCTCTGGGTTCTGCACAGGTCAACCGAAATGTCCACAAAGACAGATCATGTGTTTTCTTTTATGAGGGAGCAATCACAGCAGTAGTCTGCAATAAACTCTCAGTTGAAGACTGTTATGGTTTTCCTGATGGTGTAGACTTCTTAAGCAATCAGGTCTCACTTTTCTTATACTTGGCAAATCTCTCATGTTTCCAAGACCTTTCAATTTCTGCAGTGATCTTCAGCCTGTGGGTCAGGGCCGCAATGGGGTCGTGGCAAACGTCCACAGCCTGTGCAAGAGAGGTCTTGGATCCAATCCAATAATGCATTACCAAAGTTATTGCTCTAATCCCACACAGCCTTTTGCTGTCTTGCCCTGCGGCTGCTAAGGCCAGCCCTGCGTTGGCTGCTCCCTCACTGGGTTCTTGTGAAAATGCAAGCGATAGAGGGAAATGGGGCAGGGAGTGCAATGGGGGCAGATCAGGTCTTGGGGGGGGGAGCGAGATTGGTGGTGGGTCCCCAGTCTCATACTTCATTTATTTATTTATATATTGGCGTCACGACCCAAAAAAGGTTGAAAACCGCAGATCTACAGGGTAGTTTTGCTAGATTTCTCAAGATCACCAACCATGCAATTAGTACATTGTTATGAGGG
The DNA here is from genome assembly GCA_029204185.1 of Lerista edwardsae. NCBI lineage: Eukaryota > Metazoa > Chordata > Lepidosauria > Squamata > Scincidae > Lerista > Lerista edwardsae. The sequence goes on along the minus strand of JAJKFI010000101.1, from coordinate 5,138,909 downwards.
CGGTACTATCTTTATTTCTGAAGATTTAGTTCTAAAACGATGAGAAAACGTATTTAAATGGTAGGGGGTGGGAAGATGGAGAGTACAAGATCCATGGCACAATCCTAAACTGAGTTAGGCCGGCATAAACTAAGCCCGCAATGTTTGGCCAGCACAAGGGACACCATAAAGTATGTTTGGACCACTCTCAAAGTCAGAGACACCAGCACGCAACATGAGCCATGCTCCCTGACTCCGAGAGTAGTCCAAACACACTTTATGGTGGCCTTTGTGCTGGCCAAACTTTGCTGGTTTAGCTTATGCCAGCCTAACTCCAGTTTAGGATTGCACTCCCAGTGTGGTGTACTGGTTAGTGTCTGACCAGGGCTAGTTTGATCCTGAAAAGCAGTAAAGCATTGAAGAAACTGGATATTTTTACTGAGCTGTGTATAAAGAACAACACAACCCGCATTCCATTAAATGCTAGATAGAAGACACTAATTGCCACTCCTCTTTTTGCAACTAAATAGACATTTGTGTGTGCAGTTTCCACCTGAAAGGCAAGCTTAGGGGATTTCTTTTCCCTGCCAAACCACTGGATTTTCTCTTCTGTTCAGCAGGATTGGCAAGCCCGAAATAAGGTTTGCTAAGCTCGGTTTCATGCCGCGACGGTATTCCAGTTCCAGTTCTGTTCTCTTCAGCCCGAAGCCCTGGATTTCATGGGAGATCCATTTGCCTTTTCAAGCTTCAACTGGTTCTCTTTTCAGTACTGCCAATTGTTCTCTTCTGCGGAGGGCCCCTGGATATTTTCAGGTGCAGGTTTCCATTAACAGGCACAAAGTGTCACATGGTTTTGTCAAGGTAGTACAAGACGTCCATGCATGAACTTGTTTTGTGTCACACTGCATTTTGGGTTTTATAGCCTTAATGTTGCATAAACACGTTGCCATTTGTATGCATTTGTATTTTACGTAGGCTGCAGTTGACATGAGGCAATTTGATTACCTTAAAGGAAGTTACATGAAATGAATGCACTGTGAATATTATTAATGAATTTTAATAATAAAGAACACAATGAATAGTAAATTGATATTATAATACATAAAAATTAATGGTAAATTAATAAATAACTATTATAAACAAGTAATAATAATCTTGTTGAAATATTTAATCTTTTCATTATTGTGACATAAGAACCATAATAATGAAAGGATTAAAAAACAACAGAGCAGCACTACTGGGGAGGCCTTGGAATAGTTACGATTGAACACCAGCTCTTTGACTAGTAGAGATCATTTTCAGAATGACCTCTAAATTACTCAATATAATACAGTGATATTCAAACTGTGGGTCAGGACACACTTCCGACCTGATGTCAGGTGAGTCGTGGAAAGCAGCCATCTTGGAAATGGCAGACCTTACTCTTGTTATATTCATTTTGTGAGTGTGAACAGTTTGAATTTTCAAGTGAGAGTTTTTTTAAATTGTTTTTAATTAAGTGTGTTTACATCATATTTTGTCCTACTCTTGCTTTCTGTCAATGGTTTCATGTTGTTTCAATTGCTGCAGTCCAAGAATGCCAGTTTGCATTTCAGGAGTGTCATTTTATTATGTTACAATGGCAGCACTTCCTGCTTGATGATGTCACTTCCTGATACAACATCACTTCCAGGTTAATGACATTATTTCTGGTGGATCCTGACAGGAGTCTCATTCTAAAAAATGGGTCCTGGTCTTAAAAGTTTGAATATCATTGATATAATATATAGGGGGCCTGTGTTATCTGCAGATATCTGTGGATTCTGGGCTGGCCCCAGCCCAAGCCCTCCAAAATCTGACCAGAACTGAGTTCTGGTTGCGTCTGAGGGAATTCTAAAGGCCGTAGAAGAATAGCCTGGTCACCTGTGGCCTCTGCAAGATTCAGAATGATGCCCAAAAGCCCAAAAATGCAACTTCTGGGTTTCCGCAAAAACCAGAAGTCATGTTTAAATGGGTCCCAGCAAATTTCTGAGACTGTGGAAGGCCTCTTGATTCAGGGGACAATAAAAGAGAGTTCTCCACCAGGTTGTGAAGCTAATGCTAACAGAAAATAAAGACCAGAATATTACAAGAATATTACAGATCTCTCTCACTGGATCAGATCGATGTGCCACTTCATCTAGCCGTCTCCTCCCAAACTTGGTCAGCCAGATATCCTGGAAATCTCACAGGAAATTCATGAAGGGGATGCTCACCTCCTCACACTTGGTCTTCAGAAACACACTGCTTCCATACATTACATTTCTACTTCCACTATTGTAACTAATCAACAGTGATAGACCCATCCACTGTGATTGTGTTCACTTCTTTCAAGGCATCTAAACTAGTGGCCCTTGCCATGTCCCGTAGTAGTGAACTCCATGAGAAGGCTGATAAAAAAACAAACAAACCACCAAGTAGTGGCAAGGAAACAAATCTGCAAGAGAACATCATTATGTTCAAGGTGTTTCTAAAGAAGGAGCTTGGTGCAATTTGGAGCCTATTGCAACTGTGCGATTAGTGTGATATTGCCAAGTCTCCTTTTTATCATCTTGTTATTTCACAATTGAAATCAGTGATTCTGGTTCTTAAGTGTTTTCCCTTAAGGTTCTTGCTCTCACTGCCACAAGTGCTGAACCAACAGTTTACAGAGCAATAGTGACATCCTATGGTAAAAATGAACCATGATTGTAAGATTTCAGGGTAGCCTCTTGATGGGATGTCTTTGGCTCACTGGACAGGATGGTCTGTGAAGATGCTTGCAGGTGGGAACTCCTCCAGCCTCACTGTTGTGAGTACTTCTATGGCATTAGTGCCTTGGAGAGTGACTTGTGAACTAAGAAGTACCTGGTTCAAATCTCCAGACTGAGATTAACTGGCAATGCAATCAACAGCATTGCTAGAGGGGTGCCAACCGTACCAGCTGACAGACTCAGGTGGGTGACACCATTCCTGGCCAAAATTGTGAATAACTTGGTATTTTTTAATGATACCATCATGTTATATATCACACAATGCAGAAACTAATGCAGAATGCAATGAAATGGACCGCATTGAAATACCTGTATTTTATCAAATGTTATAGCCAAATAACCAGAAAAGCAAAACACAACTGCCTTATGTAACGAAAAGTGGATTTCCTTAACTCAAAACTGACCAATGAGACTGATTGTTCTGAGAACCAATGAGGTGCTGTTATGCCACAGCAGGGAACCAATAAGATGTTTGCACGAGTCAGCTCTCATTTCCATGTATCAGAGCTAACTCATAGGGAGCCAACCTAGATCTTATAGGGCCCAATCCTATCCAATTTTTCAGAACCAAAAATTGAAATTTGTGTAATCTGCAACACAGATGTGACTGCATCTGCTGAAACAATACTACAGGTGGGTGCAATCCTAACCTGTGCTGAAACAGGTAGGCTGGCTTGGAGGCACATGGAGGTCACCTCATGGTAAGGGGATATTTTCTCCTTACCCAGCATAACCCCCAGCCATCCATATGAGGCTACTCGGATCTGTGCCAGCAAAATCCCTGACGCAAATCCAAGATGTCTGGATCAGGCAGAGCCGTCTACTCAGAAATAAGTCCAATTGTAAGCAGTGGGGCTTACTCCTAGGACTGTGTGCATTGGATTTCAGCCTCAGTAGATGTATACCAGAGGCGGAGGAAGGGTGTAGCCCGGGGTGGCGCGAGCCATGGGCGTCGGCAGCAGCGGGGCGCCACTGCATGGAGTCCGCAGACTAACCCATGCACTGTCTGGCCCACCCGACCTCCCTCGCATCCGTTCCGCTCCAAGATGGAGCTATTCTGGGCACAGGGAGGTGTGGCTGGGTGATGCACGGGGGCGGGGCAACGTGCTGGGGGCACTGTTTCGTCGCCCTACCATGGGTGCACTTGGGGCTCCATTCGTCCCTGATATATACTGCTTAGTCTCAAAGTGGACATATTACATTTTATTTTGCTCTAATAATACTGACTCATTTTATCTGATCAGAAATTCTATAAAAAATTGCATTAAGGACCTATCAGCAATATCTCATCAGTCTTGCTCCTCAGGGCCTTGCCTCCCTCTGCCTGGCCTAAAGGATATCCCTCCTTGTAACTGATCTCTCCTGCAGTGTACCAAATTAGCATACTCATTTCAAAGCATGTTCAAAGCATGCTTGACTTCGGTCAACTGACCGAAGGGTTGGGATGTTTCATTGTACAAATCATTCCGATTTCCCAGACCCCTGCCAGCTCGCTGATTCAGGCTGACTCACAACCTCCAGCTTTCAGCTGTGTTTCTCATACATTTGCTTCCAAAGCAAGTTGTCTTTGTTTTGGCTATGAAGAAATAAAGCACTACAACATATCCAAGAAGCCCCAGCACAGCTTCAATTTCTAAAGTTGCAGAAGGTTGAGAAATCTGTGGGAATCAGGCGCATGAGTTGCCGAGTGCCCCTGTTTTTCCTGGTACATCAGGCGTGTGGTGGTTTTGTCAGTGCTGTGAGTGGTCATCTGCCAGTCTGTGGCAAAGTTATTGTTCCCTATCACATTTCAATTGACGTACGATAACTAGTTTGCCCACAGTCATAAGGAAAAGATGCGTTCAGAGATATTTCACACTCTCTTAGATTTTGCACGCAGCAGGTGTGTAATACGTGAGCTCAATGTTTACACATAATGCCATGCCTGAGCGCACATGCTCCCTGCCTGAGAAGTCGCTGCATCACACCTCTGCTTTTCTGAAGCCTAACCACTCTTCTCGTTTCTTTACTCCGCAAATGACGCTCCTTGCCCAAGAATCACATTCAAATCACATGTTTGCAGATTAGAAATTCTTTTCTAAGAGTCATGTCCGGATCTGGAAGAGCCTTTTTTTTTGGGTCATAAAAAAAGAAACTCATTTTTGGGAGCCCAGGCCATGTTCCAAAAACAAAATGGTTTCTCAATGTTTCTCCCCACCTTTGCGAGGCTTTTTCAAGGAAGTGAACTAACTACTCTAGACCCAGAAAACTCAGAACCTACTAACCCATTCTATTGCCTTTCAAGACTACTGCAAATAACCCAGCCAAGAGCTAAAGAAAAGGCTCTAGGCATAGGCCAATGTACCTGCCTCCAGCAAAGCTTATTCAATCCACATGTAAGGATGAGAACTGAGGATTTTTATAGCCAGTTTTATAGGATTTTTACTTGCTGGTCCTCTCCCAGCCCAAATTGCCTCACCTCCACTTTCATCCCCTGGCTGTTCATTACCAGCTTTCTTAAAGGCCCTTCAGTCTGTTCCTTATTAAATCCCAGGATCTTAGTTTTACTGAGCACAGAAGTCCAGGCATGGCTGAGGGCACATTCCTAACCAACCTTCTAGTACTGGGGTAAGGGATGGAACAGGCCTGAGTTACGGGATCAAACATTCCCTTACCTTGAGGAAGCTTTCATGACTGCCCCCACAACTACAGGATGCAGCGCATGCAGTGGTGGGATTCTGGGGGTTCGCCCAGGTTCTATAGAACCGGTTGTTAAATGGCCGGGCCCAGTGGTGTCAGCCTACCGGTTCGCTGGGTGGAGTTCGCTGCAGCGGGCGGGCTTTCGCCATTACGCAATGGGAGGCAGCGAGCATGCTGCCGATCACCACGGAAACCCTCCCAGCGAGCGAAGAAACTCCGCCCAGCGAACTGGTAGGCTGACACCACTGGCCGGGCCCCACCCACTTGCTTACCTCGACCGGCTTCGGGGTTTTTTTTGGGGGGGGGGGTTTGTTCGGTTGTTAATTTATTTGAATCCCACCCCTGAGCACATGCCACATTGGCACAGCTATGTCAGTGCTGGAAAGTTGTTAGGATTGCGCCCTCAGGCTTCGTGCACAATCCTAACTTGGAGTTAGGCTGGCATAGTTAGGCCAGCAAAGTTTGGCCAGCGTAAGGGCCATCATACAGAGCGTTTGGACCACTCTCGGAGTCAGGGGGAATGGTGCGCATCTGTGTGTGGCCCTCTCTGACTCCGAGAGTGGTCCAAACGTACTTTACAGTGTCCCTTGTGCTGCCCGAACTTTGCTGAACTAACTGTGTTGGCCTAACTCCAAGTTAGGATTGCACTCTTAGTGTTGTGGGGGAAACATTGGGAAACCATTCAGTTTTTTTGAACATGGCCTGGGATCCCAACAATGATTTTCTCTTTTCAAGACAACTCTGGCCATGGAAGTTTTAGTACATACATTAGCCTTTTCTAAAAGTAGTCACAAGGGGAAAGGGGGCTGATCCTCAACAGGACAGTGGTGTATGGTGGAAGAGGCCGGTTTCTTCCTTCATTGTCTGTACTCATGCACAGTGGTGTCATTCAAATGATTTAGGAACAGGAACTCACTTTTGATTGGCACTTGTCGGGAACCCGGAACCAGCCACGGAGCCCGTTAGGATCCGGAACGCCCGTTCTGGTCCGTTCCCCCTGAATGACATCACTGCTCATGCACATGTATGTGTCACTTTCATTGGCACTGTGACATGGGAGGAAAGGAATATCCCAATGCCCTATGTCATGTGCATGGATTGCTATTAAAAAGAAAGATTATGGTGTGTGTGATGATGGGGGAGGGAGTCCTAGTGCCTGTGACCACTGCCACCATGCCAGACAGGGAGCCTGCCCTCAAAAGTCTCTTTTCCATTTACATGGAGAATTCCCCCAAACATATCCATGAGCATGTTTGCAGGCTTGATAAAAAGATTTATTTTTTCCCCTTCATTTTTAAATTTCTGATTGTCAGTCCTATAGTGCCAGCAGCAACACATGGCTCAATTCCTTGTGCACAAAATGAGCCAGTTTACCCACCATCTGACCAGGGAAATAACCCAATGAAATTGCTTTTCCTATAACGACCTGTTGCAAAGGATCTTGGGAAGGCAAAAAAAAAAAAGTCCAATAGAAATGCACCCGATGCATTTCTCTTGGAAGTATCCTCTGACGGCATTGAGGTGAAGCAGAATGAGATACTTTGTGACTGGACAAGAAATAATAACTATGAAGATGTGTTTGTGTACTGGAAGAAAAACTCTGCGGATGGCAGCCTTCCTGGAACAAAGGCAAAGACTTCATGATGCAAGATCTGTCACTCGCAGAGCGACCATTTAATGTCCAGAACTGTTTTGACATAAAAAGCATGAGAAACAGAGTCAGTCATAAGGTTTGAGTGTCTTCAACCACATAATGAATGTTTCCTCTCAGAGTTGGAAAGATTTCAGGCTACTGTGTGAGGAAAAACTGAAGGCACTTGGTATATTTAGCCCCCCGCCCCGCCCCAACACACACAAAAAAAATGGCCAAGAAAAGTATAAATATGGAACTGGAAAAACTGTGATGTTATGCTAAGTGGAATGAAAACTCTCTCTCACACACACGTTTTGTTTAACAGCTAAAAATGGTTTATCAATGGAGTCTAATGGCTAGAAGGTATTTGTTCTTTGGAAGAGGGATGTAGTTCAGTGGTAGAGCACTCATGTAGAGCAGTGTTTCTCAAACTTTGGGCCAGGACCCCCTTAGTGGGTGGCGACCTATGTCAGGTGGGTAACAGAAAGCTGGAAGCAACCATCTTAGAAGCTTCAGGCCTTATTCTTGCTATATTTCTTCGATAAGTCTTAATAGTTCAAATTTTCAAGTGAGGTTGTTGAAAATTTAGTTCAGTGCTTTTACATAATATTTTGTCCTAATCTTGCTTTCTGTCAGGGATGTTTCATTTACAATCATTGCAGTCCAAGAATGCCAGTTTGCATTCCAGGAGTGTCATTTCATTATGTCACAATGACAGCATTTCCTGCTTGATGATGTCACTTCCGACTATGACATCATTTCGAGATTAATGCCATCACTTCCGGTGGGTCCCAACATGAGTGCCATTTTAAGAAGTGGGTCCTGGTCTAAAACGTTTGAGAACCTGAAAAGCCACTAACCGAGTTGGCCATATGGAGCTACGTGGAACAATGCTTTGACTTGAGATAATGGAGCCACAAATGGTTACAACCAATCAGAATAAATTTTCTAGTGATGTTCCTGGGTGAGCATGACTTCAACTTTGTGATCTCACACACCCAAGTCCAACCACTCTATCCATAGCATCAAGCTATGCCAAAACATGCGTTCAGAAAAATAAAAGATGCATCTCAGAAACTATTTTTGCCATCATATAGCCAAACCCTACTGAGCTCTACCTGTGCATTCTTTTTTTTTTTAAAGAAACGGAATCTTCAGAATTCTGACAAGACTGCACATGTTTTAAATTCAGTGATCTCATGCAACTGTGGAATGTCCAAAGTGTTACATGGGGAGAGGAGTCAGTGTGGTTCAGAACATGACTTGCATATAGAAGATCCCAAGCTGAAATCCTAATCCAGCTAAAAGGTTATCTGGAAATGGAAAGGAGATCAGAGAAACCTTTGCCTATGAATCTGGATAGCTAGTCAGAGTCAGCAACACTGGGCTAGGTGGACCAAGAGTCTCATTCAATTTAAGACCATTTCACGTATGTATATTCTTGTACCTTTCCCATAAGGACATTGCCAGTCACTTCAATGAACATTCCATTCACTTCAGCTTTGCACATGCAATAGAAAATGCACACCTGCACCTCTGTTCACTGAATGTGTAAATAAGAGTAGAATAGGATTGTGCCCATCACTGACCTCCATTCACGCCATGGTGTGACTAGATCTTACACACTCCCTCAATGCCTTCAGTGTATACATGATTGTCTAAGCCAGGATTGCCAAACTTTTTAGCTGGAGGGCCGCATCAAATACCTTTCTCAATATCGAGGGCCAGAAAAATGAATGTATGTATGTATGTATGAATGAATGAATGAATGAATGAATATAAAATTTAAATACAAACATTAGAGATGGAACTTGACTGAATGAATGGGTTCAAAGTTCCAAGATTACTCCAAGCACCAACACATGTGTTGGTGCTTGGAGTAATCTTGGAACTTTGAGCCCATTCATTCAGTCAAGTTCCATCTCTAATGTATGTCTATTAGACTTCCATTCCCCCACCCCACAAGCAGCTTACTTATAGGTGCTCAAGTAAATATCTCAGAACCAGCACATGACAGGAAAGGAAACATAAGAACATAAGAAGAGCCCTGCTGGGTCAAGCCAAAGGCCCATCTAGTCCATCTTCCTGTATCTCACAGCGGCCCACCAGGTGCCCCAGGGAGGCATGAGACAACAAGATGCTTGCATCCTGTTGCCACTCCCTTGCACCCGGTACTCTGTACCCACCACCTTTGTAAGGAGGTTGCACAATCCATCATTGCCTATAGCCCACGATGGACCTTTCCTCCAGAAAGAAACAGCCAGAGCATGTTCTGAGGCCCAGGGTGGCCTCCCTAACCTGACCAAAGTCATCTGAGACCTTCAAAGGGCCTAAAAACTTCACTTCTTTGTGAAAAACCTCTTCACTTCTTTCTTCGGGTCTTTGGGAAAAATCAAGAAGTGACTTTTCAGCTTTCCGAAGGCATTCTGAGGGCTGAGGAGGCTTCATGCGACCTCCCTGCCCCTCAAAATACCCTTCGCACACAACCAGAGCACAGTCTATTGTGTGCAGCCCATGCCAGCAAAGTCAAGAGATCCAGAGGCTTGCCATGGGCCGGATAGAGGCTCTCTGAGGGCCACATCGGGCCCCCAGGCTGGGGTTTGGAGACCCCTGGTCTAAGCTCGAAAACCCACATACCCGGTATGGAAATGTTCCGTCCACTGAAGCACATAGATAAGGCCTGCATGTGCAGGAACTTCACGTGGACATTGCAGAGCCCAAGTGGCCCTGGATCAGGGTGACAGATGGCAATAAGGAGCTTGGAGAGAATACATGAGGTTCCTGATTTGGTCCATCAGCCAAAAAACAAAGCCTGCGCTCACTCATGTTACTGCAGGCTCTTTGAATGCCTTTTTAAGGACATTGGGATATAATACATCCCAGGAGACTATAATCCCATCCATACACCCCAATAAAACAGGATTTATATTTGTAATCTGATGGCAGATCACTTTATCAGATACAACAGAGGAGCAGACTGACTTGTAATCTAAAAGGCCAAGCTGATGGCATTTAACGGACGAGGAATAGGTTTGATTTCTGTCCAGCAAAGAGTTCACACATGGCACTAATCCTGCCTTCAGAACCACAGCGCTGTGATCATCCAAATAAGCCTCAGGCAAAGATTAAAAGCGATTCATTCCGGCCTTATCAGGATGATGTCTATGTCCACCGAGAGTGGTATTTTCCTTTTAGCTGCAGCGACATAAGCTCACAGTCGGGAAATGGACCATGAAGTAACTTAGCTAGCAAAGCCAGAAAGGGAAAACAATATTTTATATAAGACAAGAACGAAGGGAACTAAACTTCATACAGTATAATCTTGTATCTATTCCACCTGAATCAGTCAAGCAAATGGAGGACATCCGGAAGGCGCAATCCTAACTTGCTGGCATGCCTGCACCGTATCCAGCACAAGTTGGGAGCTGCCTGGAGCCTCTATTTAGCAGATCCGAGCAAGTCCTGTGGCCCAAATCGGGGCTGCAAGGCTTGGGGACAGGCTGCAAGGCTTGGGGACAACCCCATGCCATGCAGCCTAGGGCGTATTCTTAACCTGGAGTTAGGTCGGCACTGTTAGGTTGTCACTCCAAATTGTAAAGCACATTTGGACCACTCTCTGAGTCAGGGCAGATGGAGCACGTCTGAGTGCTGGCCCCTCCGACGATGAGAATGGTCCAAACATACTTTACGGTGTCGCTTGTGCCGGCCAAATTTTGCTGGCCTAACTGTGCCGGCCTAACTCCTAGTTCGGATGTGTTCTAATGGCCGCATCCAGCGGTGTCATCCTCAAATGAAGTTCCGGAACGCTAGGCGGGACTTACCGCTTGATTGACAGGCTGTCCGTGACGTGTCGCTGCCTGCCCGCCCACCGCGCGGGCTCCCTCTGGTTGACGCGCCCCTCCGCTGCTTACCCAGGCACCCGGTGCACCCCCCAGGCAAGCAGGCACCCCCTCCGGGCAGCCAATCAGGCGGAAAGTCCCGCCTAGCATTCCGGAATGTCGTTTGAGGATGACAGCACTGGCCGCATCCCAGCTCCACCCTCCTCCCCGGGCCAGCACACCTCCCGTTCTTTGAAGTAAACACCATTAGGTGTAGGGTGTAGATCAGTGATGAGAACCCTCAGAACAGAGAGGACAAAAAGTTGTCACACACTGCAAAAGTTCCCTTCACTTCTGAGAACACAGTTCCATAAAGCAAGCATAGTCAAGAAAGCTCCAAGTATCTACCACTGTCTGTCTCAAATCACAAATGGGGAAAAAATAATTAACCAAACTGTAGTTTGCCTCCACTTTAAGTATGAAGCTCCTGTTCTCGGAGAAAAGGCTTGCAGGATCTCTAACACCCTGAAAGTCTCACCCGTACAAAAGATGGCCTGTTAGCTGCTTCTGAACAATGATGCTTGGGCTCCGTTCATTATCACTTGGCAACTCCACAGTTCCTGAAGCAGCTGGTGTGTCTCCCTTCCCCATTAGAACTTGTCATTCTGGCATTAATGTCCTGATATGACCCAACTTTGAAAGCAGCCAAGAGATAGAACTACTGGTTGAATGATGTTGGACTGCAAACAGGCTCAGTAAATTGGTCTGTGTGATTCAGGAGACCTGACTTCACTTTTCACCTCAATCAGCATGCTTACAAAGAGGGCTAGGGCCACATGCTATTATTTTTTTACCCAACGTGTAATTAATTTGTGGAACTCCCTGCCACAGGAGGTGGTGAAGGCATCTGGACTAGTGCCTTCAAAAGGGGGGGGGGGTTGGACAGATTTCTGGAGGAAAAGTCCATCGCAGGCTACAGGCCATGATGGGTGGTGCAACCTCCTTATTTTAGAAGTAGGCCACTTCAGAATGCCCAGTGCAAGGGAATGGCAACAGAATGCAGGCATCTTGTTTTCTTGTGTACTCCCTGAGGGCCACTGTGAAATACAGGAAGCTGGACTAGATGGGCCTTTGGTCTGATCTAGCAGGGCTCTTATGTTCTTATGTTCTCTATGTCTGAGCTGCTTCACAAGAAAAATGACAAAGGATCTTGCAGCACTCTGAAGACTTTAGAGGCTTATTGTAGTGGACTTTTTTGTAGCCTAGAGGTTGATAAAGTGAAGTGGCCCAGAACAATTTTTTTGCTTTAGCTACAAGAGAATAAGATGGCTGTCTCTGGAAGTTGCTCTCTCCAAGGTTGGTTCTGAGCATAAAATGGGGGGGGGGATGGGGCACAGATTCATGTGCCAACCAGTACTACATGAAGATAGGGTGGAACAAAGATAAACATGTTTAGATTAGAGCTGTGCTTGGCACAAATGCTTCTCCCACAGTTTTATAGGCTGATTCCCATTCTATTATATTTTTGCAAGGATTCTGTGCCTCTCCAGGGGGCCACAACTCATGGTTTGGGAAGCACTGGCCTAAACTAAGGGATACAGTTAGTCTGCATCTCCTTGAAGCAGTCCTAGCACCCTCCCTCTCCTCTCCACTTACCATCTGCCCATTAAAGGGGACAAAAATATCCATAACGAAGCAAACCCCATCCAAGGTTTTCAGACATACTTCATCTGCATAGCAGAGGAAAACCAAACAGTATAATTCTAGCAAACATGTCAAAACCACTAGCATCCATAGATCAATTTAGTGCATTTTTTTTTCCAGATGAGCCCTTTTTTCTTCCTAAACTTAGAGAAGATTGATAACACACCTTTGAAATGCTGGTCAAGGCAGACTCACCAAAAATAGGCGTAAATCCCAGGCAAAAAATAACAATTGGCGCCTACGATTTATATGGACAATGTGGGACTTCTGAAAAGGCATTGGCTCCTGAACTTAGGCAATTCATCACAAAAAGAAAGTTGCATGTTACTGCTTTTAGTTCAGCGGGGAATAGACTTGCATGCTTCTCACAGAGTAAGATGTTTGGTAAAGATTCTTGAAAGCATAGGAACTAAAATAATACATTTTGTGCATCTGATCATGTAGCAGTGTACAAACTAAGACCAGATCGCTGGCTAGCTGGGAGATCACTAGGAGATCCATGTAAGTTAAAACTGGCCTCTGTCTTGAATTATCCTTCCTCACTGCTCCTATCATGTAAGAACTGCTGTTATGAGATGTCCCTTTCTGTATAGCGGCTTGCTCTATATATTAGTCCATCACAATACAGTAAATGCCAGTAAAAAATGCCATGAAAATGCTCTGATATACAAGATACATCTGGCTTATCCCATCACCTTTCTCAAGTGGAGAAATTTAGAATATCAGACATGCTGGAACAATATGTAAATCACCCATCAGTGTGCTAAAAACTCAAGACGATGTAGCACTAGCGATGATGACGTTACCATGCATTGCCACATTTTGCAAGTATGTGCTGCAAACATGCTGTAACACAGCCCAGTCCTGCGCCTGCAACCATTCCTGGTGCCACAGTCGGTTCTTGCAAAATTAATTGCATGTTAAGGCTTGGGTCTCATCCCCAAGATATCTCATTATGCTTACGCAACGATTCCAACATCCAGAGAAATCTAAAATCTGGAACACTTTCTGTCCAAAGCATTCCAAATAATTTGTATTTGTTGAGACCTTTTTTTGTCCTTTTGCTCTCATTTCTCATTCCTGCATTCCTTCTAATCCCGTAGCTTAGTGTTATTCAAACTGTGGGTCGGGACCAGTGGTGAAATTCAGCCAGTTCTCACCAGTTCTGCAGAACCGGTTGCTAATTTATTGATATACAAAAAGTAGAGCTGTAGTAAGAAGCAGTACAAAGAAAGGAGGACATAGAACCGGTTGTTAATTTATTTGAATCCCCCACTGGTAGGGACCCACTTGTCAACCAGGTGGGTTGGAGAAAGCTGGGAGCATCCGCAGACCTTACTCTTGTTATATTCCTTTTGTGGGTGTTAACAGTTTAAATTTTCAGGTGAGGGTTTTTAAAAAAATTGTTTTTATTTCAGTGCTTTTACATACTATTTTGTTTCATGGTTGTACAATTGCATTGCAGTCCAAGAATGCCAATTTGAATTTCAAGAGTGTCATTTTATTATGTTACAATGACAGCACTTCCTGTTGATGATGTCACTTCCTGCCACAACATCACTTCCGGTGGGTCCCGACACGAGTGCCAGTCTAAAAAGTGGGTCCCTGTCTAAAAAGTTTGAATACCACTGCCTTAGCTAGTCAGTCAATACCCAGGATTTTCATTCTACAAGAGAGAGAGAGAGAGAATACCTTTATTGGCATAGCAAAACACAGTACAACATAGTCGCCTATCATGTAAAAAACACTAAACACCAACCAGAAAATTTAAGGATTCACTAATAAGGCACTCTCAAATGTTATTATTCTGAGCAAAAATATAGAGGAAAAGCAACATTACCCAATCAATACATAGACTAAAACTAGGATGGCCTTGATGACATTAAAAATCAATCAATCAATAAAACTAGTTAAGATTATCCCATACATATTCTCTGGCCACATCTGGATGGAATCTATTGGCTCAGAGTGCAATCCTAACCTGGAATTAGGCAAGCAAAGTTTGGCCGGCACAAGGACCACCATAAAGTGTTTTTGGACTACTCTCGGAATCAGCACGTCTGTGTGCTGGCCTCTCTGACTCAGAGAGTGGTCCAAACATACTTTACGCTGGCTCTTGTGCCGGCCAAACTTTGCTGCCCTAACTCCAGGTTAGGATTACGCTCTCAGAAATATGTAAGTCATAGCCAAAGAGTAACAGTTTCACCAGGCTATGAAATGAGTTAATTCCCACTCTGAATTTATCTCACTCTTTTCTTGGCAGTGCCAGGGGCTGGCAATACCCCACCCACCCCCATTTTTGCCATCTGCCTTTTTTGATACAGTTGTACTGTGGCCCGACCCTTCAGCAAATGTGATCTATCTTTCATTCTGCCCGATTAACAAAACTGAAATAACCGTCTGTTTGGACCCAAACAGAATGTTGCTATGAGACTGATGACAATGGCACAGAGCATTAATATCATAATAACATGGAAGTGAATGGATTTTACTCCAGCCCCCTGATGTGCCAACAGAATTGACTACATTTGCCATCACTGGCTTCAAATTCAATGATGTTCTTTACACTAAAATAATTGTTCAAAGCCCAGCAATGCAAGCTTGACCCAAAGGACCCTTGGCAGATCTATCAGCAATTCTGAAAGGCATGTAATGCTTTTGGCTGGGGAACCATGACATGAAAATCCTTCAGTGCATCTGCAGCGATGCTTGTAAAGGTGGCTCTGCAACATGGGATCAGGGATCTGATGCTGGCTAAATGGTTTCACCTGCCCTCTGCTTGCTTCAGTCTCTTTCCTCATCCTTGACTTAGGGTGCAATCCTAACCTGGAGTCAGGCCGGCACAGTTAGGCCAGCAAAGTTTGGCTGGCACAAGGGACACTGTAAAGCATGTTTGGACCATTCTTGGAGTCAGAGAGGCCAGCACACAGACGTGTGCCATCCTCCCTGACTCTGAGAGTGGTCCAAACATGCTTTATGGTGGCCCATGTGCCGGCCAAACATTCCTGGCCTAACTGTGTCAGCCTCACTCCAGGTTAGGATTGCGCTGTCAGATGAGCCTATGCATCTGTTCGCTGAACATGGAGGTTGGGGCAGGGCCAGCAAATGCAATTCTGCTTTCCCTTCGCCTGTTCAGTATATGATGCACAGAATGAATGAACTACTGTATACCTTTGCAAAGAGCTTCTGGTCCAGATCCAATCATTTTGTACAAATGTATCCCAGAAACATGGAAAGCTGCCATGTGTAATAAGTCAGACTATCAGTCCATCCTAACCTGGAGTTAGGCTGGCACAGTTAGACCAGCAAAGTTTGGCCGGCACAAGGACCGCCATAAAGCATATTTGGACCACTCTCTGAGTCAGGGAGGATGGTGCACGTCTGTGTGCTGGCCTCTCTGATTCTGAGAGTGGTCCAAATGCACTTTACAGTGTCCCTTGTGCCAGCTAAACTTTGCTGGCCTAACTGTGCCAGCCTAACTCCAAGTTAGGATCGCATCCTCAGTATTATCAACAATGACAGTGGCAGCAGTTTTCAAAGGTTTTAGGCAGGGATCTTTTCTAGTTCTGCTGAAGATGCCAAAATAAAAGTTGAATCATGAAACACTTTCTGCATGCAAACTGTGTCTTGGCCACTGTGCTGACCAGGGTGAAATGATTTGATTCATATGAAAGGAGATAGGACAACATGATGTGTTAACGAAAAACCTAATATAGACATTTCCAAAAGCAATCATTCAGCATCTTGGGTACATCTGAGCCCACTTTGTTCAAACCATGTGAACAGCTGTTACAGTTCTCCAGTAATGAGGGTCACAGATTCTGGTCAGTCCATAGATATTATGGGGAGTTTCTGGCAGTGATGCAGGGCTCATTCAACACAACGTTTGCCTCCGGCACCATCGTGCCTCTCTGAACTCAAGCAGGTGCCCTTCAGCCTTGGATTTGGCTATTAAATCATTTCCATTCGTATGGACCGTAGGAAATGTTGTCATTTGGAAATAGAAAAGGCCATCTGCGTGAGTACAATTGGCTAAATGTCAATGAGCCTTTTAACATTTTCAGCGTTTTCATGCTGGCTTTGTTTGTAAGCCATTAGATCACCTACTTCATTTTAGCCCCCATTTGACAGGTAGCAAAATGAGGTCCTCTTATCAAAACACTAACACAGGGCGCAATCCTAACCTGGAGTTAGGCCTGCACAGTTAGGCCAGCAAAGTTTGGCCTGCACAAGGGACATCGTAAAGGGCACAATCCTAAAATGAGTTATGCCGGCATAAGCTAAGCCAGCAAAGTTTGGCCAGCACAAGGGCCACCATAAAGTATGTTTGGACCACTCTTGGAATCACAGAGGCCAGCACACAGACGTGAGCCATCCCACCTGACTCAGAGAGTAGTCCAAACATGCTTTATAGTGGCCCTTATGCTGGCTTAGTTTATCCCGCCTAACTCCAGTTAGGCGAAGAGTCGGACACGACTTAGCGACTGAACAACAACAACAACTCCAGTTTAGGATTGCGCTCAAAGTGTGTGTGGACCACTCGCAGAATCAGGGAGGATGGCCCCTCTGACTCCTAGAGTGGTCCAAACATACAGTACTTTACATTGGCCTTTGTTGCCAGTCAAACTTTGCTGGCCTAACTTTGCCAGCCTAAGCATGTTAGTGCCCAGTTTCACAGGACATTTCCATACGGAGCAAAAAAGGAAAAAAAAAAAGGAACAGAAGAACTAAAAAAGAACTAAAAGCAACTGGCAGAAAAAATACCAGCTGTTTGAGGAATAAGGAGATCCTATTTTCTCTTTATTCCTTAATAATTCCACTTCACCTGTCCAAAAGCCACACCCAACGCAATGCCGTCATCCCCAAAACTGACCATTATTTCTGCGCTGTGTGTGGGAACCATTTTTCTCATTTAGAACCCCTGTGTGTTTTAAACAAAGGGCTTTGCTTTCAAGCACAATAACAGAGCAGGAAAAATAAACTCCCTTTTAAAAGATGAAACACTGGGCACATTTACTGCCTTTATAGCCTGAGCAAGCACATAAATTTATTAAACGGCACTATCAAAATTCAAAGCCTTACTTATGGCTGAGCCTTTGGGAAAAAAAATTCTGCTTTCCCTGTGCAAAGTGGATTTGCTCTCTCTAATACTCAAGGGTTTTGAGCATTGAAAACCCAAAGTATCTCCTTGATCCCTTGACAGTCCTGGTTAGCCAAGCAAAGAACTGGCATAATGTTCTAAATTTTAGAATAAAACATTTGCTCCGAACTTTCTAACATATCACCATCCATATTTTCCATGCCATGCCTATTCCTTTGCTTGGAGCTATTAATTAAATGCTTTGCTGAAGTACTCTTGAAAGGGCTGTGCATAGTTTGATTCTAAAAATAAAATAAACCCTGTGCAATAGCAGCTGCAAAAAGAAACACAGGCTGCAATCCTGTATACCGGTGGTTCCCAAACTGGTGGGTTGCAAACTAGAAGCAGGGCATTCAGGGGCCTGGCCCGGTTCCAGTGGCAGCGATCGCGCCATAGTTATCGCAGTGCCTCCACTGCCAAGGGTCTTGTTTCTTACCTTGGGGCCAACACTGGCCTCCTGCAGGGTCCTGGAAGCTTGCAGCCACGTCTGATCTCCTCTGCAGCTGCTGTAAAGAGCACTAATCGTTGATCTAAAGCTACTTCCTGTGAAAACCGGAAGTAGCTTCTGATCAGAGATAAGGGCTGTTTACAGCAGCCAAGGAGATCAGAGGAGACTGTGAGCCTCCAGGACTTTGCAGAAAGCCAGCACTGCCCCCAAGGGAAGAAACAGGCCTCTTGGCAGCAGAGGTGCTGTAATTATGGCAGGGCCATCTTTGCCCCCTCCCCACCCATGCAAGCACATACCTGATTCCAAGCTCCCTTGCAGTTTGAGAACCGCTGCTATACACCCTTTGTGGGGGTAAGTCCTTTCACATAACATGGGACTTACTGAGTAGACACATCAAAGATTGCGCTGTTGGTCACATTCGAGGGTACAAGGCAGACCACATTTTGATCCCTGTTTGTGTTACTAAAACGACAGTGCAGGAAGTATGCCACCTAAGCACCACCACCAGTCCTTCAAGCAGAAAGGGGTGTGGCTTGCAACATAAAGTTTCTTGAGAATGTTAGCTGTCAGTGGGACCAGCTGCCTTTTGACTCTGCTTTTACACAGGCTTTCTCGCTATTATCAGGCATTGCACCTAGCTGCAGCAACGGGAGAAATGAGACAAAACATCCCACTCCATTAGCTCAGCTGGGACTAGCTGGCATTTGGATGCCCCCTTTCCGAACTGTCTCCCCAGAGGTCATTTCACCAGGTTATTCCATAAAGGATTTGGTACCTACATGAACTTTGTTCACTCCAAGACCCATAAGAAGCAGGTACAGGCAGAGTTGTATTATCCATTAGGCGGAGTAGGCTGAAGCCTAGGGGCCCCACAGGGACTAGGGCCCATCAAGATGGTATGTCTGGGCATCATCCTAATGCATGGGTCTCCCCCTGGGGAGACCCATGGGTCTCCATCTGGCCCACCAACCCTCCAGCCAGCAGGAGACTACAGCAGACCCAACCTTCCAAAGGCTTGGGACCAGTGGTGGGATTCAAATAAATTAACAACTGATTCTATGTCCTCCTTTCTTTGTACTGCTTCTTACTACAGCACTACTTTTTGTATATCAATAAATTAGCAACCGGTTCTGCAGAACTGGTGAGAAGTGGCTGAATTTCACCACTGCTTGGGACCTTCCATGCAAGCCTGGGTAGCCATTTGTGAGTTTTATTTCCCCCTTTTGGGAACAACTTAGAAGTACCTGGCTTGTCTGTTTCTTGTCCCTCAGATTCCTGACTGTGTTTCTGCCTGTGGGGGTGGGTGCAGTGATGTCATGCAGGGGGTACGCGGGGGTACGCGAGTACCGGTTTCTAGGATTACAGCTGGCCCCGCCCATTCGCCCGCCCACTCGTCGACTCCGCCCTCTGCAACGTTTGAATTTCCTGCATGTTTGAGTTGCCTGCATGTTCTCAGAGCCAGGCAGGCAGCGAGCGGAGCCTTTCCTTTCCTCACCACCGAAAAATGAGTTGCTCTGGGGTTTTAACATGATGCCAGGCCTCCTTCACATGTTCTGGGGGTGCTGTGGAATACTGTTGCAACTGTTGGGTTAGTTTAAAATCATCTGAGGCCTCAAAAAGGGCTTTTTTCATGTCACTTCCTGCCACGACATCACTTCTGGCTTATGACGTCACTTCCGGTGGGCAGGTCCCGACACGTGCCAATCAAAAGTGAGTACCTGTTCTTAAATCATTTAGATGACACCACTGGGTGGGTGGGGCGCTTCCTTGCAAGCCTAGGTCCGTTTGTGAGGAGAAGCCCCCCTGTGACTGGATTGCCTAAGGATGGGGGTAGGCTGCAAAAAATGAGCCTGTGTGTGTGCGTTTTGTAACAAGATAATAAATGTGGAAAAGTGATGCATTAACTGAGCCGCAGGCCTTATTTGCAAGCCATATGCACCAGGCTTAGGAATGCATACATGACATTCCTTAACACAGATCTGGGAGGAACATGGCCTGCTACACTGGCTCTTTGTGGATCCGCTTACTATGGAGGAGTGTATAGGAGCCCAGGGTCACAGCTACGGAACTACAGATGCTGCAGAAGTACGTTTTGGTACACGGACGCTTTCTAGTGTGAGCCTAAATATGATGATTTAGGCTAATTTTCTGCAATGATTCTCTACATTTAAAGGATTTTAGATGGAGGAATATGTTCGGTTTTCTTGTATTACTTTATCAATCTGCCAATGCCATGTGGGCAGGTAGAACTGGCTCCTCTTTGGGAAGTATGGTAGACCTGGGCTCCAAAGACTAGTCCAGCTGTTCCCACCCACCTCCTGCTGTTTTGCCTGCTCTCTTTTGGGAAGGGACCCAAAAGAAACTTTGTACCCCCTGATAAAATTCTCAGAGGCCCTGAGAATTGTACTCTATGCTTCAAGAATCCTTCCTTTCAATAATCAGCTTTCAAGGCAGAAAGCTGGTTTTACTCATGTTTGTTCTGGATCTTACTCCATACGTCTATCACCAATGCTTTTTGGGATTAACAGTCCTATGGGAAGAGGTAGGAGAAGTCAGGGCGCAATCCTAACCTGGAGTTAGGCAGGCACAGGCAGGCCAGCAAAGTTTGTCTGGCACAAGGGACACTGTAAAGCATGTTTGGACCACCCTCAGAGAGGCCAGCATACAGATGTGTGCCATCCTCCTGGAGTGGTCCACATGTGCTTTATGGAGGTTCTTGTGCTGGCCAAACTTTGCTGGCCTCACTGTGCCGGTCTAACTCCGGGTCAGGATTGTGCTCTCAATAGCATCTTCCATTCACAGCAAGTCCACACAGCTCTTCTCTCTCCCATGACTTATCATGTGCCTGGGAGGAGAGATTTTGAATGGACCATACCTGATGAGAACCTCTTTTCTCTTTTGAGTGATCTATTAACGTATTGATCGGGAGAAGATACGCAGTGTTCTGTGATGCAAAAGTAGGATATCAAATCCATCAAATAGGACAACAGGCAATGAAAAAATAAATATTTTTATTAAGATTTAATAAAAGAATTTCCATTTTTTATTTAGAGTACATTTGTCCATTTTATCCAGCATCGCTGCTGCTTACTTTGATAACCGACTTGAGAAGCAGCAAAATCGTGTGACATCACAACCCTTGTCTTTGCAGGAATAAAAACTGGAGGAATATGCGGTTGAAAGTCTCTGTTCAAATATGTGTCAAACTGATTCTTGGTCAAATGAGAATGACTGGACTTCTATAATCCTTCCATGCCTTTCTAGATGAGTCAATATAATCATATGAATGTTGGTTGCATAGACATGCGCTACGTTTTCTTTTACTCATCCCCTATACATGGGCCTTTCCAAGAAAGATGTTAGGGTAGAAGGAGCCAGAGACTGCTGTCCTCGATGCTGTCCAGCTGGAGCAATAGTGGCCACTCTACAAGAATGTTGTATTGGGCCATGTCGGGCAAGAATTAGAAGGGCTTGCAGGCCTGGCTGTGTTTACCTCTGTCCAAGAAAGTGCCCGTCTAAATCGACTCACAGCTCAATCCAAACTAACGTTAGGCCAGCACAGTTTGGCTGACACAAGGGACATTGTAAAGTATGTATGTTTGGACCACCCTTCGAGTCAGAGAGGCCAGCTCACAGACATGTCCCATTGCTGTGCCTTTACTGTGGCTCTTCTGCCAGCCAAACTAGGCTGGCCTAACTGGGCTGGCCTAACTCCAGGTTAGGGTTGCGCCCTCAAACTTCTCCCCACAACTGCAGTGGGGGTCCATGAAAACAGCAGCACCCCTCTGTCTCCACCATATTACTATAGGGAGGGAATTTTAAAAATGGGATACAAGATAGTAGTTTTCTTAAGTGAAGCCTTCTCATCCTCAGTTTTCCCATCTGCTGATGCTTTTAAAAAGTATTTTTAAAAAGCATTTCTTACCACTGCAATGCAGCTGCAGCCATGAGATCTGCAGCCAATCTCATTAGCTCTGAGATAAGACCTCCTCCCTCATCCCAGGGAGTGTGATTAATCACTTCCGTTTAGCATTTTTTCCCCTTGCTCCAAGGCAAAGGGAAGAGGGCTTATCTCAGTTAATGGATACTAATTGCTCTAAGCCTTTTGCCATGGTAAGAGGCTTTTTAAAAGGCTGAATGCTAATTAACAGCATGATTTCATTTAATATTTTTTAAAAGGCTCCACCTGTTATTTTTCTATTGTTTGATTATTACTTCTCTTTTCAACCTTTTTTTATTTGGAATAAGGGAAACTGTTGATTTGAAGATGTGTTGGAGTTTCTCTGCATATGAAAGTGTTTTTGCTTTCTTTCCCTCCACATTTCACTATCCTATCTCTGCCTCAGATTACAAACAAATCTGAGTTTTTATTGTTCTTCAGTTTTCCCCAACACTTCCTCTCTCCCTTCCTTCCTCAAGGTTCTGTTCTCATCCTCCCTTGCCGACAATTACCTCAGTTTTATTCCTTCCTTTCCATTTCCCACCATCTGCCTTATTCCGTCTCCCTTCCATGCTCTCACTTTTCTACCACTTGGCTCTTATTCCTTTTCTCCCCTCCTTTCCAAGTTCCTTCCTAAATTCACCATCGTTTCTCCTTCACTCTTCACATTTTGCTGCACTTAGGCCCTAACCCTAAGATGGCAACTGGCAGAGCCAAAATGACATAAATCACTCTGGTGGCGGTGGCAGGAGCAGCCGGCAGCTGAACCAGCGAAGCGGTTTCGGGGGGCGGGGGGAAGGCGCGGGGAGGACGAAACTGGGCAGGGAGAGGGTGAGCCAGAGGGAGGTTGGAGCCCGGGAGGAAGTGGAGATGCCGGCAGACTCTGCCGCCAAATCCTCTGTTCCCCCTAAGCCATGGAGGCCTACATGGGCCTCCTCAGTTCTGCACCTGCTAAATAGCAGACACATGTCCAAGGAAATCCATTGACAGCCTGTGATGAAACAACTATGTTTCATGTAGTTATTTTTGTTTCATAGGCTTTACCTACTGTGTTAAAGTGCATTTCTGAGGGCCTGGTCTAGTGGCTGCCCCGGCCCCACAGGATGGAGCGGCGGCCATTTTGGCACCAGTGCTCCTTGGAGCGGCCTCAGCGTTTAGGATTGGTCTGTTAAATTGGCCACACTGAGCTTTCAGCATTTTCTTTCAGGCCCCATATGCCACCACATACCTGTGTTTTATTCCGTTTTTCTATACCACAGAGCTGTCCCCATCTTTTTTTCAAACGTTCATACAGCTCTTTTTAAAATTATTTTCTTCTTTCTTACAGTATTAGGCTTAATCTGGTGCAACATTATCTATTTGGCCACTAACCTTTATGTTTATTTAGTATACAGAATTGGGACGTGGTGGCGCAGCGGGTTAAACGGCTGCTGCTGGGCTTTCCGACCGGAAGGTTGGGAGTTCGAGACTGCGCAACGGAGTGAGCTCCCATTGCTTGTCCCAGCTCCTGCCAACCTAGAAGTTCGAAAGCACCTAAATGCAAGTAGATAACTAGGGACCACTTCGGTGGGAAGGGAACGGCGTTCCGTGTGCTACGGTGTAGAGTCATGCCGGCCACATGACCACGGAAGCTTGTCCTTGGACAAAACGCCGGCTCTACAGGCTTTGAAACGGAGATGAGCGCCGCCCCCTACAGTCGGTCACAACTAGACCATTCGGTCGTGGGGAAACCTTTACCTTTAATATACAGTGCATTTATTCCTTCCTTCCTTCCTTCCTTCCTTCCTTCCTTCATCAGGCTCTATTGGGCCGCTACTTACCTGACTCCAATCCTTTGCCCTTTCCCACTGAGCTTTCCTTATTCCAACGGGTTTTCCCTGTTATCAGACTCAAATTTGCCACACTTCAGGCGCAATCCTAAGGAATTTTCCAGCTTCGGGATAAGGGCAATGCAGCTGTGAGGTAAAGGAACAAACATTCCCTTACATTGAGGAGGCTTCCATGACTGCCCCCCCCCGCCAACTGCAGGATGCAGCACATGCCCCATTGGCACCGCTAGGTCAGTGCTGGAGAGCTGGTTAGGATTCTTCCTTTTCTTTCTTCCCTTATAAGACTCAATTATACCAACACTTACCTGTGTCTCATTCCATGTATTTCCTATGTTAAAAGTCTCCATTTCTCCATGTCTCTTTTATTCCTTTTCTTCTGAGGCTGTACTTGGCCACCACTTAGCTCTCCCCTTTTTCTTTTTTCCCTTTCATCACTGAGTGCTCTGTTAAACTTTCTTTTTTCATACTTTGCCTGGTTCAGATTGGCCATCCCTTTGCTCTCTTGTATTTCTTCTTTTCTTTCTTATGTTACCAGGCTGAATTTGGCCATACTTTTTTTTGTTCCTTCTGACATTACCAGGGCCAGTTGGGCCAACACTTACCTGTGACTTATTCTTTTTATTATTCTTTTTATCATCATCATCATCATCAGCAGCAGCAGCAGCAGCAGCAGCAGCAGCAGTGAGCTCCCCCTTATTCCAACATTTCTTCCTTGGGTTATCAGGCTTAGAGCGCAGTCCTAACTGGACTTAGGCCGACACAGTTAGGCCAGTGCGTTTGGACCATTCTTGGAGTCAGGGAGGATGGCGCACATCCGTGTGCTGGACTCCCTGGCTCCAAGAGTGGTCCAAACCTACTTTACGGTGTCCCTTGTGCAGGCACGCCCGGAGGCCCAAGTGCGCCCCATGGCAGGCGCTGAAACCGCGTGCCCCCACATCACCCCGCCCCCGCGTGTCACTCAGACATGCCTCCCTTACCCCGGAAACACTCCATTTCTGAGCGTAAGGGAGGCGTGGGCAGGCGGGAGGGCCGAAAACCGTGCGGCCTCTCCCGGACCACATGCAATGGCGCCCCACTGCTGCCTGGCACCCCATGGCTCACGCCATGGGGCACTACAGGTAAGATGCGCGCCTGCCCTTGTGCCAGCCAAACATTGCTGGCCTAACTGGCCTAACTCCAGGTTAGCATTGCACACTTAATTTGACCACTACTTACCTGTGTCTTATTCTTTCTTTAAAAAAAAAAAATATCACTGAGCTCTTCTTTATTCCAACATTTCTTCCTTGCATTATCAGGTTTAATTTGGCCACTACTTACCTGTGGTTCCTCCCCCCCCCCCCCAATTTTTCCATTCTCAGGCTCAGTTTGGCCACTGCTTAGTTCTCTTGTATGTCCCATTGGCACAGCTATGTCAGCGCTGGAAAGTTGGTTAGAATTGTGTCCTTAGTCTTGTCCTTTTTTCTTCTTTCCAACTATGCTATCAGATTCCCTTTTTCCCCTACATGATCAGGCTGAATTCGAACACACCGAGCTCTCTAGAACTTTTATTTTGCACATTGTTGGGTTCTGTATGGCCACACTTAGCTCTTTTGTATTCTTTTTGCTGTTGGTGGCCTCTGCTTACCTGTGTCTCTTTCCCACTGAGCTCTCCCTCATTACTCTTTCATTTCCCTACACTATCAGGCTCAGAGCGCAATCCTAATCCGGAGTTAGGCTGGCACAGTTAGGCCAGCACAGTTTGGCCGGCACAAGAGCCACGGTAAAGCTTGTTTGGACCACTCTTGGAGTCAGGGAGGATGGTGCATGTCTGCGTGCTGGCCTGTCTGACTCAAAGAGTGCTGCAAACATACTTTACAGTGTCCCTTGTGCTGGCCTAACTGTGCCAGCCTAACTCCGGGTTAGGATTGTGCCCTCAGAGTCCAATCTTTTCGGCTATGAGCTCTAGTGCTGTGACCACAGCACCAGCACAGGGTATTGAAAACGTGCCATAAAGTGCCTTCCAGCACTGAGCAAGCAATGACGGTGGAGAGGACTGTGCTGTCCTGTGGGTGCCACATCCCACCTGACATCCACCGGCAAAGGTAAATGTTTGCACTCAGTCGCCAGGGGGCAGGGCAGGGTGGCAGCAGGGCAATCTGCAGACAGCAACCCCTGGCCCTGCCCATGCAGTTAATAGGGACGAATTGAAGCCATGGACTGAACAATATGGCTGACTCAGATCATCGCCGCAAAGGAAAATTACATTAAAATCTCTTCATGACACAAGTAGTTGTCAATATGAGAGTAATTTTTTTTTTACTTCTAGACTATTAAGAGTATTTTTTTTAACTTCTACACTCACCCCCCCCCAAAAAAAAAACAAATTCTGTTAATGTTCAGTACTCACTGAACGGTCGTTTTATTGAGCCGATGTAATGTGAATACATGACTCTTTCCGCGGAAATTAAATCCCATTTTTCGTACAGCGATTCGCACACACTTCTTTTTATAAAGGGACTTGTTTGGAGCAATTGCTCCAAACACCACCCCCTTCTTTTAGTTGTGGGTGTCTGGTGGTGGTGGTTGTTAAGCACAATCTTCCAGCAGCACTGCCAGCTGAAGCACTTATATACCGCAAATGCTCAGAGCAGCGCGTGACCACTCTGATATGAGCAGTGGGTTGTGGGAGGTCTCTGAGGGGCAGAAGCCTCCCTCCCTCAGCACTGTCACTCAGAGTGGTTGTGCACAGCCTCGAGCGGTTAAACCCTGAATGCGCAGTGCTGTGCATGACCACTCTGAAGGCACAATCCTAAACTGAGTTAGGCCAGCATAAGCTAAACCAGCAAAGTTTGGCCAGCACAAGGGCCACCGTAAAGTAGGTTTTGGACCACTCTCAGAGTCAGAGAGGCCAGCACACAGACGTGCGCCATCCTCCCTGACTCGAAGAGTACTCCAAAAATGCTTTATGGTGGCCCTTGTGCTGGCCAAACTTTGCTGGCTTAGATTATGCCGGCCTAACACCAGTTTAGGATTGCGCTCTGAGTGGCAGGAGGGAGGGAGGGAGGGAGGTTTCTGCCCCACAGAGACCTCCCTGCATTGCTTATATCAGAGCAGACATGCACCGCTCCAAATGTTCTCTCTCTCTCTCTCTCTCTCTCTCTCTCTCACACACACACACACACACACTGTGTATATATATACTCTCTCTCTCTCTCTCTCTCTCTCTCTCTCTCTCTCTCTCTCTCTCTCTCTCTGTGTGTGTGTGTGTGTGTGTGTGTGTGTGTAAACAGATCGACGTGTCAAGGCTAATACGCCTGACATAACACTAATTGATAATGACAACCGACAAGTGACCTTTATCGATATTGCCATCCCAGGAGACCACAGGGTGCGAGAGAAAGAACATGAAAAAATTTATAAGTACCATGAACTATGCCTAGAAACAATTCGACTGTGGATGAAGCACACAAAAGTGCTCCCAATAATCACAGGTGCACTAGGAACAATCTCACACAATTTTGACAGATATTTTAATCAACTGAATGTGCCAGCTTTAAAATCAGCTGAGCTACAAAGAGCTGCAGTAATCAGATCTGCGTCCATCCTTCGTTGATACCTGCGGGCAGCTTAGGTCCCGGGTAGGGACTCAACGCTCTCAGGGTGAAGCCGGTGATACTGTGAAACTCTTTGTGTTCTTAGATCGCTCCAGTTGTCACTGTGTTTGTTGTTAATTTTGAGTAAATAAAATTTTTATATAAATATATACACTGTATGTATGTATGTATGTATGTATGTATGTATGTATGTATGTATGTATGTATGTATGTATG
>JAJKFI010000101.1:5090155-5110727 GCA_029204185.1 Lerista edwardsae | reverse complement strand
ATAATATAATATAATATAATATAATATAATATAATATAATATAATATAATATAATATAATATAAAGCACTTCAGCGGGCAGTGCTGCCAGATGAATTCTCTTTTTTTAAAAAACTCCACAACTAAAAGAGGGGGGCAGTGTTTGCAGTAATCACCCCGAACACTGCCCCTTTCTTTATTTTTTTGGAAGCAACTTGTGGTCGCTTTTTAAAAAGGTGGGGCCTTCTGAAGCCCGAGGAAGCCGTGCGCAGGAGGGCCTGAGGCAGGTGAGGCACATCCTCAGCTGCCTCTAATGACCGCACAACTGTGGTGGGGACTGTGGAGCAGGTTCCTGCCATTTCCTAACCAGTGTTACAAGGGGCTGTTCAGTTCCACACAAACTAAATAGCCAGCGCTGATCCATGTAGCCCCATTGAGCAGACTGGCAAGCTATGAAGGGCAAGGAAACAAATGTTCCCTTACTCTGAGGAGATCTGCCGCCACCTCAGTTACAGTACTGGATACAGCTTGGGTCTGGTGGCCCCACTGCACTAGAACTCAGTGGCGGATCTAGGGGGCAGGGGGGGCACGAGCACTGGGCGCCGTCTTGGGGCTGTCTAGGGGGGCGCCAGTGGCCCCCACAATATTGCACGGGTAGACCTGGGCTCCGGAGCCCAGATCTACCCATTAGGAACGGCCACGGGTAGACCTGGGCTCTGGAGCAATATTGTGGGGGCCACTGACACCCCCCTAGACAGCCCCAAGATGGTGCCCAGGGCTCGTGCCCCCCTGCCCCCCTAGATCCACCACTGAGTTCTAGTGCAGTGGGGCCACCAGACCCAAGCTGTATCCAGTACTGTAACTGAGGTGGTGGCAGATCTCAGAGTAAGGGAACATTTGTTTCCTTACCCTTCATAACCATGTTCGGGGTGATTACTGCAAACACTACCCAGGATCTAAGCTTCCTGGAGCCCAGGTCTACCTGCGGCTGCTTCTGGTGGGTAGACCTGGGATCCTGTGGGGGCGCACTTCTATTGGTTGCCCCGGGTGCCATTTTGACTAGGTCCACCCCTGCTAGAACTGCATAAGATTGGACTGTTTGGACACAATTAGTTCTTTTTTTATGTCTTAAATGATCAGGATCTGTTTGCAACCTTTGCCTTATTTATTTTTTCTTTCATCAAATTCTCCGTATTGCCCTTATTCCAACTTTCCCCTCCTACATTACCAGGCTCAATTTGGCAACACTTTGCTCTCCTTTATTCCTCCTTGTTTTTATTATATAGTTGGGCTCTATTTAGCTAGACGTACCTCTCTTTAATTCCTTCATTTCTTTTAGATGTTACGAGGCAGTATTTGGCTTAGCTCTTCCTCAATCCTTTTTGGCCACTACTTACCTGACAGACCCATCCTATACAAGGGCGGCCCAGTTGAGCCACCGGGCCTGGGCTATATCCAGTGTTGGATTAGAACAAGTGGGAGGTCTCCTCGGGGTAAGGGAACATTTGTTCCTTTACCCCATATAGTGCCTCAGCCTGCTCAATGGGGTTACTCAGAGCTGTGACAGCTATTTAACACAGTTCTGATGCAGAACTGAGTAGACCCGTGTTCTAAGGGCCAGTGATGTCATGCACCCACTACGCACCACTACGTGAGTACCGGTTCCTAGAAGTTGAGCTGGCCCTGCCCACTCGAAGCAGGTCCCGTCGGCTGGTTGGCTCAGCAGCTGCGCATGCGTACTGCACGCCCGCAGCCATTGCCTGCACTTTCTGTGAGGAGGCAGGCAGGCAGGCAGTGTGGTGGTGGTGGCAGCAGCGGCAGCAACGGAGCGAGAGGACCGGAGGCGGCAGCAGCGAGGGAGACCTGGGAATAAGGCAGCAAGCGTGAGAAGGTAGGCTGCCTGGGGCTCCCGTTCCCTCCAGCCACGCAGATCCAGCGTCCCGGTTCCTCCTGCAGCCTCCCCCCAGCCCCAGCCCCCACGCGGTCTGTTTTTGGTCGCCCGTTCCCCCTCCTGCTCCTTGCCGGCTCCTTGCATTTAACATTCAAGTTAAATGGCTCCCTGTCCCAAAAGGGCCACAATCTAGTACAGTCTAGCCTGCTATTTAACCAGGGAACAGTTGAAGCAAAATATGTATATCCACATCCCTAGAAAGCAAAGCAATAGAAGTTAAATCAACACTAACCACAAGCTGAAGTTATTACAAACATGATCACATCCATGGCAACAATCATGACCTCACTTCCAGCCATGACCTCACTTCCTGTCATGACATCACTTCCGGCTATGACCTCACTTCCTGCCACGACATCACTTCAATCAATCAATCAATCAATCAATAGGTACTTATATACCGCTTTTCAACACTAAGTTCACAAAGCGGTTTACAGGCAAATAGTAATAATAATAAAATTAAATGGCTCCCTGTCCCAAAGGGCTCACAATCTAAGAACTTCTAACAATCTAAGAACAATCTAAGGGCTCACAATCTAATACTTCCGGCTTATGATGTCACTTCTGGTAGGCGGACCCCAACAAGTGCCAATCAAAAGTGAGTACCTGTTCCTAAATCATTTGGATGACACCACTGCTAAGGGCCCAATCCTATCCAACTTTCCAGTGGTGATGCAGCCATGCCAACAGGTGTGCACTGGATCCTATGGCGGTAAGGCAGTCACAGAGACTTCAAGGTAAGGGAATGTTCAAGATCTTCTTATCTTCTTCAAGGGAATGTTTGTTCTCTTACCTTGGGCTATATTGTAGCTGCACTGGTGCTGGAAAATTGTGAGCCCTTTTGGGACAGGGAGCCATTTAACTTGAATGTTAAATGCAAGGAGCCGGCAAGGAGCAGGAGGGAGAACGGGCGACCAAAAACAGACCGCGTGGGGGCTGGGGCTGGGGCTGGGGCTGGGGGGAGGCTGCAGGAGGAACCGGGACGCTGGATCTGCGCGGCTGGAGGGAACGGGAGCCCCAGGCAGCCTACCTTCTCACACTTGCTGCCTTATTCCCGGGTCTCCCTCGCTGCTGCCGCTGCTGCCGCCTCTGGTCCTCTCGCTCCGCTGCTGCCGCTGCTGCCACCACCACCACACTGCCTGCCTGCCTGCCTCCTCACAGAAAGTGCAGGTAATGGCTGCAGGCGTGCAGTACGCATGCGCAGCTGCTGAGCCAACCAGCCGACGGGACCTGCTTCGAGTGGGTGGGGCCAGTTTAACTTCTAGGAACCGGTACTCACGTAGTGGTGCATAGTGGGTGCATGACATCACTGGATTGGGCCCTGTCTTTTTCCTTCTTACATTATCAGGCTCTTTTTGGCGATCCTTAGCTCCCTTTCATTCTTTCTTTTTTTTTACATTACTTACCCAATTGCTGAATCGGGCCGCCACCACTTACTTATATCCTATTGCTCCCCCACACACAAACACATTTATTGAGCTCTCGCTATACCTGTTTGTGTAAGATCAGGCTCATTTAGGCCACATTGAGCTCCCTTTTCTTCTGTGTTTTCCTGGTTATATAACCAGGCTGTATTTGGCCTTGACATACTTGGGTCTTATTCTTTTTTCCCCTATATCTCTCATTTCATTCTGTTTCCCACCCACCACCCACGTTACCAGGCTCAAGTACTCCACATAAAACTCTCCTTTGTTACTTTTCTTCTTTTTGTACACTATCAGGCTCAATTTGGCATCACATAGCTCTCTCTTCTTCCTTATTTTCTGTCTTTATCAGGATTAATTTAAGCACTGCAGGTGGAGTTTTAGTCTCTGCCGAGGATCCGTTCCCAACCCCCCCCCCCCAGGGATATCAAAACCCACAGATAATGAAATCCACGGGTTCCAACCCACAGGGACTCCAAATGCAACCTAAACCTTGTTTCAATTGGGTTCAGAGCCTGCCTCAGAATGCTGCCTGGAGCAGTTTAAAGCTCAAACCTTTTAGCACAGTGATCCACTTTTTAGACTGACAATCTGTACGGGACCCACCGGAAGTGATGTCACGGCCAGAGGCGTTTCTACAGGGAAGGCAAAGCTCTAAGTGTTGCAAGGAGCCTTACCCTGTCATGTAAATCCCTCCTCTCCCTTGCTGCTGTAGCCAGTAAGCAACGCCAAGATGTTGCTGTTCCCTGTGAGGATTGGCTAAAACGGTGCAGGGGAGGAGTGATTTCCACTGCAAGGTAAGGCTTCTTGCAAAACCTAGAGCTCTGCCCTCCCTGTAGAAACGCCACTGGTCATGGCCAGAGGTGCCACCATTGTCACACCAGAGCCTGCTGCTTTCCTGAGAATGCAGCAATCAGTTGGGTGATTTCTCAGCCATTTTCCAATAGCAAAGTGAATCAGAAAGAAAAAATGCCTCTTTGCAACCTAGACACAAACAAAACAACCACACAGCCCTCCCCCTTTCCAGCATCCCATCTTCCCATATTTTCAAAATGGCTGCTTCTTGACCCACCTGAAGTTGGCTCACAACCCACTGGTGAGTCCTGACCCACAGTTTGGGAACCACCGGTTTAAAGGGTACATCCAGTTTTCAGCAAAAACTGGAAGTTGAAACTGCTCCAGACAGCATTCTGAGGCCTAGAGAGGCCTCCACAGGCCTCAGAAAGCCTCACAAACACAACCGGAACAAGATTCCAGTCATGCGTTGGATGTCTTTAAGTGGGTCCAGACGTCGCTTCGGAATCCATGGTTAGTCAAAACCGTGGATTCCAAAGCTGCAGATAAACAGATTGGACCTGTACTTACCTATCCCATTCCCTTTTTCCTTTTATTCCCTTTCTTTTTATATTATCAGGCTCTGCTTGGCCACTAATTAACTCACCCTTTTTTCTTTCCCATCAGTTAGCTCCCTTTCATTCCTTCTGCCATTCCTTCTGCCTCTGCCACCATCCCGTGTTCCCTCCGTGGCCAGGGAGCCCAACACAGGCCTCCTTGGTTCTGTGCCTGCTCAGTAGCGGACACAGAGCCAAAGAGACCCATTGGAGCTGCAGCTGTGTGGCCTGGGATAAGGGAGCAAATGCTCCTTTACCCTGCGGAGACCTCTGGTCTTCCCTGCACCCATAGGATCCAGCAGTAGTCATTTCTTTGCCTTGGGAGCCGTGGGAGCCAGGAAGCATAGCAGTGGACTGGTAGCTCCCTTCTATTCCTATTCCTATTCCATTGCTAGGCAGAATTGGGCTACCACTCCCCTGCGTCGTTTTCCTTTTTTTTCCTTTACCACCACTGAGCTCTTCCTGCTATCTCCTTGTTTCTCCTATATTGTCAATCTCAATTTGGCACAATTAGTTCTCCTTTATGTTCTTTCTTTCATAATCAAGCTCTGTTTACCACCACTTTCCTGTCTCTTAGAGCGCAATCCTAACTTGGAGTTAGGCCGGCAGTTAGGCCACCAAAGTTTGGCTGGCACAAGGGACACCATAAAGCATGTTTGGACCACTCTCTGGTCAGGGAGGATGGTGCACGTTTGTGTGCTGGCCTCTCTGACTCTGAGAATGGTCCAAACATATTTTGCGGTGTCCCTTGTGCTGGCTAAACTTTGCTGGCCTAACTCCATCTTAGGGTTGCGCTCTTATTCCTTTTTTTTCGTTCCCACGGTGCCATCCTTTTTCTTCCCTACCTTATGAGGCTTAGGAGATCCACATAAAAGCCCTCTGTTTAACACTCTTTTATGTCGTATGAGGCCCAGTTTGCCTACATGTGACTCTATGGGCACAATCCTAACCAACTTCCCAGCACCAGGGTAAGGGCAATGCAGCTCTGAGGTAAGGGAACAAACATCCCCTTACCTTGAGGAGGCCTCTGTGACTGCCCCTCCCCAACTGCAGGATGCAGCACATGCCCCATTGGGACCACTACATCAGTGCTGGAATGTTGGTGAGGATTGCACCCTGTATCTCTCTGGCTTTTCGCTTACTTTATGAGGCTCAAATTAGCCGCTACTCATCTGTGCATTACTTCTTTTTTTCCCTTTCCTAGTGAACTCTCTCAGGGCACACAATCCTAACCTGGATTAAGCCAGCAAAGTTTGGCCAGCACTGTAAAGCATGTTTGAACCGCTTTTGGAGTCAGGGAGGATGGTGCACGTTTGTGTGCTGGCCTCTCTGACTCAGAGTGGTCCAAACATACTTTACAGTGTCCCTTGTGCCAGCCAAACTGTGCTGGCCTAACTGTGCTGGCCTAACCCCAGGTTAGGATTGCACTCATGCCTTCTTTTCCTCTCCTATGTTAACAGGCTCAATTTTGCCACACTTACCTCTCTTATTTCTTTCCTTTCTTTTTTTACATTATAAGGCTCAGTTTGACAACTCATGGATCTATCTTATTCTTTCTTTTCTGTCTTATATTATCTGTCTCATTTTGGCCACTTCTTACCTGTGTATTATTCTTTTCCCACTGAAAGAACATTCCTTGTTTTTTTTTCCAGAATTTTCAGGCTCGGTTTGTGCACATCAAGCTCTCTTTTATTACTTCATTTCTTGCTTAAATTAGCAGGCTAAAATTGACTTGCCACTTACCTGTGTCTTATTCCATTCCTTCTTTCCCATCAACGAACTGTTCTGCCTTTCTTGCCCTACATTATCAGGCTCAGTGTGGACTCAGTTCTCTTTTATTCCGTTTCTTTTTTAAATTGTGAGGTTCTGTTTAGCCATTCATGAGCTGTATCCCGCTGAGGGCACAATCCAAGAGCGGCCTGGGGCTGATGCATGTCATTTGCGTTGGCCCAGGGCTATTGCAAGCATGCTGCAAGGCATATTTGCGCCAGCCTAGGATGCGCTGGGTCGGCATGAGCGCTCGCACTTACCTAGTTGCTCAGTAGACAGAGGGAGGTAAGCTGTCCCTACGCTGGCTGAATAGTGCAGCGGCTTTTGATAAGGGGGGAGGCAGGGGAGATGGAATGGGGCAGAGGGAAGGAGGGCCTGCTGGCGGGGTGTCCCCAGGAGGGGGTGGAGCTGGGATCTGGCCATTTGGTATAAGCACTTTGTCCATGTTTGTATCTGGTAACCCTGCCTAAGTCTCTTCTTTGCTTTTTAACATTATATTATGAGACTTGCTACTGCTTACTTCGCTCTTGTTTCTCTTTGTGTCCTTTTCCTTCTTCAGCTTTGCTTCTGCTTCCCACCGCTTTCCACCGCTGGCACGGTTAGGCCAGGAAAGTTTGGCTGGCACAAGGGACAGGGCAGAAGGGACACCGTAAAGTGCATTTGGACCACTCTTGGAGTCAGGGAGGAGGATGGCGCACATCTGTGTGCCGGCCTCTCTGACTCGGAGAGTGGTCCAAACATACTTTACAGTTGTGCCAGCCAAACTTTGCTGGCCAAACTGTGCCAGCCTAACTCCAGGTTAGGATTGCTCTCTTACTTTCTATCACTATATTCTATTTTATTTTTCCTGCCTTTTATCTGAATTTTTCCATATTTTTAAGCTATCCTCCAGTTCATTCAGTGTTCTTTTTAGTCTTTTTCCCTTACTTTTGGGGATAAGTTGGTTTCTTGGCCAAAGGGATAGCGACACCTGAGCTGGCCATACCCAGGTTGTGGGAACACCCAACTCTTCCCTGGTTCAAGAGAATCCTCATTGCCTCCTTTGTCAGTTGGCAGACTGAGGGCCTGATCCTACTGGACCTAGCACCGGCAGTAACATTATCGCTGGTGCCAGTGTCACAAAAGTACTGTAAGGCACTTTTACCTTCAGTCCTTACTGCCAGGTAAGGGCTGACCTCCAGCACCAAGTCAGTGCCTGGCCCCAGCGTGGAGCCGGCCAGTGGTAAGTCTCACTGCCACCCATAATTAGATCTGTTGGGGTGAGGGGACAGCATGAGGAGAGCGGAACGGGGAAGGGGAAGAGTGAGATGGGAACAGTGGTGGCCTCCATCACCAGATCCTATACTCCAGATTGGGCAGCATGGCCCGACACAGAGGTTCTCAAGTCTGCACTGGCAAAATAGCCAGCCAGGTGCGCACAGAGGCCCAAGCGCGCCCCATGGCTGGCGGTGAAACTACACCCCCCGGACGTCACCTCGCCCCGGCACGTCGCTCAGACACGCCTCCCTTACCTCGGAAACACTCCATTTCCGAGTGTAAGGGAAGCGTGGGCAGGTGGGAGGGCCGAAAACCGTGCGGTCTCGCCCGGACCACGCGCAATGGCGCCCCAATGCTGCCCGGCGCCCCATGGCTCACGCCATCCCGGGCCACAGGTAAGATACGCGCCTGTAGCCAGCGCAGACTTGAGGAGGCCCATTGCCAGGCCAGTGCCCTTATCTGAGGGAAGAGGTTAGGGTCCCCTTCTCTCAAGATGCTTCCTACGGCTGCCATGGCACCCGTAGGATGCCATGGTAGCCATTTGGGTGGGCAAACATTTTGGGGGATTGGGCTATGAAAGTCTTTTTATTACTCCAGCTGGAAGACCTGAGGTCTGGCCATCAAGTTTGGGATGTTGGCTCACATCTCCTTCTTCTTGTTTATTAATATCTTTATATAAAATGTCACCTAGGAGAAGACAATTGAAGAGTTATTATTTTCTAAAAATTGATTTTAGAAAGGTGGTAAGAGGATGGGTCACCAGTTAAGTGGACAAGGATGATGGGTCAGGGTTCTGCTGCGGTTCCAAGAGCAAATGGTAATGGCTACTTCTGTACTTTTCTTTTGGCTGTGAGTTCTTCTCAGAAAGGGCCCTATTTGTTCGATGGCGTAGTTGGTATTTGGGGAGACAGTGACTGGGGCATTGGTCACTGGACCCAATTAGACATGACTTTGATCATTTTATTGGTCGTTATATAGGGTTACCAGATACAAACTGGGACAGAGTGCCTATACCTTTAACCATTGTCTAGAAGAGATAATTTTGGCAGATGCAGCTTTTGAAACGCTTCCATGATGAGCTGCACCTGCCCAAATTCCCCCTTCTAGACAATGGTTAAAGGTATAGGCACTCTGTCCCAGTTCGTATCTGGTATCCTTACCCTTACATATTAGAATCTTTCTTCCCTATAAATATCATATGGCCAATCCAGATAAGGGTTACAGTGAAAAGCAAGGGATGCTTTCTATTCAGCCTAACTTCTGTTGCAGTTTCAATCAGGGTCTCCCTGTGCATGTTCCATGTCCTGGGAAAGAAGCTTCTATTGGCTTCAGTGGGTAAATGGCATGCAAAAAAGCCCGTGGTTTGGATCTGGATAATGATGATAAGTAAAAGCTAAAGGTGGCCAGCCCTTTCCACAGTCCCAGGCATGATCAGAAGACTAGAAGGTGAGGTGAACCTTTCTCATTGAATCATAATCTGTGTCCAGGGATTTCCGTTTTAAGCCTTGCCATTTTCAGCTCTCTTTCTCTGTTCTTCATAGACGTGGAGATTGTGCTTATTCCTACTCAACAGAAGAAGACAAGAGATGTGGAATGATGGTGTTCCTGCATCCTTAATTTACCTGCCAAGACAGAGTGGCTGATTCTGCTGATGACGATCTGCTGATGACAGCTGAAGGGCAATCTTCCCTGGGAAGGTGTTCTCCATTCCTGCTTGAACCGGAAGGCACATTCGCCACATCTCCTTAGTGTGCTGATCTTGTCAGTTCCCACAAGGTGTTCCGTCATTGGGTCCTGCTCCAACCAGCCCTGCAGCAGGATGCGGAATGTTCCAAGGTGGAAACCATTGTCCGCTTTCTTCAGCCTCTTCCTTCTGCCTGGGGTACACAATGCCACCTGGCTAGCAGGAATATTTGTCGCCATGCTGATGAGAGTTGTCCTGGCTAAGATCACCCTCAGGTCTTGAGCGGACAAGAAGGAACATCCTCTGACCAACTCTAAGGACTGCATGCTCTGTTCCCATTTGAGGGAAGGCTCTACTTTGCTGGCTGGCTGGGTGGAAGA
Organism: Lerista edwardsae; assembly: GCA_029204185.1. Taxonomy (NCBI): domain Eukaryota; kingdom Metazoa; phylum Chordata; class Lepidosauria; order Squamata; family Scincidae; genus Lerista; species Lerista edwardsae. Next base: position 5,100,892 of record JAJKFI010000101.1, on the reverse strand, counting down.
ACCGAAGAGGATATTGTGTGAAGAGGGAAAGCAATCCAGGCGCTTGTGCGTCCGGCAGTGGGCAGGGGATCATGAAACCCCACATGTAGGAAGGCTGTTTTTCCTTTGGGCTCCAAACCCAAGTGATCAGCAGTGAAGCTTCTTCCATAGCGGAGGATTCCCTGGTGCAGATGAAAAGGGTACAAAGTTGGATTCTTAGATACCTAGGAGTAGGGAAAATTAAATGCTTCTCTCTTGCACCCCTCAAAGTTAACCTATCATAGAGTTGGAAGGTATCTACAAGGTCATCTAATCCCCTGCCTATGGCAAGAAATCCTCCTAAGGCAGCTCCAGCAGATGCCTGTCAAGCCTCTGCTTGAAGGGAGGGAGAATCTACTACCTCCCTCGGTAATCTGTTCCACTGACAAACTGTCCTTATCGTCAAGAAATTAGTCCTGATGTTCCAACCAAAATCTCCCTACTACTACTACTAACTACTACTAACTACTACTGCTACTGCTGCTGCTGCTGCTGCTGCTGCTGCTGCTGCTGCTACTACTACTACTACTACTACTACTACTACTACTACTACTACTACTTGTTGAATTGTATAGAGGCCAGGACATTGAGACATCCCTCCCTTTCTTATGGGGTACTAGCTGTGTCTTTTCCCATGGCTTGAATTGTTCTGTTTCCTTGCCTGCACAATGAAGCATTCCTACCCTAGTTCATCACTTCATCCACCTTGACAATGTCTAATTGTTGTGAAGAAATATTCACTAGGGATTAAAGGTCCTAAGAGGCTACACGCAGAGCCCCTCCCTCCCAGTCACTGTACAGGGCATCTCAGCTGCCCTCTCCCATCATTGGCCAGAGAATGTTGCAAATGCAGGCAGCTCCCCCTCCCCCTCCTGAAAAGAACTCTGCTTCTGGTTGCCCAGAGACTGGCAAGGACAAGGCAACAGAGCAACAAATTCTGGCCTCTGCCATTGGTCAAAGGACCAAAGCGTTCCTAGCTTGCTTTGTTCTGTGATAAGCTGCCATGGGGATAACAGTCGTCTAAAGACCAGGTATAAAGCTAAAAATAATGAATCACTCCCCAACCTCTTTAAAAGTGATGTTTCACCTTTGTGTGTGATGATCTTTGCAGCCAGGATGGTAGGTACAGACTCAGATTTGAGCAGGGCATCATTCATCACTGCCTGAGAGAGACCAAAGGCAAGACAGAGAAGATGAGAGTTTTTGTATGATCACAGCCCCGATGACGGTGGCATTTTTAGAAGAACCCCAGTTAGGCGCTCCTACCTCATCTGCTGCCCACACACCAATTGTCCCTGCTGAAATGTCACAAAATCTCCTGTGCGCTGTCCTTCAAAGGAAATGGTGTAAGAGCAGATTTGCCATTGAGAGCACAATCCTCACCTGGAGTTAGGCCGGCACAATTAGGCCAGCAAAGTTTGGCCAGCACAAGGGCCAAATGGACAGATTTCTGGAAGAAAAGTCCATTGTGGGCTATAGGCAATGATGGGTTGTAGCCTCCTTACATTAATAGTAGGCTACTTCAGAGTACTGGGTGCAAGGGAGTGGCAACAGGATGCAAACATCTTGTTGTCTCATGCCTCCCTGGGGCACCTGGTGGGCCGCTGTGAGATACAGGAAGCTGTGAGATGGGCCTTTGGCCTGATCCAGCAGGGCTCTTCTTATGTTCTTATGTTCTTAAGGGCCACCGTACAGCACATTTGGACCTCCCAGCAGAGTCAGGGAGGATGGTGCATATCTGTGTGCTGGCCTCTCTGACTCCGAGAGTGGTCCAAACATACTATATGGTGTCCCTTGTGCTGGCCTAACTGTGCCGCCTAACTCCAGGTTAGGATTGTGCCTGAATCGTCTCATTGCCCCAGAAACTGGGGAGTCCATCAAAGCGAAGAAGAGAAGCCTGTTTCACAATCGCCATGCCTTACCTGTGGGATTCCGAAGATCCCCACAAAGGAAAAGGTTGGCTGTCTTGACGTATGTAATCTGGTCCTGAGCATCACTGTGTAACTCTCCCCTGGCTGGCAAGAGACAACTTCCTTAATTGCCTGAACTATCAGAGAGATTTAGAAGGGAGAAACCATTAAGAAATTCTTCTTAGATATTTCAATATGTTATAATTCAATCAGTTTAGACAAAGAAAATAATGAGTTTCCAGCCAAAATGCGCTCTCTCCCCAGATCATTATAACCAATATCTTTACCAATATACTACAATCAATAACCAATACAATCACTAAGAGCCCAATCCCGTGCTTCTCAGCACCCATGGCTCCAGTGGTGCTGAAATGGCAACAGCTGGATCCCAAGGGTGCTGGGACACTGCCAATGGTCTCCTTGTGGTAAAGGAGTGTTTGCTGTCTTAAATTGCTGGAGAGCCACTGGGTCGTCTTGGCTCTGCACCCATGTTTGAGCTAAGGAGGTCTGTGCCTCCTCAATTTGGGGGGGGGATTAGATTCAGCAGCAGAGGCTGCAGCCATCCCTGCCCTCTTCCAGGCCCATTCCTCCTGGCGATCCTCCCTCCCTCCACCCCATCTATCCACTCCCCACCTGCCCCCACCCCAAGAAGGCTTACCACTGGTCAGTGCTGGAGGAATGCTGGCCAGTTGCCCCCAGCAATGCTGAGGGCCAGCACCAATGCTCCCTGTTTGCTGGGTTCTGCAAAAGTGATTCACAGCACATTCACAACGCCAGAACCAGCGATACGTTATGTACTGCTGGCAATAATGAACCCAGGATTGGACTCGTCAAGTCTCCTTCCTCCTCCTCCTTCTCACTTTCTGGTCTGGTGAGGGCAGTGTTCTGACCAACTGACAGTTGAACCAAGAGACTATGATGTCAGAGTGTGATGTCACAAGAAAGCCATCACGCTACCAGGAAACTGCTACAGAATCATAACATTGTGGGTCCATTAGTCTACCGCATTTTGCACACTGACTAGTCAAAGGTCTCTGAGGAGCCCAAAAGCAAGGTGAAGGTAACAGCAAGTGGTATTCAGTGACCTCAAAACTGAGAGATTCTACTTGGCAACCATGATTAGTAGCCATTGATAGGGCTCTCCTCCATGAAATTGTCTCCTCCCCCTTTAAAGCTATCAAATTGGTAGCCATCACCACTTTTTTGTAGCTGCAATTTCCAGAAGTTTTATGTTTCTTTTTTTGTTCTGTTTTTTCCATTGCCTTGTATGCCTACATTCAGTATAAATAATCAAAACAGTTGGCAACACACTAAAAAACAAGATACTGTACATTAAACAGTACACCCAACAATAAGTCACCCAACAATAAGTCTGGAGCAGGATGAAGTCTATGGCTGGTGTCAAAAAGACATTATATGTTGTGTGATTAAGAGAGCAATCCTAACTTGGAATTAAGCTGGCACAGTTAGGCCAGCAAAGTTTGGCTGGCATAAGAGACACTGTAAAGTATGTTTGGACCACTCTTGGAGAGAGAGGCCAGCGCAGAGATGTGCACCATCCACCCTGACTCCGAGAGTGGTCCAAACCTGCTTTACGGTGACCCTTTTGCCAGCCAAACTTTGCTGGTCTAACTGTGCCCATCTAACTCCAGGTTAGGATTGCACCCTAAGGCTACAGTTCTTTGTATACCTAACTGCAGGTATGGCACATGGAACATAGTGGAGTCTTACCACCAACTAAACATGCGTAGACTTGCATTATATTTCACAGACAATGAATTTCTACAATAGTTTTAAGCAGACATAGGATTACTCAGACCACCATCCAATAAATGCCAATCTCTCCGTTCTGGAATTATACTTTCATATATTAGTCCCACTTCAGGGTTAGTGTATAGGGGACATTGCCACCAGTGGGAAATGATCCTCTTGGAATCCCTCCTTTGGTCCTTGAATGTTTTTCATTCATTTATTTACTCCTGCCGTTTTGCCAAACCAAACACAGTTTTATTGCTTCCTGAATCACATTTCCAAGAAATAAAGTTTGACCAAGAATGTTTCACTAAGTGATTTGGGAATTCTGATCAAGTTTCTTGTATGAATTTATGTAGGGCTTATTCTCATCCACCCACACTTTTGTGTTGAAGAGGTGTCAATAATATCCTGCCTTGGACTTTGTTATTATGATGACCAAGATGACAGTCATTGTGGCAGTGAGACAATAGTAATTGCAATCCTGAATAATCCTAGGAATATGAACAGGATTATGGGCACAATCCTACCTTGCACTGGAATAAGCAGGCTGAGTTACTTGCACAGTATCCAGTGCAAGATAGGACTGGATTGGGGTGAAATTCAGAGTCAGGGGATTTTATTCCCCTTATTCCATGTTGTGCACCAGCCAGTGCTATGGTGCTCCTTGGATCTGCGCCCATGATTTTGTGAGTGCATATCCAAGCAGCCTGGTGTAATGCCAGGCTGGTTGGGAGGGGAGTTAGGATTCGGTCTAAGTCACCCAAGATAGTCCCACCCCACTCCTGGACCCTGTCCACCCACCAGTCCATACTGGAGCCACCCTCCCCCATTCTCCCCCACCCAAAACACCTCCATTCCACCCTCCCGCCACCTTCTCCCACCCCCTGCACAGGCCAGCACAAGCCTACCTTCTCCAGGTGCAGGTGTGGTGCTGCTTGGCCAGCACATGTGTTGCCTAGCCTGCTCCCATAGCCATGAACATGCTTCATGGCAGGTCTGTGACAGGTACAGCGCAATGCAAGTGCGCCCTTAGCATAGACGCTACGTGATAGCATCAACGCATCATCGGTAGCGCCGATGCGGGGGCCCCAAGAAGCAACCCCCATTGGCGCTAGTGCTCTCAGGCTAGTGCTACTAGTAGCATTGGCCTGACAGCGCTGACGGCAAGCCTCCCTTGCGCCAACCGAAGCGGGTCAGTGTGAGGGAGGCTCCGTTCCGGGACAGGGATTGGTGGGGGGAGGGCAGGCTCCAGATTTGGCCATAAGGCTGAATCCTAAACCCGTCCAAGATGCTGTGTGGCCCAAATTCGGGCCGCATGGTCTCCTCGGATCTTCCCATGCTATTTAGCAGGCACAGATCCAAGGAGCGCAAAGTAGAGGCTGGAGCCTCCCCTATGGTAAGGAAACAAATGATCCAGCATTGAATATGGCGCTGGCCAGCCGGCCTTGCCATTCCCTGCGCTCGGTAGGATTGCGCCCTCAGTAAGCACAAGGGACTTGTTGTGCCTGTTCAGGGGGTTAAGATTGTGCTGTCTGTAACCCATGGTTCAAGGACCCATGTTCAAAGAAGTCCAAAACCAGAAATCTGAACTTGATGGAATGGGAAAGGCTATGTTTATTCTTGTGTTCCAGCTACAAACTGGAAGGTGAGGGGGGGGGGGAGAGGGGGGGGGGGGGGAGGGGGGGAAGGAGTCGGTAAGGAGAGAGAGAGAGAGAGAGATCACAGTATGAAGCCCTATATTATCTGAAAATGAGGTTCTTTCATTGCCCTTGTGGGACAGATGCATGACCAGGAAGGAACACAAATGGACCCAAGGTGTACTATTGACATGCATGAAATGAATGAGCAACTGTTTATGATAAAATTATGTTTATGCTGTGTCTTTGCAGCAAAGGGCACTGGGAGTCTTCCTGGAGACCAGCTTCTGATAGCATCGGACATTTTTTTCAGGGACCCCCTCTACATCCAGTGGAGCCCTTACATACTGGGATAAACTGCAGTGATAAGTGTGGGACTGATGTTTCCCCATGTGAAGTATGGTACCTGGAAGGGGGTCCATTTCAAACAGTTCAGATCCACAGATGGGTGAGCTGCACCCAGCTCAATCCACTTGTATTGCCAGACTCAGGAGCTAATGCTCCAGCATGGAAGATGTGTTGTACTTTTGCACATTATCATCATCATCAACAACCATTTACTTCTGGAGAGGACTTATATGGACTAACTAACCCATCTCAAGTCTTCCCTGCCTCTACCCATCAAATGGAATGGAATTATCTGACAGTAACTACTATGCACTGGGTAACAGTCATGCAGGTCCATGAATGCATCCACTTGGTACTTCAGAAGTTCTACTGCTTCATTTCCAGCCTGACCATTACAGCTGCAATCCTATCTATACTTGCCGGGGAGTAATCCTCATTGACTATAATATTACTTACTTCGGAGTGGACATGCCTAGGATTGGGCTGTGATCATTTAAGAGTATAATCCTAAAATGGGTAGAGCAGCGAGGTCAGTGGGCCTGCGCTATATCCAGTGCAGCATTGGTGCGCAGCGGAGCCTCCCCGGGGCAAGGGCACATTTGCGCCCTTGCCCCAGTGGAGCCTCCATTCCCCCTATGGTTTCCTTGGATCTGCACCTGCTAAATAGCAGGCACAAAGCTGAGGAGGTTGCACACCCCAAATTGGGGCTGTTTGGCCGAGGGATGGAGGCTTGGATGTGGCCTATGGGCCACATCCCATCTCCACTCTTTCCCCAGGCCGGCATGCCTACTGGTGCTCCCACCCCCATCCAGTTCCTCCCTCCCTCCCTCCCTCCCTCCCTATGTCCAGATCTGCTCTTGTGCCAGCCACTCCTCACGCCCTTGGGTCAACACCAGTAATGGCATCTAAATGATTTAGCAACAGGTACTCACTTTTGATTGGCACTTGTGTCGGGGCCCCGCCCACCGGAAGTGACATCATAGCCGGAACCCAGGAACCGCCCCCAGGAACCGCCGCGCCTCCTTGGGAGGGAGCCCCAGGCAGCCTACCTGCTCACGCTGCTGCTGCCGTCGGTCTCCCTCGCTCCGCTGCCTGCCTGGCTCTGAGAACATGCAGGCAACTCAAACGTGCAGGCAATTCAAACGTTGCAGGGGGCGGAACGGAGCGCCGACGGAGTCGACGAGTGGGTGGACGAATGGACGGGGCCAGCCCTAATCCTAGGAACGGGTACTCGCGTACCTCCGCATACCCGCTACATGACATGTCTGGTCAACACTACTGCCGACACCAGCCCAACGGCACTAGCGCCGACGCAGGGGTGCCGGTTGGTGCCCCTGCATCAGTGCTAGTGACGCTGGGCCGAAGCAAACATGTTGCGCCAAACTAAGGGACACAATAGGATTCCACCTTAAATCTCTCGCATGTGTCTGCTTTCTTGGGTGACTGTCTCTTAAGCAGATATTCCACAGGCAGACATTTCTGCACTGGCTGCTTTCACTTCCAGCTCCTCATGACACAGATATATACCACACAACACTTGGAGAGAGAGATCATGGAAACGGCAGGATTGAGCTGTCAGAAATGATTTTGAGGCCCATTTATAAGAGCCCACCCCCTCCCCCACCAGTGACTCAGATTTATGAGGCACAGACCTGGGCTCATTTTGTGTGTGCGTTCTGTTATTACCTGAAGCACAATTTGAAGAAACAAAACGCAGATTATTTTCCCCACTTGAACCTTGCTTAGACCAATCGTGTTTTACAGTTCGAAGCGTTTATCAGCGTGTTCCACCTTCTGTTCAGTGTCATTCAGACTAATAAGTATTACGACAAGACCAGACAGCCGCTTCTGAGGGGGAAAATGCCCTCGAGTATGTCTGTTTCTTTCAAATGAAATAAAGCCAGCCAAGGATAAAAGGAATGAACACAAAGGATAACTCCCAGTCTTTCCAAGAGGAAATGTCTGCCAGAGCTTGTCAGTGACGCCTAGTTCATGTCCCTATTTCCAAATCTGATACATTTCTTTTAAAAAAATTCTTTTAAGGCCTTTTTTGGGGGGTGGGGATGGGGAGTTTCCATATTGAAATCTAAGTGTTTGTCCTATATATTGTGCAGAACAACAGCCCCTCCTTGTGTTACATGGGTGATGTGGGAGGTTACAGAACTGCGATCTCTTAGCACTGCAAGGGTAGTGACAGTAGCCATGGACCAATGGTGTAGCTAGCTGGGGGGAGGGGGACCCCTGGTCCCACCCAAGAGCATCACATGAAGCCAGCCAAGATGGCAGCCACAGCCTCTTAGAAGGGGGGCGCAACCAGAGACGTCATCCAGGCGCGACAGGAACTGGAGCACCCAGAAGATTGGCAGCCCTCCACCCCTATGGCGGAGGGCAGCCACGCCTCCCTGCGCCTCCCTGCACCTCGAATCGCTCCATTTCAGAGCGATTCAGACACACGGGAGGGCGGGAGGGCCCAGGAGCAGCTTGCCCGTCCTCGGGAGAGGCGGCGTGGCCCGGGCCCGTCCGCGGAACTGGCGGAACGGCGTACCAGGCCATTCCGCTAGGATGACACCACTGGGTGCAACCCTCCACTGCCACCTCTGAGGGCGCAATCCTAACTTAGAGTTAGGCCAGCACAGTTAGACAACCAAAGTTTGTCTGGTTCAAGGGCTCAATGTAAAAAGGTTTGCACCTCTCTCGGAGTCAGAGGCCAGCACACAGACATGTGCCATCCTCCCTGACTCCGAGAGTGGTTCAAGTGCACTTTATGGTGGCCCTTGTGCCGGCCAAACTTTGCTGGCCTAACTCCAGATTAGGATTGCGCCCTAAGTGAGGTGGCGGCGATGGGTGTGATCCTATTGCCCACCACTCACGTCTTTGGAAGGAACAGGAGCAGCAGGCAAGTGAGATTGCACCCACCAATTCTCCGACCAGGCACTTTTCCACTGTGCTTCTAGAGTGGAGCCCAGTGAAAAAGCAGCTGAATCAGCCCCTTACTGGGATGCAACTGGTGGTGACGTGGTAACATCACGTTGGCACAAATTACTTCTGCGTGTGTGCGGTGGGGTGACGCACAGGAGTAACCTTCCTGGGTGGCAGCTGAGGCAGCTATACTGCTGCTCAGGACCGTGTGGGAAGATGTGTTTTCTCCCGCCTCCTGAATTGCATCTCCTGGAAAGTGGAGCAATTTTAGCTTCTGAAACTGCCCTTGGTCTTGGATGTAGAGGAGTGGGCTGTGGCCCAGGGTGCTTTTGCCCAGCTTCAGCTGGTGCACCAGCTGTGCCAATTCCTATCTCAGGTGACCTAACCAAGGTTACCCATGCCTCAGTTACTTGATGTATAGCTTGCTGTAACATGTTCTGCATGGGGCTACCCATAAGGAATTTCAGATGGTGGAGAATGATGTTGCCCAGATACTAATAAATGTCTGGTTTGCATGAGCACGTAACAACACTGTTGATGCAGTTGCACTGGCTACTACAGTAGTTTGTTTCTGGGCATGATTCAAGGTGCTAGTTCGTACTCTGAAAGGCCTACATAGCTTAGGATAATGAAACTACAGAAAACGTAGATAAAAATTGTTTTAAATGCATACAGTATATGTGGGCTCTTCCACAATGGTGTTCCTATGGGGGGGGCAAAACCTTAGATTTTGAAGGAGCCTTTGCCCCCTGAGCCATGAATGGAGGCAAGGGGGAGGGAACACTATACACAGGAGCTCAGCCTCCTGAAAAACCAAGCTTTTGACCCCCCCATATGCTCTTCCAGCCTGGGACCAGGGCAATTCATGTCACCTGACTGCGACAGGAAGACTGCGCTTCAGAGGCTTCAACGCCACAAATGTAAAATGAGGTTTGATCTACACATGCAGATATGGGGGGTTCTGGGGTGATAAAATAGATTGTACCATTTCTGGCTGCAGGTAGGAATCACAGTTCCGAAAGCTTCTTTCAAATAGCAAGGAGCTTTCAAAGAACTTCCTATAAATAGCAAACTAGGGCAATATGGAGTGGGAGCAGTGATGGAATCTGGTAATCAGGATCCGGAACGCTGGGCGGGATTTACGTGTGATTGGCAGCCCATCCGTTCCGTTCCGCCACCTGCCCGCCCACCGCGCGGGCTGCTCCCGGTTGGTGCGCCCCACCACTGCTCGCCCAGGCACCCAGCACGCTCCCCACCCATCCCCCCCCGGCGAGCAGGCGCCCCCTCTGAGGCCAGGGCAGCCCGCGTGGCGGGCAGGCAGGCGGCGGAATGGAACGGACGGGCTGCCAATCACACGTAAGTCCCGCCCAGCGTTCCGGATCCTGATTACCAGATTCCATCACTGAGTGGGAACTAGGGCCTTCGTTCCTGACAAGCTCATTTTTTCTTGCATGAAACATTTTATATGGAGGAGTGTTAAAAATAGACCTCCCACTTCCAGTTTGAAGTGGTCCAATTTTTTCTTAGAAGACACCAATGTTCCCCACCTTAGGATAAATAGCAACTGTAACCAAGATCAGAAAGTCAGGGAGCAAAGGATGAAAGCTCCCCCTTCCCAACTTCAGTCCTGATCTGGATTGCCCCTCCATCCATGTACGTGCATGGAAGAATCTTAGAAGAATCATGCCCAGGGCCCCCAGTCATACAATGGGTATATCTTCTAATTGGGGTCTAAGAAAACATAAGCCTTACTGTGAAATTCTTCCATTAACTTGATATTTTGCAGACCTTGCAAACTGCGGCTGATTAAAAGCTGAGTTCCAGCTGCCTCGTGGGAGGAGGAGTGTGCAGAAGTCAGCTGCGTCTCTGATGGGAGCAGGGAAGCCTCTTATCAGCCAGCAGAAGACAGATGGGTGGCTAAGAAAGAAGGGTAAATCCAGAAGAAAAGATCTGTATGAGTGTTGTTCTTGAAAGATAGAACATTTCTGTAAATTGTAAAAACCTTCGGGTTTGTGAATAAAAGTCTGCCTATGTAAACCGCCTTGAGTTACAGTCATTAGAGAAATCTAGTGATCTTAAGAAAGGCGGTATATAAATACATGCATTATTATTATTATTATTATTATTATTATTATTATTATTATTATTAT
>JAJKFI010000101.1:5048160-5075583 GCA_029204185.1 Lerista edwardsae | reverse complement strand
TTCTTTCTTTCTTTCTTTCTTTCTTTCTTTCTTTCTTTCTTTCTTTCTTTCTTTCTTTCGTTTCCAACTTTATTTGCTCAGGGTAACATAATCTCCTAAAAAGTAACATGTAAATCAGTACCAACAGAACTAAAACAGCAATGAAAACACTCTAATGGAAGAGGGACTGGTGAAAGCCTTTTTAAAAAGGATCGCAATGCTTGACTAATAGTTGAGTACATTGCTTTTGAATAACTAAAATCTGCTGCAATTAATTCAGCACCAGATTATTATTTTTTTTAAATGCATTGGTTTACATGCAAGCCCTACAAAGCACAGAAGGGAGGCATCGTGCTCAAAGACCCCCACCTTTTTCTCTCATGTTTGAGGAAGTGTCCCTTCAAAGATGGCACCTGCTGCTGTGTGTGTGTGCAACACCTAGGAGCAAAGTATGCCATTTTCTTCAAAAGTATTTGCTTTTATTCCTGCGGAAATATATGCAGATGGGCAGCCCAATGCTAACTTGGGCAGGAGCAGGCAAGGCAGTTGGCCTGCGCTACATCCTAACCCCTAGTAGGTGGCAGCTGCAGCTCACTGGGGACGTTTGTCCCCTTACCCTGTAAGCCGCAGTAAGCCCAATGGGGTTAATCAGACCTGCACCTGCAAAATAGCAGGCGCAAGTCTGAGCTGCCCAGTGTGGCCCGGATTGGGGCCAGTGGCCCGGGGATGGGGGTTTGGATCCAGCATAACTGCTGGATCCCAGCTCCTCTCCTTCCACAGGCCACCCTGACCACAGGACCCTCCCTCCACCCCGTTCCACCCTCCCTCCTGCCTTTCCCCTGCCCAGAAAAGCTCCCACATTGGTCAACTCAGCTGGCATGGGGGCGGTTTACCTGCCGCTTCCCACCATGCCGTGCTTGCGCTGACCCAGCACCTCTTGGGCTGGCGCAGACATGCCTTATGGCAAGTTTGCAACAGCCCTGGTCTGACTCAAACAACCTGCGTCGGCCCAAGGATGTTCTTGGATTGTGCCCTGAATCCATCAATGGACGAAAACCAATACTATTAATCAACTAACAGCCTAGTCCTATCCTGGGCCTGCCCAGAGTGTGCAGCAAAACTGGTGCAACTTCTGCTACATGTTCTGGGTCAGTTAGGGACCTGACAGTGATGGAGAGGTAAGTCAATAGCTATTTTACTTACCTACCTACTTACTTACCTACTTACTGCTGTTGCCTTGTCCCAAATGGTCTACTTGGATCTGCACCAGATCTTTGACTGGGCCCTTTTGAAGGTGCCACCACTAGGAGAGGTGAGAGGGATGGCGGCCAGGAATAGGGCCTTCTTGGCAGTGGCCCCCAAACTCTTAATACCCTCCCCTTAGAGTTGAGAACTGCTCCCTCTTTGGTGGTATTTCGGTGGGGGCTGAAGACCTTTCTGTTTCAGCAGGCTTTTAGCTGTTGACGGGCTGGCTGGTTTTTGCATCCTCTTTTACACTCTTGTATATTTTATGATCCACGGGGTTGGCTGTTTTAAATTTTAATTGTTTTAGTTTTATTTTAACTATTGTTTTTAACTATGATACACAATGATTTTATTGTATTTTAATTGTTGTAAACCGCCTTGGGTGCCTTTGGGCAGAAAGGTGGGATATAAATTTAATAAATAAATAAATAAATAAATCTCAGAGGTTCCAAGGGGATATGTCAAGCCCACGCTGGAAGCAAAGGATATTGGTGCCTATATCTGCCCTGGACACTCCCAATCCCTGGAACACGCTGGAATGCCCCCCGCCACCAACTTACCTGCTCCGGTGGGAGCTCCAGAGGTCATAGGCAAGTGTTCTTGTCTGCCAGTCATTTTCACTGGTGGCTCCGGTTCACACACTGTTGAAGGAGCTACCACACAAGTGGCACCATGCAGTAATGGAATACAAGTTCTATCACTACAAGACTGTATTGGGGAGTAAGAGTATTTACTTAAAGGTAAAGGTTTCCCCTTTACCTTTAATTTGATTCACAAGCTGGAATCAAGATCGCTGGGAGAAATATCAACAACCTCAGATATGCAGACGATACCACTCTAATGGCAGAAAGTGAGGAAGACTTAAAGAACCTGCTGATGAGGGTGAAAGAGGAAAGTGCAAAAATTGGCTTGAAGCTCAACATTAAAAAAACTAAGATCATGGCCACCACTCCCATCACTTCCTGGCAAATAGAAGGGGAAGAAATGGAAGCAATGACAGACTTTATCTTCCTGGGCTCCAAGATCACCGCAGATGGTGACTGCAGCCATGAAATTAAAAGATGTTTACTTCTTGGGAGGAAAGCTATGGCGAACTTAGACAACTTAATAAAAAGCCGAGACATCACCCTGCCAACCAAGGTTCGCATAGTCAAAGCAATGGTTTTCCCAGTAGCTATGTATGGCTGTGAGAGCTGGACCATAAGGAAGGGAACGCCGAAGAATAGATGCTTTCGAATTATGGTGCTGGAGAAGACTCTTGAGAGTCCCCTGGACTGCAAAGAGGTCCAATCGGTCCATCCTACAGGAAGTCAAACCTGATTGCTCCCTGGAAGGACAAACCCTGAAGCTGAAGCTCCAATACTTTGGCCACCTCATGAGAAGAGAGGACTCTTTAGAAAAGACCCTCATGCTGGGAAAGATTGAAGGCAAAAGGAGAAGGGGGCGGCAGAGGATGAGATGGTTAGCTAGTGTCACCAAAGCGATGAACATGAAATTGGGTGAACTCCGGAAGCTAGTGGAGGACAGGGAGGCCTGGCGTGCTGTGGTCCATGGGGTCGCAAAGAGTCGGACACGACTTAGCGACTGAACAACAACAAAAGGTTTCCCCACAACCTAATGGTCTAGTTGTGACTGACTCTAGGGGGCAGTGCTCATTTCTGTTTCAAAGCCAAACAGCCGGCGTTTGTCCGAGGTCAAGTTTCCGTGGTCATGTGGTCATGTGGCCAACGCCAATACTTTCCCACCAAAGTGGTACCTATTTATCTACTTGCATTTTTACATGCTTTCAAACTGCTAGGTTGGCAGGAGCTGGGACAAACTATGGGAGCTCACTCCGTCGCGTGGTCTCAAACTCCCAACCTTCTGGACAGCAGCTCAGTGGTTTAACTCGCAGCACCATCACATCAGCACTAATCAAAATATTTTAACTTGTAAATGGAAGCTATATAACAAAGGGCAGACTTACTAGTTTCCACAAGTGCTTCATCTCCCATTAGAGCTAAATATTATCTGGCTTGGAATTGATTAGTGGCAATGTGTTGTTATTTCCATATTGTGCATTTTTATCTCCATTTTATGCATTTTGTTTCACCTGGCCTCCAATTACAGAAAAAGCTATAATATAGATCAAAAGGAACAAAAATGTTTAAGAATACAAAATTGATCCCTCCCTTCTGCACATCTCTGCACAGTTATATAACTCATGAGGAAAAAAGGTCTAGATGTACTGTAGATGCTCACTGAGCAGTTTAGGATAAGATCCTTCAATCTTCCATTTCTAGGTCTTAGGGGGAGAAGACCTAGCTCATCTCCTGCCCAACTTAGACAGCTTTCAACATTTGTGGGTAAAACTGATTGAGAGCACAATCTTAACCTGGAGTTAGGCTTGCACAATTAGGCCAACAAAGTTTGGCTGGCACAAGGGACACCGTAAAGCACGTTTGCACCCTTCTCAGAGTCAGGGAAGTTGGCGCACGTCTGTGTGCCGGCCTCTCTGACTCCAAGAGTGGTCCAAACAATCTTTGCGGTGTCCATTGTGCTGACCAAACTGTGCTGGCCTAACTGTGCTGGCCTAACTCCAGGTTAGGATTGCACCCTCAGACAACGTTTGAATCCAGGTGAGTCATGAGAAATGCATATTCTCATAGTAAACACCACACATTTTGGTGATCTGAGTAGCTTACAAGTAATGTATATACTGGGGGCATGAAAATCTTATCTATAAGGAACACAAACTGCCACCATTTATTTTGTTTTTTCTTTCTAATATGTGTAGCCATTATGACTTGTGATCATTGGAGGACATTTATGGTGACTCATTTTATTAGGCAATTAAATAGCAACTCGTTTTACAATCCACCTTGTAAAACATGACAGAATCATTTTTGGTTGGGGAAAAACTAAAGCAATCTGATGCAGAAACAGCAACATATAAACGTATTCGTGTTAAGTGCCTGGCTGCCTTCTGAGCAGCAGAGAAACCTGCCTCAATATTTGTCCATAGCTGAGATTAGTAAATACTTCCATGATCGTATAAATAAGACATACACTTAGGGTACAATCCTAACCTGGAGTTAGGCCAGCAAAGTTTGGCCGGCACCAGGGCCACTGTACAGAGCATTTGGACCACACTCAGAGTCAGAGAGGATTGTCTGACTCTGAGTGGTCCAAACATAGTTTACGGTGTCACTTGTGCCAGCCAAACTTTGCAGGCCTAACTCCAGGTTAGGAGTGTGTCCTTAATGGAATGTGATGGTATGAGGTATAAATTCGGAACTACTACGAGCACAATCCTATGTGTTTGTTAGGCCAGTCTACTTTTGCCAGGCTGTGAGTGTCGCAAATTAAATGTGCTGTAAGGCACATCTGCGACGACTCTGAAGGAGACTGAGCCAGCACACATCCATGAGCTGCCTCAGCGAGGTCAAATCCAGGTAAGGCTGCCCAGGACATTTAAGGCTGGCGTGGGTGTGGGGAAGGCAAAATGAGAGCAGATGGGGACAAGGGAGGGTGGCGGGAGGGAGGACCGGTGACCAGGCCAGGCCCAGGAGGGGGGTGGGACAGGTCTCTGGCACCTAGGGACCTAACCCCATCACAAGCAGCCTAGTGTTACACTGGACTGCTCGGATCTTCTCCAACGGCTAGGCCATTACTTGGGATAAGGGGACATAAGTCCCCTTACTTCAGGTTGCGCTGCAGCCAGTGGCGTTATTCAGCCGGTACGCTGGGCAGGACTTACCTTTGAGCGGCAGTCCGCCCGTTGCGTCACGCCGTGTTCCGCCGCGTTCCCGCCCGCCAGGGCGGGAGGGAAAGTGGCAGAACGTGGTGTGACGCAACGGGCGGACTGCCGCTCAAAGGTAAGTCCCGCCCAGTGTACCGGCTGAATAACGCCACTGGCTGCAGCCATCTCCAACCCTGAGTTGGATACAGCACAGGCCAGCTGGCCTGCTTGTTCCAACACAGGACAGGTTTGGGCTGTAACAGAGCTTAACTAGTGGCTCCAACGGAATGCAGACTGGGTCATTTATCTTAAATTGGCTCCAACTGAGGAGAGTGTCGCTACTTTAGCCCTCGTTGTGATGTTACAAGAAGCTTAACAATGCAGGCTGAAGAGGAACTGGAACTTCAAATGCAAATGGTATGATTTAGTTGCTATCCTCCTGTGACCTGAGGCCTGCAGGCATGCCCCCATATCCACTGATTCGGTATCCACGGTTTCAGTTATCCGCTGATACCATGGGTATTGGGACGCCTATTAAAAACATTAAACAAGTCTCTTTTTTTCACCTTGTTGCAACAAAACCACTGATATTCCCCTGTCTTTAAAAAAGGCATCCCCAGAGTCACAGTTTCAGGTATCTATGGGAGAATCCAGAATGGAACGCCAGAGGATATCGGGGCATGCCTGTATTTAAATCAATCAGTCCAACAATATTTATATACTTATTTTCAACAAGAAGTTCACAAAGCGGTTTATAGGCCAAAAAAATAAAGTTAAATGGCTCCCTATCTGAAAAGGGCTCACAATCTAAAAAAAAAAATGCAAAACACCACCAGCAACAGCCACTAGAAAAGACACTGTGCTGGGGTGGAAGAGGGACTATTACTCTCCCCCTGCTAAATATAAGAGGAGCAACACTTGAAGAAGTTCCTCTTGCCCAGTTAGCCAGGTTATAAGAGGATTTATTTATGTCACCTCGGGGGTCCCAGGACTGGCCAAGGTGCCGGGTCGAGGCCATCAAGGGACCCCGAGCAAGGCCTCTCCGTGGATTGCCAGTCCAGTTGTTGGAGCAGGCTAGACCAGGGAAGAACAGGCCAAGCTGAGGCCTCCCAAGGCAGGGGCGTAACTAGGGGGTGGCAGGGGGTGGCATGAGCCATGGGCGCCATTCGCATGGCGCCCCCCCAAAATGGCGCCCACGGCCCGCCCGCTCCCTGCACCGCATTCTCCTCGCTCCGGCTGGCCTTAAAGAGCCAGCTGGAGCGAGGAGAACGTGCTGCCACCTGGCGCCCCCTCCCGCTTCTCAAGGGGGGCGGGGCGCTGGGCGCCGCCACATTCTGTTTGCTCCTGCCGGCCCTTTAATGCCGGCACGAGCGAACAGAAAGAACACGGCCG
The DNA here is from genome assembly GCA_029204185.1 of Lerista edwardsae. Classification (NCBI taxonomy): domain Eukaryota; kingdom Metazoa; phylum Chordata; class Lepidosauria; order Squamata; family Scincidae; genus Lerista; species Lerista edwardsae. Next base: position 5,069,246 of record JAJKFI010000101.1, on the reverse strand, counting down.
GGGCGCCGTGTTCTGTTCGCTCATGCTGGCTCTTTAAGGCCGGCACAAGTGAACAGAAAGAACGCGGCCGGGGCGCCGCATTCTGTTTGCTCCGCAGCGAACAGAACGTGGCGCCCCAGCCGCGTTCTGTTCTCTTGTGCCGGCTCTTTAAGGCCGGCAGCACGAGCGAACAGAAAGAACGCGGCGCCCCAGCAGCATCCTTTCTGTTTGCTCATGCCGGCCTTAAAGAGCCGGCATGAGTGAATAGAACGCGGCTGGGGTGCCGCGTTCTGTTTGCTGCTGCCGGCCCTTTAAGGCCAACAGCAGCGAACAGAACGAGCCTCTTACAAGGGGCGGGGCGCTATGTCATGACGTCACGATGTGACGTCATGACGTTGCGTGCCCCTAGGGGCGCATTTTCGTTGGGTGCCATGGGCGCCCTTTCAAATAGATTCGCCCCTGTCCCAAGGACAAATACTGAGGCACAGGTGCTGGTAATGAACCAACCCATGATGTCAGCCCTGGGGGAGATCCCAAGGGAAGCCCTGCCCTCACAGGAAGGGGTGGGGCCTGGCCGGCTGGCTGGGAAGCTCGTAAGGAGCCCAGGCATGCTGGGGAGATGTCGCTCTCTCTCTCTAGCTAGAAGGCTGAGGAGAGGGTGGCCCAGGGAGGTTGCGGATCTCCCTCCCCTTATGGACCACCAGGTCCACACCGTGAAGGGATCGGAAGGACAACCCATTGCCCCTCCGGGTACGGGTTGAGGACCCTGCACTGGCCGAGGCTGAGGTCAGGGGGCTCCTGCACCTGAGAGAGCCCCGGGACCAACAGGGAACATGGTAGGACGGGGTCCAGCCCCCCACTCAACGACCGTGCCGTGGGTGACCCCAGCCCCGTGGCAACGCCGGGCCTCAACTGAGGGGGCTCCCCTATGCAGCACATGCTCAGGGCCCACCCACCAGGGCGCCTCCCAGAAACCAACGCAACCTTCATCCACCCCTTGGGCCAAAAAGGCGTTCAGCAGAGACGGGGGGTCTGGGGGCGTGGGGTGCCGATATCACTCTTTCTGAACTATCCCAGGACCCTGTGACGTAACCCTGCGATGTCCGAGGAATGGGAAGATGCTAACCCGATTAAAGCGTGCTGTGAAAAGACCCCCAAAGAATGAGAAGGATTATTTGCGCTGGTTTGGACCCCCTAGGGACCCACAGGCCGCCCACCAGCCCTTCATGACCTGGGTCGTCGGTCCTGCCCCCAAGATGGACATCACAATTTAACACTTTTAAATTTAAAGAAGGGATTATTTGGGGTCTTATAGCCAAAAGCGTTGAAGGATGAATGATCTCCCATACCTGGTAGTATGTATGTATAGTGGAAGAACATAGGCTCCTTCCATACAAGTCTGGTAAGTGTCATATCGACTACACACATGAACAGTCTAATCTTCACTTTTGAGCTATGCCTGTGCCAAGGCAGAGGCAGATCTAAGGGAGGGCAAAGCTCTAAGTGTTGCAAGAAGCCTTACCTTGCAGTGGAAATCACTCCTCTCCTGCACCGTTTTAGCCAATCCTCACAGGGAAAAGCAACATCTTGGTGTTGCTTACTGGCTACAGCAGCAAGGGAAAGGAGGGATTTACATGATAGGGTAAGGCTTCTTGCAACACTTAGAGCTTTGCCCTCCCTGTAGATCCGCCTCTGTGCCAAGGAATGTTACTCAAGTATTGTTCAGATAAGCTCTCTTTCTGCTGGTTTTGCAGGCACATTCAGACATTGGGATACACAGTGCAATTGTTCAGGCCCCCACTGTAGCAGGTTTTTCCTCCCTGGAAACACAATACTGGATTAGATGGACCTTGTCTGATCCAGAAGGCAGTTGTTATGCAAGTGTAATGGATACTGTTCAAAACATGCTCTTAGCTATGTGCACAGGTGCATTGCCCATGGTAATCTCACTGAAATCAATAGGACTACTCTATAGTAAGTCATTTCTAAACCAAGGCCACGTTAAATCAGTTACCGTTAAAAGACATCATACGTCATTCTTACAGCTCATTCAAAGGTTAGGAAGCAGAAGTGCCAAAAGGGACCATTAAATCATTAGATTGGATTAGTCGACTGGACGTTTGCTTCAGTTTTATCTTGCAGAAACAAACAGAGAATACAGTTTATGGCTGCAAGAACTTCATAAATGAAGGCAAAGTCCACAAAGAATTAGTTAGGCATGCCAGCACGTTGAATTATGAAGCCATCGTTTAAATGATAGTGATATGCCAATTTAAGGCGCAATGACGCACTATTTGCCAGAGTAGCAATTTAACTCACCAACCATAATCGAAACCCAAATCTGCCACATCTCATTTCAGTCTAAACTGGGATGAGGCCACAAACATGTGTCTGGACTGTTCCATTTCACTACTGGTCAGGGCTCATGGACCTTAGGGTGCAATCCTAACCAAATTTCCAGCACTGGGGTAAGGGCAATACAGCTCCAACACAAAGGAATAAATATTCCCTTACTTTGAGGAGACCTCTGTGACTGTCTCCCCCCCGCCACTGCAGGATGCAGCACATACCCCATTGGCATAGCCATGTCAGTGCTGGAAAGTTGGCTGGGATTGTGCCCTTAATGCTCCATTTAAAATAATCTGACATCTAGGCAATTACATGTTAGGTGAACTCTCTTGCATCAGATTGTTGATGTGTGGGGAAAATGTATGCAGCAGCAATCAATATACAGTAATCTGAAGTGATGCTGGAAAGGGGGAGGGCTGTGTGGTTGTTTTGCTTGTGTCAAAGCTGTAAATAGGCTTTTTCTCTTTCTGATTCTCTTTGCTATTGGAAGATGGCTGAAAAATAACCCAACTTATTGCTGCATCCATAGGAAAGCAGCAGGCTCTGGCAACACAATAACTGCACTTCCAACAGGGCGCACGGAGGCCTGAGCGTGCCCATGGCTGGCGCCGAAACTGTACCCCCCAGGATATCGCCCCGCCCCCGCGCGTCACTCCGACATGCCTCCCTTAGCCCAGAAACACTCCATTTCCAAGTGTAAGGGAAGCGTGTGCAGGCAGGAGGGCCGAAAACAGCGCAGTCTCGCCTGGACCGTGCGCAATGGCGCCCCGCCGCTGCCCGGCGCCCATGGCTCGCGCCATCCCGCGCATCGGGTAAGATACGCGCCTGACTTCCAACCATGGAAGTGTGTCCCGGATAGATTGTCATTCTAAAAAGTGGGTCCCAGTGTAAAAGGTTTGAGAACCACTGAACTAGAGAAACAAAGCAGATCCTTTTTCTACAAGCCACAGTCCTCACATTTTTCCATGTATCAGCATGTACCTCCCCCCTCCCATGGTGAACACTGTCCATACCAATCACGTTTTGGAAGTGAGAAGTGGCCCAATAATTCGGCAAGTCAGAGCAGGCAGTGGTCCAATCCAGTGACAGGAACTATGTGTACTGCACAGTGGTGTCAGCCTACCGGTTCGCTGGGCGGAGTTTTCGCGGTCGCTGTAGCGGGCGTGCTTTCGCCATAACGCAACGGGACGCAGCAAGCACGCTGCCGATCACCGTGGAAACCCGCCCAGCGACCGCAAAAACTCCGCCCAGCGAACCGGTAGGCTGACACCACTGGTACTGCACCAGATGCTGGACATGGAGAACCAGAATTGCCTGTGTTCAATTGCAGTGAGACCCTATGAGCTGGGAAAAAAAAAAACCTACAGCTTAAAATGTGCTTGTGGCTGGGTTTCTCCTGGCCTAAAGAAAAGGATACTGACAACTGGAGGCTAGGATGGGCAGAGCATAGTTAATGCACTGTGACTGAATGCAACATGCTATGCACCTGTCATTTTTTCAACACATTTATCTAAACCTTTGGCACCTGATGCTCAATCCCAGCCAGGGCCAGCTCCAGGAGTGCTAGGGCCCAATGCAGGGCATTCCTGTACCCCCGCCATCCTCCCTACTGGGCCCCCACTCACCAAGAAGATGACTTGTGGTGCCACACACAAAGTGTGACATCTGGAAATAGTTGGTGGTGACATGATGATGTTACCGACAACTGCTTCCAAGGTACCAATTTTGGACCGTTTAGAGGCAGTGGGAGGGCCCAAGGTAAAGCTGCTCTGCTCACCCTACCAACTTATAGCCCACAGAGATCCCAGCTGCAGCAGCAGGCAATATGCTTCCTGCACTGTGCAGCCCCCCCCCCCCCGCCCAAGAACAGGGCCCAATGCAATGACATTGGTCACATTGGGTTAAAGCCAGCCCTGATCCTAGCTACATTTTATCAAGTCAGAAGATATTCAATCAATCAATCAATCAATCAATCAACCAATCAATCACTAGTATTTATATACCGCTTTTCAACATAAAGTTCACAAAGCGGTTTACAGGCAAATAATAACATTAAAGTTAAATGGCTCCCTGTCCCAAAAGGGCTCACAATCTAGAAGAATGGAGAACACCACCAGCAACAGCCACGAGAAAGACACTGTGCTGGGGTGAAGAGGGACAATTGCTCTCCCCCTGCTAAATATAAGAGGACACCACTTGAAAAAGTGCCTCTTGCCCAGTTAGCAGGGGTTCACACAACACTCTGGGCTCATGGCAATGCTCCAGTCATGCTAATCTATGCTGGCTGGCTGTCCATAGTCGAGAAGTTGTGTGATTCATGGTATTCAACTTTGTACCCAGATGACAATTATCTGCAAGTATGACCACATCACTGCCAATATCCTTTTTGGAAGTCTTTGCTGTGATTCTCTAAAACGTGGGTTGTAAATTGAAAGGAGGCAGATCTTACAATATAATAAAAAATATGAGAGTTCTGCAATATTATGCTGTCATCTAATGGATGATTGGTGTACTGCACCTTTAATACAGTTGACTACTATTTTATGTCAATGGTTGCCACTTTTCCTGGTGGGACGGTGTATTGGAAAAGGCAGGAGATACCCCGAGTAGATAGGGAATGGTATCAGCAGTGGTCCCTTGTCCAAATAAACCAGGGATTACAGGGTTAACCCCCAAGGTCTTTGCCTGCAGCAGGAATACAGATGCAGGCTGATGAGGGCCCTGGCTAGGAAGGGTGATTAGCAGCGGTGCAGATGAGTGTGGCTGCTGAATTAAAGCCTGCCCAGCAACAGACACCAACTGGCCTGCCTCAGTATAAAGTTGGAGGCAGGAGCTGCAGTAAATTAGCACCAGGTCGGGCAGGTGTAGGAAGGAAGGAAAGTGGCTGTGGATTGACTGACTGATAGATTGTTGGATGGACTGACTGAATACTTGGTTATTGGAACTATGAGTGGGTTCCTGTGGTGCCTTGGTTAGGGAATTGTTGTATGGCTGCCACACCCCAGGAGCCACCGAGTGGAAGAGGCAGGTGTGGCTTAGGTAAGCTGACTGCCTGTTGTTTGATGGTGGGACAGTTGTGCCAACTTGCTTTCATAAATGTGGGTGCCTGTGGCCACGCCCCTGATTTTGACATGACCACACCCCCAATGTTAACATGACCACACACCCTGACATAATGTAGCCACGCCCTCCAAAGCCCAGATGTACCCACTATACTCATAATGGATAGACCTGGGCTCCGGAGCCCTACCCATTATAAGAATAGCCGGTAGACCTGGGCTCCGGAGCTCCCTTGGTCAGGAGAGCAGACATCATGCGCACATGCCAGGAGTATAAATGACGTTGCACACTTTACTAGTCTCCCAAATACCGTGCAGGTTAGCTGTGGGTGCTTTGGAGTGGGATTGGGTGTGGGTGCTGGATGCCGAGGGAGCTGGTGTTAACGTGGGGGCTCTGCCCCCACAGGGGAAAACCCGTGTACGCCCAAAGCCCCAGAGCCCCCCCAGATGGTGCCCATGTGGTGGGGTGTTTTGGTGCCAAGTTAGACTTAGGGTATCTTGAGCTAACCCAGTGATGAGGGCAGTCTGGAGGAGGCTGGCCAGCCCAGCCAGTGAATCCAAACAAGGCTGCTGGAAGAACCAGTGGGTGAAGGAACCCCCTCCCTCTTGCCAATCTCCGAGGCTGCTTAAAGGGGAAACTAGTCAGCCTAGTGTGGGCATTGGGGCCCTCAGGGAGGCCCAGCAGGGAAAATTTGGCAGAATAGGACCCTGCCAGCAACTCAGTACCTCCAGGTCGACTCTTTCCTTCTGGGCTTGCCCCAAACGAGGTAGGCTCAGCCTTGTAATTTGTGTTTGATCATTACGACATTGCAGAAATAGACAACTGTGGCCCCTAATGAGTGCAGTGGGCACTTTGTTTCAGAGGCAGCTGAGTTCTGGGACAGAAACTTCCATTTATGAGATCTTGAAACCAATCGCCAAAATTGCCCATTCGCCTCTTCAATCCTGACTGCGGGCCTGCCTGGTATGCGGACCCTCGCATCAGCCTGGTCTATGGGGCGGTGCAGAGCCGCACCTCTCCAGACTCTCCCACCCGACCTCGAAGACCGGGGGAAGCAGCTGGACCCTGAACTCGGGGCCTCGGTCCTTCTTGCAAGCAGCTCTCTCGCTTTCCCAGCAGAGGAGAACATAAGAACGTAAGAAGAGCCCTGCTGGATCAGGCCAAAGGCCCATCTAGTCCAGCTTCCTGTATCTCACAGCGGCCCACCAGGTGCCCCAGCGAGGCATGAGACAACAAGATGCTTGCATCCTGTTGCCACTCCCCTGCACCTGGTACTCTGAGGTAGCCTACTACTGATGTAAGGAGGTTGCACAATCCATCATAGCCCACGATGGAATTTTCTTCCACAAATCCATGCAATCCCCTCTTAAAGGCATCTAGACCAGATGCCATCACCACCTCCTGTGGCAAAGAGTTCCACAGTTTAACTACCCGCTGGGTAAAGAAGTACTTCCTTTTACCTGTTTTAACTCTCCCAACCCTAAGTTTTAGCGGATGAACCCTGGTTCTGGTGTTTTGAGAGAGGGAAAAGAACATCCCTCTATTGACTCTATCCCTTCCGTGCATAATTTTGTATGTCTCAATCATGTCCCCCCTCAGGCGCCTTTTTCCTAGACTGAAGAGCCCCAAATGCTGCAGTCTTTCTTCATAAGGGAGGTGCCCCAGCCCCGTAATCATTTTTGTTGCTCTCTTCTGCACCCTTTCCAGCTCCACTATGTCCTTTTTGAGGTGCAGCGACCAGAACTGGACACAATATTCCAGGTGTGGCCTTACCATCGATTTGTACAATGGCATGATAATATTGGCTGTTTTATTCTCAACCCCCTTTTTAATGACCCCAAGCATGGAATTGGCCTTCTTAATTGCTGACGCACACTGGGTCGATACCTTCATGGAATTGTCCACCAGCACGAGGGTGCGCCCGCGGGGTGGACCGTGCGGTGCTTTGCAGTTTGCCAGGAGCTGCGTCCAGGCGCCATCTGCGCCATTGCAGAGGTTTCCACCACTACCCAGGCGCATTAAAAAAAAACCCACATAGAGGCCACGCGAGGTTGAGTTTGCCGGGTGCGCGTGCGTTTCTCTCGCGTTCTCACTCCCTTCCAGCAGCCATGAGAGTATATGGTTAATGTCGGGGGGGGGTGTCAATGATGCGGGCTTTCACAGTCAGCATTGGCAGAAGGGGGAGTAGAGTGGGGGAGGGAGCTGTTGCTTCAGTGGGGGCTGGGAGGAGGGGGCACGGCGAGCCTTTGCCGTGTCCCTCTCGGTCTGCATCGCTCTTTGCTCCTCCGCCCCCAATTCTACTGAATCAGGGCTCTCCATGGAAGACAGACCGGCTCGGGGCCCAGGGGCATCTCTACAGGGAGGGCAGAGCTCTAAGTCTGGCAAGGAGCCTTACCCTGCAAGGAGCCTTACCCTGTCAAGTAAATCCCTCCTCCCTTGCTGCTGTAGCCAGTAAGCAACACCAAGATGGTTGCTGTTCCCTGTGAGGATTGGCTAAAACGGTGCAGGAGAGGAGTGATTTCCACGGCAAGGTAAGGCTTCTTGCAAAACTTTGCCCTCCCTGTAGAGACGCCGCTCTCGGGGCCTGCTACCCAACTAGCAAACAGGCTAGAGAGTCTGGTCCCAGAGGGGTGTGTGTGTGTGTATGAGAGAGAGAAATGAGCGCGGGCCGAAAAAAGACCACGTGGGGGGGGGGGGCTGCAGGGAAGGCCGTGGCGCAGGTCGTCTTTTTTCGGCCCGCGCCTGGCACCCACCTGACCGCAGACTTCCCTGCAGGCCCCCCATGCCGTCTTTTTTTGGCCTGGTGCCCGCCCAACCACCGGTGGTCTCGTGGGGAGCTGAGGGGGGAGAGGGAGGCGGGTTCCTCCCTGACTCCGCTCACATTGCGGCTTCCTCGCAGCCTGCCTCCAGCAAAACCTTCTCCCCTTCCCTAAAGGGCTGCCGAGAAGCACACAGGTTGGACTCCCGACTGCTGTGGAGCGCGGCTTGGCGTCCCCCCTTCGTTCCCCTCCCTCAGGCAGCTTCCCCATGGCGGCGGCTGTTGCTGCTGCCTGCCCCGAACCGTCGTGCTCATTTGTCCCAAACCAAGAGCAAAGCGCAGCCCAGACGAAGCCGTGCGGGGGAGGGGCCGCCTCCCGCAAGAAGGCGCCCGACTGCCGCAGCACCAACAGCTGCCGCCTCACTCTGACTTCCCGCCTTCGTCGGGCTGAGGGTGGGGGTAAGATGCAGGCATCTCCTGCCAGCAGACTGAAGGAAATGTATGGCTATTAATACTACTACTATCAAATAATGCGCCTCAAGAACTACAATGCGCTCTACGCTGATTGAGTTAAATAACCATGCAAGGGTTCCATGCCATTTCTTTGCCACCTGTACAAAACACACACACACACACACACACACACACACACACACACACACACACGTCACATTGCTGCTTGGAACGCTTGTACAGTCAGGCTGACTCTGCATCCAAATAAACTTGGGGCTGCCTATTACAATCAGTAAAATGATCCTCCAACTAAATCCAAAGATTTCTTATTTCCTGATCCAGAAAAAATGACCACAGATCTTTGATCGTTGGGGTCAGGCCTCTGAAATAAGAACTTGCTTTCCTTACACCTGGTGTCATGCTAAATATCGTACCCAGCATTTACTAACAAATTACACCTCTGTCAGCACAGTTCTTCCATCATCGGGCTTAGACCTAGTTTTCCTTTGTATCTCCTAATATTGTTTGCTTTTCTTGTTATATCTTGGGAATCAACCGAATGCAATGTTTACCCTGTTTTATAGACACATAATAGTTCTGGCGAGATCTTATCAGTGATGTCATGCAGGGGGTATGCGGGGGTACGCGAGTACCGGTTTCTAGGATTACAGCTGGCCCTGCCCATTCGCCCGCCCACTCATCGACTCCGCCCTCTGCAACGTTTGAATTTCCTGCATGTTTGAGTTGCCTGCATGTTCTCAGAGCCAGGCAGGCAGGCAGGCAGCGTGCGGAGCCTTTCCTTTCCTTGCCACTAAAAAATGAGTTGCTCTGGGGTTTTAACATGATGCCAGGCCTCCTTAACATGTTCTGGGGGTGCTGTGGAATCCTGTTGCAACTGTTGGGTCAGTTTAAAATCATCTGAGGCCTCAAAAAGGGCTTTTTTCATGTCACTTCCTGCCACGACATCACTTCTGGCTTATGACGTCACTTCCGGTGGGCGGGTCCCGACACGTGCCAATCAAAAGTGAGTACCTGTTCTTAAATCATTTAGATGACACCACTGGATCTTATACGTTACAAGATGTTGGACAGCAGGACCAGCAGCAGCTCCTCCTTGCCAGACCAACCCGACAAAGGGATGCAGTGAGGCCTCTGCTTAAGTACCTTGGTGGGAACTCTCCCACCAATCACAGGCCCAGGGCTCTATGTGCACTCCTGCACATAGGCTATCAAGCCCTGATTGAAATCACCTGGCCTTACTCTGGCATAGCGAGTCCTCCCCCCCCCCTCAGGTGTGACTAATTTATCTATCCTGAGGTGGCCGTTTTACCTAGAAAATGTTACCAGGTCTCCACACTATTTCTCTCTCAGAAATGGAGTCCTGACAGAGGGGACGTTCGCTGAGGAGCAGTCGAGGGATGCCGCCTTCAGTCTTGACTGATCAACTGAGACAGATTGGCAGAGGATGCCGGCTGCAGCCCACTTCTGCAGCTGCTTCTGCTTCTCCCACTTCCTAGATTTGAAAAGAGGGACTTCAGTGAAAGCGGAGTGGTGGAGAAGACGCTCTAGCCCACTACTCTACCCTCCTCCACATTTCCTCTTTCAAACTACTACGCTCTTTCTCTCCAAATCCAGAGAACCCGAGGAGTGGGAGATGCTGGTCCCTGCCAATCTAGCCCACCCAACCCATGGCCCTGCCTTAAGAAGTAATGCTGCCGAATTGAAGCCAGGGGGTGGGCTTAGCGGCCATGTTTTCGTACTCAAAACAGTGCTGATTCCAAGCATTTCACATTGCTTTGCGCGTACTGTTTGGGACTGAATAGTTTACTCCTGAAGTAAAAACTTATGAAAATAAAAACGTGTGATCGTGTAGAAACATTATTATACACACAAGAAATTACACAGCTTCAAAAATAATGTACTCACTGAACGGTCGTTTTATTGAACCGATGTAATGAGAATACATGAATCTTCCCGCGGAAATTAAGTCCTATTTTTCGTACAGCGATTCACACACCCATATGCAGAACACGCAGGCATGATTAAAAGGTTTTACACGCGTGCAGGGAGATTTTTATTCGTGAATTCGCGGCAAGCCTCCTCCTTCGCGGCAATGATCTGAGTCAGCCATCTTATTATACCCACGGCTTCAAGAAAATGACATCATGCCTTCTCCAGTGTATAATACCTCCATGAGCCCACCATTCTCTTCTCATCTCCTTTTCCTCTCCATCCCCCTCTGCCTTTTTGAATCGGAGTGAAAGGAGGAGTGGTGGAGAAGGCAGGCAAGGGGGGGTGGCACTTGGGGCAGCAAGGTGCACTGCAAGGCACTGGAAAATCACTTGAGGTGCCAGGTGGTCTTGAGCCAGCTCAAGACCAGCTCAATTTGTCTTTAGGCAGCGAAGGGCACAGTGATGCATACAACACCAGGCTCTGTGATTGGTAGGTAATACGAGGCCTCTAGATTGGTCAGGCGTGGAATAAGTACTCAGAGCCTAGACTTAACTTGTCTGGTCAACAAAGCAATGCCTTCTTGCTGGTGCGCTTCAGATCATTCACCTTCTTAGCTCCAGCCATGACGGATGTCAGGGGACCCTGGTTAAAACACCATTCCTCGTTTTCAAGTCTGGACTTGGGATGGCTGTTCACGGCCTAGTGTGGCTCCGACAACCAGGATTTTGCAGGTACCGTGCACTTAACCAATCAAAGAATTATCTTACTGATTTAGCTAGCTAGTCTGAGATAGTGCTTAGCTTATTAGACTGAGACCAAGGAGACCTGGGCTCAAATTCTCCCACATTCTTCTACTTCCGCCAGTTACCATGTCTTACTTTAACCCACCTTGCAGGGTTGTTGTTAGGAGAGGGGGGGGTGAGAGGAGCCATTTACCCTCTATTCCAGTTCTTTGGAGGCTGTCCAGATTAAGAGGACAAGTCCAGTACCCCAAGATCTCTCTCTTGAGCTGTCACAGACAGCTCAGAACCCATAAGCCTATAGATGAAGTTTTGGTTTTTTGCCCCAATGTGCATCACTTTACACTTGTCTACGTTGAAACGCATCTGCCATTTGGCTGCCCATTCCCCCAACTTGGAGAGATCCTTCTGGAGCTCTTCACAGTCCTTTCTGGTCTTCACCACCCACAAACTTGGCCACCTCGCTGCTTATCCCTGTCTCCAGATCATTTATGAATAAGTGAAAAGCATGAGCCCCAAGACAGATCCCGGGGGCACTCCGCTTTCCACCTCTCTCCATTGTGAAAATTGACCCCCACTCTCTGTTTCCTGGCCCTCAACCAATTCTGGATCCATAAGAGGGCCTGCCCTCTTATTCCCTGACTGTGAAGTTTCTTCAGCAGCCTTTGGTGGAGGACTGTGTCAAACGCCTTCTGAAAATCCAGGTATATGATATCCACAGGTTCATCCGCGTGCCTGTTGACCTTAAGGAGAAGGAGGGTCTTGCTCACTGGGAGCCCTGCAAGCGGGGAACCCGCTGGGACCCCCCCCCCGGGGCTTTGCGCCATCTAGAAACGAAGCTGAGGCGAAGGTGCAAGCACACACACCCCCAGTGGTGGGCTGCCCCGCAGGAGAAGCAGCTGCTGAGCCCAACGGAGGGCACTCTGCACCTGCGCAGAGTCACTGGCATGGTGTTTGCGATGGGAGGAGGGATAGGATGCAAACCTTGGTGCTGCCAGAAAGGGGCGCTGCCTGGGAGAAGACACCACTCAGGCAGGGCGGGGCGTAGGCTATCTTTCGCAGCATTTCCATCAGCGGGCACGAAAGGCACCACGTCGCCTTTAGGGGCGGGAGAGCGCAGAAGCCGGCAAACCAGTGGTGGGACTCAAATAAATTAACAACCGGTTCTATGATGTCATAGCCGGAGCAAAAAAAAAACCCGAAGCCAGCCGAGGTAAGTAAGTGCGCAGGGCCCGGCCATTTAACAACTGGTTCTACAGAACCTGGGCGAACCCCGTGAATCCCACCACTGCGGCAAACCCCCCCTCCCTGCCGCCACAGGAAGCAGGAGGTGGGCGAGGGAAGCGGAGGAGGGCTGCCTTGTTGTCCGCCCACGGCGGCACCCACGGCAGGGGAGGGGGCCTGCCCGCAGAGCCCGTCGCCCCTCCTCCTTGCGCCACCTGCCGGAGCGGGGTGGGGCGGGCTGCGTCGCCGGCTGCCCTAGTGCAGCTGGTGGTCTTCTGCCCCCTTTCCCAGGGCCTGCAGGTGAGTGAGGGGCGAGGGGAGCGCTGTCCAGGTCGCGCCGGCTTGCGGGAGAGGACGCCGGAGGGTTGCCCTCTTGCCCTGCCAGGGGCAGCGTCTGCCCTTGATCTCCCGCCACAGCATCCACGCCCCCTCCCTTGCTTTGCATTGGCTGCATCCCAGTCTGGGGTCCATTTCCAGGCCCCTTCCTCAGACAGATCTTGTTACTCCGCGCGGTGGGTGCGTGTCCGCCTTTTCTGTGCAGGAGGATTCTGGGGGGGGGGCAAGAGAACCCAGCAAAAATAAACCCCACTCTGTGCAGCAGAAGTCCCGCGATTGCAGCTGCTCCCCCTCCCCAACTCCGGGGTTCGGAATTTTCATCTTTGCTGCAGAGGCCTGGAGGAAATGCACCTCTGGGGGTGCCCCCAACTTAGTCTGCTGGAGACCTGTTTGGCAAAAACAAAAAAACCTAAAAGGGGGGGGGGCAGTGTGGGTTGCCATGGGTGCTCCCTTTGTTTTTCCTTTTAAAAGGAATCCGTGAAAAACTGGTGTGCAGATCCAGCCTGGCACACTCCCCCCCCCCCCGCAGAGACCTGGAGGGGCCTGCTGGCCTTTTCTGGGCTGAGTCCAATAAGGGAGATGACCTGGAGAAACATGCTCTGGTTGCCAGCACTTCCCCTTAATTTTGGTGGTGCATCATTATTATTCCTTTTTTCGGTAGTGCCACCCATGTGTGGCTCGCAGTTCCTCTGGCTGGCTGGCTGAGGGCAGTGAGTCTTGCTGAAGGAGGTCCCAGGTGCTAATTCCAAGGAAGTCACGGGAGTGACTATAATCTTTTGCGGGGGACATAGCTGGGACATAGTGACGGTGCCCCAGTGCAGCACTTGGAACATCCCAGGTTGAATCCGAGAGTCTCCTAGCAGGGCTGGGAGAGGAATCCCTCCCTCCCTCCCCCAAGCCTTGGAGAGCTGCTGCCAGTCATGGCTGACGTAATGGGAAGCTGGCTGGCCCCAGGGCAGACTCCGGATTCGGCAGCATCACACACCTGCCTGTAGTGTCACCAAACCATCCGTGCCCATCAGCAGCCCATGTTTGCCGCACAGGCTACAAGCAGTGATGTCATTCAGGGGGAAAGGACCAGAACGGGCGTTCCGGATCCTAACGGGCTCCGTGGCTGGTTCCGAGTTCCCGACAAGTGCCAATCAAAAGTGAGTTCCTGTTCCTAAATTATTTGAATGACACCACTGGCTACAAGACAAGCTCTGCAGCTGCCAAGGGAGCTGTCCAGGAGGGAGGATGCTTAGAAAGAGCCAAAAGGCTCTGGGCACATGGATTTAATTGGGGGAAGGCACCCCTTCCGGCTCGGGGAATGGCATGTCTTCCTAGCATCACCAGCAAGGCTCCAGTCTGTAAGAGACATACTTGGGAGGAAGTAAGCCCCACTGAACCCAGTGACTTACTTTTGAGCAAAGATGCCTAGGCTTGCACCAGAAGAGTAAAAGTAAGGCTGAAGTGGGGGGGGGAGAGAGCTTCCTCTTGTCCCCACAGTTCAAGGGTCTGTTCTGGTGTGTGTGTGTATGTCCCCCACGCCTCTTTCCTTCCTCCCCCGCACAGAATTGCTACACTTTGGGCTGTCAGTCAGTCAAAGGGTTTTTTAGTGGACCATTTACTTCTAAGGAAGAAGAATGAAGGAGGGGGACCTCTTGCTACAGAGTGCAAATTCAGAGTGCCTGCTTTGCATGGGGAAGGGCCCCGGTTCAGTCCTTGGCAGCCCCTCCCACCAGGTAGGGCTGAAACCCTCCTCCTGAAACCTGGGAATGATGCAGCAGTCCTGGCAGGGTCCAGAGCCCATGTGATGTGATCACATGTCATGCGTAACCAGGGTGGAGGGAGGCATGCTTGCCCTGGGCGCTGTGCAGAAAGTGGGGCACAATGTGCAAGGCAGTCACTTCCGTGTTCTCCCCCAGAGGAAGAGGCGCTGGTGGCAAAGCCACCAGTGCCGCCACCTCCAGGAAGAGCCCACGTGATGTGATCACATGTCATGTGAAGCCATGATGTCAATGCCCCAAGCTTCTAATTACACCTCTGGTCCAGAATTAAACTACCAGCAAAGCATGCTTCTGGACTATTAGGAGTCGGGGCCTTTCTGAGATGTTTTAGGGATTGCAAAATGGCTGCCTTTCCCGAGACTGGACTGTCATTGATTGCTAGGAAGAAGAAAAAATTCTTTTAAGTTTCCCTTTATCACTTTCAAGTAGCACGTTCAAATAGACCTCGTCAACAGGAGTTGACTGACTCAGCAAAGAAAACCCCCAACCTCTCCGTTTCACAAAGCGTTTGGGGAGGGGGTGAAGGGTGTTTTGTTTTGTTTTGTTATTGCTGGATTGTGGTGCTAAAAAGTTTGAGACCCAGTGAACTAGAGAAACAGAGCCGATCCTATTTCAACAACCTCAGTCCTCACATTTTTGCATGTATCAGCAGACTATTCCCCTCCCATGGTGAACACTGTCCATAACAATTACCTTTTGGAAGTGAGAGGGGGGAAGTGGCCCAATAATTCAGGAAGTCAGAGCTGGCAGCGGGAGCCATCTGGTCCAATCCAGTGGCAGGAACTACCGGTATGTGTACGGCACCAGATGCTGGAAGCAGAGAACCAGAATGGCCTATGTAGCACCTGTGTGTGCAAGGCGTGGTACAGAAGGCGGTATGGATGTGGACTTGTGTATGGATCATCATTGTTCAATTGCAGTGAGACCCTATCGGCAGAAAAAAAAATTGCAGCTTAACATGGGCCTGCTGTTGGGTTTCTCCTGGTCTAAAGAAAAGGACACAGACAAACTGGAGGCTAGGATGTACTTTACAGATCAGAGCATAGTTAATGCACTGTGACTGAATGCAGCATGCACCTGTCATTTTTTCCAACACATTTATGCAAACATTGGGCCCCTGATGCTCAATCCCAGCCAGGACCAGCTCCAGAAGTGGTGGGGCCCAATGCAAGGCATTCCCTCGGCGTCCCCCATCCTCCCTGCTGGGCCCCCCACTCACCAAGGAGAGCACTTGTGGTGCCAGGCACAAAGCGTGACATCTGAAAGTAGTGGGTGGTGACACGATGACATCACCGCCAACTGCTTCCAGGAGGCCCATTTTGGGCCCTTCGGAGGCAGAGGCAGTTAGGAGGGCTCAAGGTAAAGCTGCTCTGCTCACCCCACTGACTTATAGCCCACAGAAATTGCAGCTGCTGCAGCAAGCGATATGCTTCCTGCACTGGTATGGGGGGGGGGTGTCCCAAAGTGATGATATTGGTCACATTGGCTTAAAGCCTGACCCCATGTTAACAAGTCAGGAGTCATTCACACAACACTCTGGGCTCATGGCAATGCTCCAGTCATGCTAATCCATGCTGGCTGGCTATGCACAGTCGAGCAGTTGTATTGTGCGATTCATGGTATTCAGCTTTGTACCCAGATGACAATTTGTCCGCGAGTACCTACATATGACCATATCGCTGTCAATACCCTTTTGGAAGTCTTTGCAGTGATACTATAAAACAAACAGAACTGCAGACAAACTGGAAAGGATTTCCTGAAGGGTGACATTTGAAATCCACTGCTAGGCCACAGTGCAGTTCTAAACAGCGGCCCTAGATGGCAGACGTGAATAAATATTGTACAAAAAGTGACAGATTTGTGCTTCAATGTCTTGGCTCTACAGGCAGGCTTTTAGCAGAGGCCAGTGAACAAAGAATGTAATATGGTACCCTGGCTTACAGTTCTGAATTCTTAATGACTTTCCCCATTCCTTTCCAAACACAATACTCTACGGTTCCATTTTTATCGCATTTTGTTTCTGTTGTGTCCTGCACCATGGCAGAGTATGCATTTGTAGGAAATACACACGACACACACTAGGTTATGGAAAATGCCAGAGGCTGCACTGCTAAGCCCCATTGACTGTAATGAGAACTACTTCTGAATAGAGATGCATAGGATTGGGCTCTTAGGGCGCAATCTTAACTCTCCTGTAGACCAGCGACCTACAAGTTGCAGTAAAGCATGTTTGCACCACTCTCGGAATCAGGGAGGCCGGCAAAAGGACATGCACTCTCCTCCCTGTACCTGTCCCCTCCCTGTACCTGTGTACAGGTAAGGCCAGCCTACAAATGCCAGCACAGGGGCTTGGGGAGGGCAGAGGGACAGGTAGGAGGGGAGGCAGGTGGGCCCATGGGCAGACCAGCCTGGGGAGGGGTGGAGCCAGGAGCCAGCACTTAGGCCGGATCCTAACCTCCATCCACCAGCGATTTCCCTGGTGCAGATCTGAGTAACCCCATTGGCTAATGAGCCAGGGTATAAGGACAAACTTCCTCTACCTCCAAGTTGTGCTACAGTCGCCTCCTACCTGGGGCTGAATATGGCGCAGGCCAGCCCTAGTTAGGATTAGGCTGTTCATGGATTTAAGTGTTGGTTTTAGATACAAGTGGGACCCCATCATCCACTGGGATGCCCCACTGATACCAAAAATGGTGTTAAATAAAAGCAGTCAAAACAAAACACGAGTTAATCAGGCAGTCAATTCAGGCTGCTATTTGCAGCTCTAAGAAAAGCGAACCACTCTCCTAGCCCTCACTAGGATGAGAAAGTGATGAATCATTTCCACATTCCATTGTTCAGTGAGTCAGGGCAAAGGGAGAGGGTTAGTTTCTCAGAGCGAGCTGCTAAATAGCAGTTTTAATTGTCTGACTCCTTAGAAAAGCAGTTTTAGACGGGATTGTAAAGGGACGTGGTTTTTTCCCCTTTCTCCAGGGATTGGTGGGATCCTTCTTATCTGCAGTGACGATCAGTGTCGAGTTTAATCCATGGATCAGAAATCAATGTATAAAAAAGTTTAATGTATAAACAGCAAAGTTTATACTTACATAAAATGTAGAATTGGTTTGGGAGATAGTCCAAAGTATGAACCGGCCCCACACAATGAACCTATGAACCTAGCCCCTCCTCTCACGCCTAGGTGAGTTTTATTATCTGTGTCGCAGGTATTTCATACAAGGTTTAGATTTTATATCAATAAATAGTGGGGAGTGGATGCACCGGACTTTAGTGCGCATGCATGCAAAGGCACACATGTACATGGATGAAAAATGCAAATGCCACACTTTCCTTCTCATCTCACCTTTTGTAACTGCCTAGTCACATAGTTGGTGAAATGTACAGCAGATAGAAAAGAACCTTTTGCAATATGTATGGGGGAAACTCTCACCATAATCCTTAATGTGAGAATAGAGATGTTACCAGAACACAAGTGTGTATTTTTTTTATCTGTAAGATGTTGTAGGGACAATGTGCAGATCCTGAGCACTAATGTCAGTGCAGGAGAGACAAGGGGACACCCCAGAGAGAGCCATTGTGTCCACTCTCCTCCTCACCCTTTTGCACATCAAGTGAACAGGTGACTAGCATTGCCTCTCTGAACTTTTGGTCATCTCTGAGGCAGGGCAAGGGAGAAAAAAGCCTTGTGGTGAACATCCTTCTCTTACCTGAAACGATCAGGCTCACAGGTTCACAACTTCCCTCCAATTATCAGACTTGTGAACTTGAACAGTCTAGAACAATTGAACTAACAGTTTTTAGAGGTAGCCTGTCTCTGAATGGCAGGTGTAAGGGAGTGGAAACAGGTTGCAGGCATCTTGCTGTCTTGAGTGCTCCCTGAGGCATCTGTTGGACCACTGTGAGATACAGGAAGCTGGACTAGGTGGGCTTTTGGCCTGATCCAGCAGGGCTCTTCTTAGGTTCTTAACAGGCAAACTCAGAATAGGCAAATCTCTGCTCCACCGTGGCACACGTTCAGAGCATAATCCTAACCTAGAGTTAAGCCAGCATAGTAAAGCCAGCAAAATTTGGCCAGCACAAGGGACATTGTAAAGCATGTTTGGACCACCCTTGGAGTCAGACAGGATGGTGCACATCTTTACACTGGCCTCTCTGACTCCAAGAGTGGTCCAAACATACTTTACGGGGTCCCCTGTGCCAGCCAAACTTCACTGGCCTCAAGATGCTGGCCTAACTCCAGGTTAGTTCTGTGCCCTCAGTAACTTTGGTCAAGTCACTATCACTCATAGGGTTGTTGTGGGGATCAAATGGTTAGAGGGAGGATTGGGTACACTACCCTGAGCAACTCCGAGGAAGAGTGGGGTTAATAAATAATTCCAGCAAGTAACATGCCCGCAGCCACCCAGAGTTCTTCATACCCATAGAGCTATTTTCACTTGGTTTTTCTACCTCCAAATCCAACACTCTTATCCTGCTGTATTAATTGAATGAGTTGCAAGCAAACAAGCAAACACAAATCACACTGAAATGAAAAAAAAAACATACTTCGAAATAATGTGCATTATTTGAACCAGACAGTAGCCTCCGTCATACAGACAGTCTTGGCACTGAAGTATAAAGGACAAAGTTCAGCTAACAAATTAACAAAGAAACTCAATCTGGCCTTAATCCTTTTAAAACCCAGAATCCTTTAAGACCCAGGGCATAGTAACGGCACATATTTGAAGTTCTTTCACAGCCGTTTAAGGGTTTTTTGCATATATAGAATTAGAAGTATGGGTCAACTGAACTTTGTTCTTTAAAAAAAAAAAGTTCAACTTTATAGTAGTTCAACTTTATGGGTAACAAGATAACTCAGGAAACTAATAAAATGAAACTTGTCCAATCCGCAATTCTCAGCACTGCAGATTGGCCTGTGTTCCAGCTGTCCTTATTTTCTGGGCCCCAGACTAGGTCACCATCTCCCAACCGAAGCCTACTTCACAGGATTGTTGTGAAGATGAAATGGGCAGGTGGCCATGCAAAGGCAGCCTAGACCAATTTGTCATCCAATCCTTAATCCCATCGATGCAAGCAGCAGACTTGGCCCCATATAAATTGGCACCTGAAGTGGTGGCCACATTTTTTGTCCCCCCCCCTTTATCTGGCACACATGCTGGTGCACACATGCCCCACATGTGCCATAATCAATCCCGCCTTTTCATCCTCCTGCACCTTGCTGCTTTCCCCTTCCTCTTCCCATTGCCAGGCTCTTCCTGCCTGCCTTCTTCCAAACAAGAAGACAGCCAGGTAGCTTGGCTGCTGTGCAAGGCCCAGAAACCATCTGCCTCCCAACATCCCAGAGTCCTCGTCGGGTCAAAGCCACCGTAGCCGGTTCTGTTGCTATGAGAGGCAGCAGGGACTTGGCCACAAACCAAGGGCCCTGGTCAACACTGATTGGACAAGTACATCCAGCGGCGTCATGCAGCCGGAACACTGGGCGGGAGGAACGGGTGAGCAGCAGCCGTTCGTCGACGGCGAAATGGAGCGATACGCAACGGGTGGGCTGCCGCTCACCCGTTCCTCCCGCCCAGTGTTCCGGCTGCATGACGCCGCTGAGTACATCCTCCTGTCCTCATTATCATCACCTGTGGCAAAAGCCCACTCTCCCTGGCCAAAGCACAATATGCAACTGACATATTTGCATAGTCTTGGCCTTTCAGGAAATGATGAACTATTCATGCAACTATATCAGATTACTCGGTGGGAAATTATATACAAACCATGTAAGCAAATAAATAAATGCAAAGGAATTTCTTTCTTAGCTACACATTACCGTGGAATCAAAAGGAGCAAGTTGGTGTCATCTCCCCATACAGTGTACTTTAGTTTGAGTGTGTACACAAGAAGAGGCCCCCTGGCTCAACTACAAGTGTGCACGGGGGGGGGGTCCTTTAACAGGCAAGTCTATATAATAATAGACTCTATATAATATAATAAAGGCAAATAAGGTTGAAAGCATGAAATACGGTTGAAACAATGTCCTAATCAATGTGATTGTTAACAGTCATGTTGTGTATTTCATATCTATTTCCTCTAGCTGTTATCTTCCCATGAGGTTTTTAAAAAGCCACAGGACAACTATATTTTATAGTTCTTTTTTTGCTATCAAAATTCAGGGGGATAAGGAACGAGCACAAAATTAGCTCTCAGTTGTACAAACTCTCTTTTTATATTTTCCTACTTTAATTTTCATCCAATGTAACCGCTATTCAACTAAATTAATGGGTGGATCTAATGTTTTTCCCCTTTGGAATTACTTGTTCTAGCTCTATAAAAGGTCCTTGTTTGAGAGGTTTAAGAACTCATCTGTTCTGGTTAAATGTATGAAGCGGAAGAATTATGACCTGGGAAGAAAATAGAGCAGGACACAGAAGAACTTTCAAAAAGGATTGCTAACGTTTTAAGCAGGGACATACATAGAGGGGA
>JAJKFI010000101.1:5031040-5048150 GCA_029204185.1 Lerista edwardsae | reverse complement strand
ATGATGATGATGATGATGATATGGTTATCAACAACATATAAAAACACAACACATAAAAACACAAAATGCCACTTTCTGAGGGTTAAAATATTTGAATAAAAATGCAAAACACATTTTGGTGTTTTAAGATATTTTCCAGAAATTAAAATAGATTATTTTAAATAGAAATAATACTGTGTCTGTATCTGCTGACACTATATCACCTATATCATCTACCTAATACACTTTCAAAGCATTTAAAATTGATAAAAATGAAAACTGAGAATGTAGAATAACAACACATAACACCGCAATTTGCTATTTTAATCAAGACATTTTGAAAAAAAAATACCACCAAAAAACACGCCCCTATTTATGCACCTACAATTCAATACACATAGGCCCAGAGTGCTAACTCTGCCACATTGTTCAGGCCTATCTTCATTGCACTGAACATAGAAAGTCCTGTCCAAATGATATGTTCAGACATGGACACCCAGAAAGATGCACTGACTAGGATAAGAAGTCACAATCTTATGTATGTCACTAGAAAGGACTTTAAGTGAGGAACATTGCCGAGGAATTCCTATGAAAAAGGAGCAGTTGGACCTACACGAGGAAACTGAAATTCATTAATGCCAATTGTCCAAGGGTTGATCTGAATTTAGCAAGAGAGAGCTGTGTGTGTGTGTGTGTGTGTGTGTGTGTGTGTGTGTCCAACAACAATTTTTTTTTGCATTTAATTATAATAGTTTTACTACATTTACTAACCTACAAGACAGCTCAGATCTATTATCTTGCAAGCAAATTTTGAAATATGTCAGATTTGAGGCTAATCAACTGATCAGATTTAGCTACTTCCTTCATTAGCTCATTTACTGAGGGTGCAATCCTAACCTGGAGTTAGGCTGGCATAGTTGGGCCAACGAAGTTTGGCCGGCACAAGGGCCACCATAAAATGTGTTTGGACCACTCTCGGAGTCAGGGAGGATAGTGCACGTCTGTGTGCTGGCCTCTCTGACTCTGAGAGTGATCCAAACATACTTTAAGGTGGCCCTTGTGCTGGCCAAACTTTGCTGGCCTAACTGTGCTGACTTAACTCCAGCTTAGGATTGTGCTCTAAAGTATATAGGAGGTGGCTAGATCCTTCAAACTGTTTCATTTGCAAAGATGGCAGTCCTTATTGCCAAACGACAGCAATTGGAGGGGCAATTGGAGGGGTACAGCAGCCATTGGAGCAGAAGGGAAGGAGGGGCTGCTGACTCCTTTTTCTTGACTTCTGAGATCCTAGACAATGGCTGGAGCCAACATCTGGCAACATCTGTCCTCAACCGAGCAATACGAAGCCATCTTAAAATGTTTGGCGTGCACTGAAGAAAACAATGCGAAGGAATCCACATCCTGAAATATGTGTTCTGGTTTTCTCGTCTTTAAAAATGAAGACTGCCATTAAAAATGAAGGAATGGAGACCAAAGGATATTGCCAGAGCTAGCAGCGGGCTCCAAAGTGGAACTGTAGCACAATGACAGGGCAGCTGCTTTGCATGCAGAAGGTTCCAAGTTCAATCCCTGGGATCTCCAGATAGGAATGCATCTTTCATATGGACGTCAAGGTGCAGATGCATCATGTCAACAAAGCTTATATGCATCCAATACTCGGAGGTCAGAAATTCGACAAGCAGGAGTTTCTAAAAATCAGAAAGTCAGATTCCCAGTATGTTTGGCAGTCCAATGGCTCTCGATGACCCATCCATCCCCAAACTCCGTGGTTCCCAAAGTGTGATCTGTGGCTTCCCATGAACACCCAGCCAGAGGAGCTGTGGGATCCTCGAGAAAAACCTGCAGCCCTGAACAATGCATAGGATTGTAGCCCTAATAGAGAGCCAAAGTCAATGCTGCAGTAGGTCAGGGGAGCCACCAGTCAACAACCTTTGGGTACCACTGCCCAAACTGGATGCTTATATTTAGAATTTTAGGATTACATGGCAGCCAGGCAGCCATGGGAGCCTCCACAGGAAAGGAGACTTTCTTCCCTTTTCACTTTAGTAAGGGTGCAGGGCAGGAGATGTGTCTACTTGCTTCTGCATCAGCTATTTAGCCGGCGCGGAAATGAGGATCTCTGTGGAAGGCCGCATGGTCTCACTCAGAGGTTGGGAATCTGTGGCGAGAGTTGCTGCTAGTCCCACCCCCACTCTACCCCTCCCCCACCCCAGAACGCTCTCCCATCCCGCCCCGAAAGGCTGCATCGCTAGTGATCAGTGAACTCACCGCTCACTGGCTAACAGTGCTCCCTTTGGGGTGCGCCTGGCCAGTGTTGCCATTGCGCCACCCCGGCGCCAGCAGTAATGGTCTACCATTGGCGCTGGAGGTGCTTTATGGCGCATTGTGCGACACTTGCCCAGGCAGTACGAGTGTGCCACCTGCAGTAAGGGGTATAGCATTGGGTTCTCAGAGCCCAATCCTATCCATGTCAACTTAGAAATATAGTCAATGAAGCTTACTCCCAGGTAAGCGTGGATAGGATTGCAGCCCTAACCTATTTATAAATATTGTCATACAAAAGATCAAATCGCATGTTAACTGAAGAAGATTGGGATGACACCTTTTTGTTACTGCAGAAAGCGACTGACTCTCAAAGGCAGACACAGCCTCAAAATAGATGTAGCAATGCAAGGCAGCAAGAATCATTCTTCATGTACAGGAAGTGATAAACAAAGCTGTGGTTTGTCAAGGGCCTCCTGGGACATTGTGCAATGAATATCCTCTGCCAGTTCCCCCTGAACGACTCAGATCATCTCCTCCCCTGGCATGGCATGCTGCGAGCCCCCTGAATTAGCTTTTAAAAATTTAATTAAATGGCCAGGAACGTAGGAACCCAGCTGATCAGGGTAGCCAGCCAGCTGGCGGTTGCAAACTGCATTTTTCTCTGATGACCGGATACAAAATGAAGGTAGTTAATCCTCAGTGCATCAATCTGCCATGCCTTCCCCAGCATTGTTTTTCCCCCCATTTGCAAACCCTTTGCTTTGAGAGATGCTACTCACATACTTATGGTTCTGAGACTTTAATGTTGGCTGACTTCCTTTCCCCAAGACAGCATCCCTTGTGCCTTGTGCTGCGCCCATGCTAGAAGGAAGAGGAAAGACCAAACTTTTGAGGAACAAATGAAACTTCTTAGATTCTGCCTCTACCTTACAAATGGCTCTTGAAACGTGGAATGACCTAGATACCTGCAGACCAGGGGCATAGCTAAAGAAGTGCAGGGGGTGCAATTGCACCGGGCAACTAGCTTTAGGGGAGCTCAAGTTGAGCTTAACACTAGTGGCCAAAATGGTGAAAACCTTGGTATGTATGAATAATACCATCATGTTATGTGGAATTTAATGCAAAATGCAATGAAGCAAACCAGAGTGTAACATCTTTACCAAACGTTATGGCCCAAAAACCAAAAAACGAAAATTCAACTGTCATTTAAAAATTGTGGTTTGTTAAAATTGTGTTTTTTAGGAATAATTCTGACTTTTATATATCATTCGATGCAGCATTTTATGCAGAATGCAGTGAAACAAATTGGAGTGCAATTCTATCAAAGGTTATTGCCAAAAAACCAAGAACATGAAATTACAACTGTGATGTCACTTTCTGTTGCGACATCACTTCTGGGGCATCACTTTGCCCTCTGCACTGGGCTACATTTTCATTAGCTAAGCCAATGCTGCAGACTATGGAAAACGCTGTTTTGGATGCTATGGAAGACCTGGACAGTTGCCATTTAGAACCAGTCCCAGTTCATCATGAGTCAAGGTCCATCATGAGTCAAGGTCCATCATGAGTCAAGTCCATCATCCAGTAAAGTCCATCATGAGTCAAGGGGGTGAAGCGGTAAGTACTGCAGGTGCTGCAATGCCCCATGTAAGCAGCCCCTACCACTTGCTGCTGGAGCCATTCCAGGCAGTGATGGCCATTCACTGGCTCCATTGGCAAATGGGAGGGACTGCTTACCCAGCGGGTTGCAGAGCCTGTAGTATTTACCACACCGCCTCCCCTGTAACTATGCCACTGCATGTGACCAATACAGGATTGCTCTGCTTCTACCTTCCTCATGTCTGCCCAGCAAGAAGGCCCGCTTGGTAAGAAGGAGGTCAATCTCCGTGGTTATTTTTATTGACTTTATTAATAGTTAGAGCAGTGTTATTCAAACTGTGGGTTGGGACTCACTTGGTGGGTCGCAACCTGATGTCAGGTGGGCTGCAGAAAGCTGGAAGCAGCAATCTAAACTGCAGACTTTATTCTTGTTATATTCCTTTTGTAAGTGTGTACAGTTTGAATTTTCAAGTGAGGGTTTTTTTTTTATTTAGTTTTTAGTTTAATGCATTTACATAATATTTTGTCCTCATCTTGCTTTTTGTCAGGGATATTTCATGGTTGTGCAATTGCTGCAGTCCACGAATGCCAATTTGGATTTCAGAAGTGTCGTTTTATTATGTTACAATGACAGCACTTCCTGCTTGATGATGTCATTTCCTGCCACAACATCACTTCCAGGTTAATTACATTACTTCTGGTGGGTCCCGACATGAGTGCCATTCTAAAAAGTGGGTTCAGGTCTAAAAAGTTTGAATACCACTGAGTTAGAGAGAGAGTTATCTGAATACTAATTATACATTTTTAGTGCCTTACGTTTTAAATCAACTCTCTGGATCAGGGGTGTGGGGGTGTGCCAGATTACTGAGCTGATATCATGCTCTTGGGCGAGAGAATAAAACTTAGATCCAATGACAATCTATCAAAAAGGCAGAAAAATATAACCAAGCAGTGGAGTTGGAGCCAACACTAGGAAAGTACAGCCGGAGGTGGAATGACCATTTAGGACATGTGGCAAAAAAAAAAAAAAAAAAAAAAGGCCACGGAAGGCTTGGCAGGAGAAGACATTGCAAGGCAGCTGAAGGCTGGTGGAACAATCGAGGAATGGAATCCTCAAAGTCGGAAACAAATCTGGTGTCCATATATACCAGACAAAGGATGATCCCAGTACCAGAGAAGAAATAAGCACCAATACACCATACTGTAGTTGTTAGTGGAAAAAAGATTGGAGAATCATTTGGAAGTTTGACCAACCCTTGATCATTTTCACACAAAGCCCTCACTCCCACCATAGACCATATGCCATAGTCCAGTGGTTCTCAAACCTTTTAGATCAGGACCCACTTTTTAGAGTGGTACTCATGCCGGGACCCATTGGAAGTGATGCTATTAACCTGTAAGTGATGTCATTGGCGGGAGTGTCATCATCAAACAGGAAGTGCCATTATTGTGACATAATAAATGATACTCCTGGAATGCAAACTAGCATTCTTGGACTGCAGCAACTGAACAACCATGAAACATCCCTGACAGAAAGCAAGATTAGGACAAAATATTATGTAAAAGCACTGAACTAAAAACAATTTTTTAAAAACCCTCGGAAGTTCAAACTATCAATACAAAAGGCATATAACAAGAGTAGGGTCTGCAGCTTCCAAGATAGCTGCTCCCAGCTTTCCATGACTCACCTGACATCAGGTCACAACCCACAGTTTGAGAAACACTGCTGTAGTCAACTCTCCATGCAAGCCAATGCAGCTTTACTCAGAGGTAAGGCCCACTGTTTTCAATGGGGCGTATTCCCAGGTATATTGCACAAGATTGTCAGCCTCCTCTATGGACTCTCCAGGATGTACCCAAATGAGCTGTAAGGTGGACAACTCTGTCAGAAGCTATTTTCCGACATGATGTTAATGTCAGGGAGGCCCTGTCCATCTGAAGAGACCTGGCTCTGAAGATCCCAGCCCTCAGAAATTCGAGTGGGAATTACTTCAAACTGTCTGCAATGGTGTCCCCTCTCAATAGAACATTCCAGTTGTGCCTTATTGCAATAATGGCTGACACCCCCCCCCCCTTTAAAAAAAAGAAAAAGAAAAAAGCCTTCTGGATTTGTGTCTCTCCTGGTTCCTGGTTCACAGAAGTTGCTCGATTATATTGTCATGTTATAATAGAGACTGTGTTTTGTTTGTTTTTAATGCATTTTATTGTAAGTTGCTATGGGGCCTTCAGGTGGAGCATAAATTTGAAAAGCAAAGAATGTCACGGACTTCGTTGCTGTGCAAACGTTCAGTACCAGAAGTTCCATTGCTTAAGGCGGGAAGTAGCAGTTACTGAAATAAGGCCACTGTAATTTGTTTTCTCTTTTTTGGTTCCAGAACTTCCTGCAAAAAAAAACACCAAAAAAATCTCTAGCGTGTGTGTGAAAATGCATGACTGTCCCTTCTTTTGCTGTGACAGACAGAATTGAGGAAGAGAGAGGTTTTATTTTTTTAAAAAATAATCTATGGGTATAAAATGGTCAGTGAAGCTTTCAGCTGAAGATAACAGGATGGTTGTCCTGTGTAGGAAACAGCCAAGCAGAGTCAAGGAAAAAAATGTATCTGCTGAGAATGTAGTCACATGATGCCTGAGGGGAAGGAAAAGAGAGTGGCGGGGAAAGGTCAATGGAAAGAGCAGTTGATCTGTGTCCTTGGGAAGCATTTTCTCTCCTCCTAGCAGCATCCAGGAGAAATAAGGCTGGCATTGAATGTGTGTGTAGTTGTGAGGTAAGAATGTTTAAAAGGACACATCTCCACATGACTGTAACACAAGGATACCAAAAAAATAACAGTGAAATGTTAACGTTAAGGGTTGTACTGATTAGCACTGCCATCTCCATGTTTTCCTTCTCACAGCACTCTGACCTCTATGGTCTTGCTCTATGGTCTTCGCCTCTTGTGATGTCACTTCCAGCTTCCGGGAGACTCGTTCTGTGGCTCAGTTTCTACGGCAACTGTCTAGAGAGCAGCTCTTTCTAAACTGTGGGTCCGTGGCCCACCAGTGGGTTACAACCTAATTTGTGGTGGTTCACAAAATTGACAGGTTAGGCTATGTGCATGTGCACCTGCTACTTGGAGAGAGCACTGCTGCTCAATCACCATTATAACAACAGAGGCTTGAGCATCTGGCAAAGTGAAACATTTTTAGGTTGGTCTCAAAGCTAAAAGGTTTGGGAACCACTGGTCTAGAGCCAGAGGAGGAAGAGGGACAGACAATTGGTTACTACAGACAATTGTCCTAGAAACAGAGCCACAGAATCTGGAAGAATTTTCAACCGCTGTGCTCCAAATTCTTGTGGCACATCTGCGGACCATTTGTGGCTCACCAATGCGGCACACTAGCTGCAAATCACTGGATTAACAGTGTGTGGGTGTGATGTCATCCCATTTGAGATGCAACAAACTAATGCAAATAAGAAACGTTCTATTTAATGGGGAGTCAGGCCATATGATTTTTCCTAGCAGATAAGCACAATGGCATACACAACGCTCACACCTTATCTCAGTGATAGTCGTGCAGATTTTTCTTTTCGAATAGCTGCAGCTGCTTATGGGACGGCCTTAGAAAGACTTTGATTTATATTCTGCAGCATGCCTCGCTTATGGATTTTAGATTTATATATGCCGCATGGAAATCAGGGCAGAACTAGGTGAAAGGTCTAAGTGATGTCACAAAAACAGCAAGGGGTAATTGTAGTCTGTTTTTCTGTATTCCTTTGGTTGAAGTCCACTTGATTCTCCGGTGAATTGTGAGGGGAAGTAGCCTTCCCCATACATCTGCTGCTCCCCCAAAACTGCTTATGGGAGGGATTTCAACCACAATGTAGGCAAGTCACGCTATGGGTCCCAGACAGGAGGTTTTGTCAAGTCTTTGTGAGGTCTGCTTTTGGAGGTTGGTTGCTGCACCAAGGTCTGAACAGGCAAGGTATTGTCAAGGTCTTTGGAGAGTCCTGGGGTTGTCAGGCCAGTTCTTGAAAAGACAGGCAAGGCAAGTTTCCTGCAGGCACTACAGTTGCTCAAGCTGCTGGACAACTTTAAAGCCAAGATTACTCAGGGCGCAATCCTAACCTGGAGTTAGGTTAGTACAGTGAGGCCAGCCAAGTTTGACTGGCACAAGCGTCACCTTAAAGCACATTTGGACCACTCGGAGTCAGGAAAGATGATGCATGTCTGTATGCTGGCCTCTCTGACTCCAAGAGTGGTCCAAACATACTTTAAGGTGTCCCTTGTGCTTGCCAAACTTTGCTGGCCTAACTCCAGGTTAGGATTGCACCCTCATTCTAACGCATTTCAAAAAATGTACAGTGGGCACAGCTGGAATACTGTGCACATTTCCAAGTGCTTCATGTCACAAGGATACCATAGGCAGCGCAATCTTTACGCTACCCTGAGCTGGTATAAGTCTCTTGCGCTGGCTCCAGTGATGTCATTCAGGGGGAACAGACCAGAACGGGCGTTCCGGATCCTAACGGGCTCCGTGGCTAGTTCCGGGTTCCTGACAAGTGCCAATCAAAAGTGAGTTCCTGTTCCTAAATCATTTGAATGACGCCACTGGCCGGCTCCCTTGTCTCTTGAACAAAAGCACATTCATGGCTACTCAGGAAAAGGCTGGGCCAGCACATGTCCATGTGCTGGCCCAGCAGGGCTGGACTTGTGCTGGGACAAAGAGCATTTGTGCCGGCCTGGGCAGGCCAGTTCAGGGGGATGGAGTGGGTGGAACGTCAGCAGTTTTGGGAGGGGGAAGGCAGGGAAAGGATTATCCAGGAGGGGCGACATGGGTCAGATCCTAACACCATACTTGGTCCAACTGGTGTTACATGGGCCACTTGGATTTGCACCAAGTAGCCCCATAGAGTTGGCTGGTGAGCGAAATGGGGTAAGGAGAATAAAATCCCCGTACTCGGGTTGTGCCCCAGCTTGCTCCTAACCTGCACTGGATACAGCATAGACTACTCAGGGTGCAATCCTAAACTGAGTTAGGCTAAGCCAGCAAAGCCAAGCCAGCTAAGCCAGCAATGTTTGGCCAGCACAAGGGCCACCGTAAAGTATGTTTGGACCACTCTCAAAGTCGGAGACGCCAGCACACAGACGTGAGCTATCCTCCCTGACTCCGAGAGTAGCCCAAACACGCTTTATGGTGTCCCTTGTGCTGGCCAAACTTTGCTGGCTTAGTTTATGCCAGCCTAACTCCAGTTTAGGATTGCGCTCTCAGCCTGCCTGTTCCAGCGCAGGTTAGGATTGCACTCTAACCCTGGAAAACATATAAGAAGGAGCAATGGAAATGAGCAGGACAGCTTTGTTATGAACCAAAGCAGGTGTCATCATACGCGGGGGTGGGTGCATGACCGTGGAATACTTTAGAATCACTTATCTGGGATGCATTTGGGGCGGGGTATCCACATGTACAAAGGTAGCCCTGTGTGAACAAATGGAGTGCATGAACAAGCCTTGAGGAGTCCCATTCATAACGGCTTCTGAAAATGCAGCAACAGTGAAAACCACATTGCTGTTTTGCTGACAAACCACATATGAATATAGCTGTTCACACCTGGGCTTGCATCCATCTCCCAGTGCAATTTTCTTTTCTTTTTTCCCCCTTCTTGTCCCATTTCTAGGATAACCTGTTTTATCATTGATATCCTTACAGTTTCGGAACAGAAAAAGATGATGACATAAACATATCCTTTTCTCAAGCACATGGATCGTGTGCGATTTAACCTTTAACTTAGACTTGTTGATGGAGGTGAGATGTCAAATATTTCTCGAGCGCTTTTGGCAAGGGTTCACATGGCTTTTCATCAGCCTTCCAACACAGCCAATCATCTAAAAAAGAAAAAGACGACTGTGCTGTGCTCTTGCTTTGCTGTTCTCCCCCCCCCCCCACACTCCCTGGCCACTTCCTTCAGACAGAAACAGGAAAGCCAGGACAATGCAGTGATCAGGCACGTCCCCTCCGTAAATCTGTAAGGACTTGAAATGTCACTTCCTGTTTTTGAGAGCAGGCCTCTCTGAACACTCTACAGTTTGGCTTAGGGGCATAGCGTAGAAAGCATGGAGTCTGTTTTCACAAATATCATTATCTGTGTCCCTCCCAGTCCAGACAATCTGGATTTTCCAAGAGTGCATGTCAAGTTGTAGTGTGCTTTTGAGACGAATGGCTAATCTGGAAATTTCAGAACCACCTCCAAGCAGAGTTTACATTTCTGAACAAGGCACTGCCTGGCTTTATGCATTTTTGCTGCTGCAATAGGGCTACGCCCCACTATTATTATTTTGCCACTGCTTTTGTTTTATGGCATTTGGGGGACTTTAATTGTCTGTCATTGCTTTTATTTGCTGTAGCTTTGTACATTCATTCATTCATTGAGAGCACAATCCAAAAGCGCCCTTGGGCCAATACATGTTGCTTGTATAGTTGCAAACATGCCGTAAGACATGTCTGCACTGTAGACGGAGGCTCTGGGCTAATGCTGGCCCAGGCAGAGCCCAGGTAAGCTGCTCTGGCACTGGCCAGCACAGAGGTTTGGGGAGGGCAGGGGGGAGGCAGGAGGTGGGCAGAATGAGGCAGAAGGAAGGCAGAGGGTGTGCGGGCCCAGGGAGGGGGATGGAACATGTTTCTGGCCATTAGGCCGGGTCCTAACCGGGTTGGTTAGGCTCCTTGGATTTGCTCCAGCAATTTGCTCCAGCTCCTTGGATTTGCTCCAGCAATTTTGTTGTTGCAGATCTAAGCAGCCCCATAGGATTGACTGGAGATTATCCCAAAGTGAGCTCCAGCCATTGCCTAACCTGGGTAGGATGTAGCATGGCACAAAATCTATGGCGCAACTCCCAGCAACGGAATCAGGGCCGCCCAGGACAGGAATGGAGGTCAAAGTTCAACCTAAAAGCCAGAGCCTGCCTCCCCTCCCCTCCCCTCCCCAGGCCAGCCTGCCCACAGGCCTGCCCTCTCTCTACCCTCCCCATCTGCGCTGTTCCCCCTTCCCCCCCACCCTGTTATGCTTCCTGCTGCCACCCAGAGTCCCTGTGCCAACCTTACCTTCAGGCCTTCAGACCTGGACGCTGGCTCTGCAAGGCCAGTGCATGTCCATGCACTGGTCGATCTGCTCAAAAAATAGCACAAACATGCCTTATGGCGCGTTAGCCGTCAATTGCGCTCTTCGTCATTCTCAGTTGGCACCAACCTGCACCAGTGGCACCATGCTCAGTTGGCACCAATTTGCAGTTCCTGTGATTCTTTGAGAGAAGCTGTGGCTGATATAAGATCTTGAGGCGTGAACCGGCTTTGGATCTGCAGCTGCCAATTTTTGAACAGACATATACATTCCAAAGTAAAATTGAAGCTCAATCCTATCCAGCTCTGGGGTAGTGAGGCCGTACAGCCCACACTGTATCCAGCACTTGGACTGAGCAAGCTGGAGGTGTTCTTGGGGTAGGGGAACATTTGTTCCCTTGCCTCATGTTGAGGGCTACTCAGATCTGGGCCAACAAAATCATTGGTGCAAGTTTGAAAAAGCCTTTGTTGGGACGGCCTTGTAAAGAGCAGTAAAAAGTCTTGTCCCTCCCTTTCCACCCCTGTGCTGCTCAATGCAAAACTTACCTCCTTCAATGGACACTACTCCTTCCGCTGGCATGAGCAGGAAGGCTCTTGCCTTCCCACCAGTGCCCCAAAGTGCCATGCCATCACAACATTTGCAGCACTTTTATGATTGCTACTGCCAATGGAGCTCTGTGGGCACAAGGACTGGTTGGGATTGTGCCTGAAGTCCCATTAAACGCAGTGGGCTTACTTCTGATTTGTATAGGCTTGCAAGTTGCTTCCAGTTGCTTTGAATTGCAGCCTAATGCTGTGCATGCTTATTCGGAAGCAAATCCCACTGAGTTAAATCAAACCGAGTCCCAATCAAATGTGCAGAATTGTAGACACTTCCTAAAAGGCAAGCCTTCTTTCCGTTTCTCAAAATGGCACACTGCCGTTTTCGAACCATGCAAATATATCCAAACACAACTGATTAATCAAGGCAGGTGATTAACAAAACATTCTTGTAATCAATGGGAAACCCGCCATTCAATACCATTTGGAGGATCGCTGTGCAAGATGCAGGCAACAGCTGGCTCCGCGTCAATTCCGCATTTGGAAGATAAAATCAACTGTGCTGCTTTGTTTTCCTAGGTGCATGTCTTTGTTGATGCTTCAACAAGAAAAAAAGCACACTCGACAAGAACCAGGGAAATAGGTTAAGCAGGGCTGACTTTGAAGTTGGGAGTCTCCCACACACAGACTGCGGGTTGAGGTCACTGCCAGCATGTAGCAGAAATATAATAAAAGCAGGTGGCGAGACAGGGGGCCGGGAGATTCTGTACGATCCTGTGCTTATCATGAGTAAGAAGAGACTGATGAGCCCTCCTGAAAAACTGATGCTGACCAACAAGATCATCTAAAGTAATTATGAAATACTGTAGTACAGTGGTTCTCAAACTTTTTAGCACCAGGATCCACTTTTAAAAATGACAATCTGTCCAGGACCCACTTGAAGTAATGTCATGACCAGAACTGCTGTGATTGTGACACCAAAGCCTGCTGCTTTCTTGAGAATGCAGCAATTAAGTTGGGTTATTTCCCAGCCATTTTCCAATAGCAAAGTGAATCAGAAAGGAAAATGACTTTCTGAAAGGAAAAGGACTATTGGCAATCTTGACACAAGCAAAACACCCACACAGCCCTCTCCTTTTCCAGCATCCCATCGACCCATATTTTCAATATGGCTGCTCTAGGCGCTTCACAACCCACCTGAAATTGGCTCACGACCCACTGGTGGGTCCTGACTTGCAGTTTGGGAACCACTGCTGTAGTATTTATACCAAGGTCTGATTATTTTCTTTATCTTGAAAAGCATGTATACTGGCCCTTCTGCCATGGGGTTCAGTGTGGTTGAAAAAAGAATTTCCAATCCCAATACAAGTGCAATATAATTTCCAGTGGAGCTGGAAAAGGTACAGAAGAGAGCGATAAAAATGATTACGGGGCTGGGGCACCTCCCTTATGAAGAAAGACTGCAGTGTTTGGGGCTCTTCAGTCTAGAAAAAAGGCGCCTGAGGGGGGACACGATTGAGACATACAAAATTATGCACGGAAGGGATAGAGTCGATAGAGGGATGTTCTTTTCCCTCTCTCAAAACACCAGAACCAGGGGGCATCTGCTAAAACTGAGGGTTGGGAGAGTTAAAACAGATAAAAGGAAGTATTTTTTTACCCAGTGGATAATTAAGCTATGAAACTCCTTGCCACAGGAGATGGTGATGGCATCTGGCCTAGATGCCTTTAAAAGGGGACTGGACAGATTTATGGAGGAAAAGTCCATCGTGGGCT
This sequence comes from Lerista edwardsae, assembly GCA_029204185.1. Taxonomy (NCBI): domain Eukaryota; kingdom Metazoa; phylum Chordata; class Lepidosauria; order Squamata; family Scincidae; genus Lerista; species Lerista edwardsae. The sequence goes on along the minus strand of JAJKFI010000101.1, from coordinate 5,034,902 downwards.
ATAGGCCATGATGGGTTGAGCAACCGCCTTACATTAGTAGTATAGGCTACTTCAGAATGCCAGATGCAAGGGAGTGGCAACAGGATGCAAGCATCTTGTTGTCTACTGAACTCCCTTAGGCACCTGGTGGGCCACTGTGGTGGGACACTGTGAATGGACCTTTGGCCTGATCCAGTGGGACTCTTCTTCTTAAGTAGCAAGAACATCATGATAAAGCAGTGAAACACGATCAAAATAGCAACCCAGCAGCAGTAACAAAAACATTAAAAAAGGATTTTAGTGTCTCTTTCATTGTTCACTTAGGAACCCAGACCATCCTTCAGAATTGTATTTTGGAATATCTTATTTCATCTTGGTCTTGAAGCAAGGGACATAACCATTTTCTTGTGGGTTCCGTGCTTATTTCCTTCCACTTCCTGCTGAGACTTTCCTCTGCGGATCCAAACCTCATGAACCAAGGAGCATCCTCTTGTTTCTGTTGATCGAGAGCAGTGTGATGAATGAGCTCTTCTGGCTCTCTTCTTTGTCCCCTTAAGGAAAGCCTCCATAGGAAAGCCTCTTAGGAAAGAGGCCTCCCTAAGACAATTTGAACTGAGACACCATCGCACAGAGACTGCATTGTGAGCAGACAGGTCGATTCATGGATTTATGTGCTGAGACAATAGCACCTGGCCTAGCACCTGGCTGAGACGGGTCAATTGGACTTCAGATCCTGCCTGATCAGAACAAAGAGCAGACAGAAATGTCCCGGTAGTTCTCAACTATCCAATCAGATGCACCAGTAACATCATCACTCCTAGGTTTCTTAAAATCAAGTATGAGAGACAGAGAGAGAGTGTGTGTCAGCGCAATCCTAAACTGCACTGGATTGGCAAGGCCAGCAGGCCTGCGCAAATCCAGTGCAGCTTAGGTGCACTGCGGAGCCTCCCCAGGGCAAGGGCACCTTCGTCCCCTTGCCCCAGAGGAGGCTCCAGCTGCTCCATGGAGTTCCTTGGATCTGTACCTGCTGTATAGGAGGTGCAGATCCAAGGAAGCCCGTGACCCGAATCGGGACTGCATGGCCTCCCGACTGGGCCTTGGATGCGGCCTAACAGCTGCATCCCAGTCCCGCCCCCTGTCCCGCCAAAAACTCCCTGCTGGGCCTCCCTGAGGGCCCTGATGCCCTCCAGAGCAGCCTCAGAGGTAGGCAAGAGGGAGGAGGTTCATTCACCCACTGGGCCTCCTCTCTTCCAGCAGCTTTGCTTGGAATCACCGCCTGGCCAGCCTCCTCCAGACTGCCCTCATCACTGGCTTAGCTCAAAATACCCTAATTTAGTACCAACAAACCCCACCACCAAACAATAGCCAGTCAACCTACCTAAGCCACAACTGCCTCCTCCACTTGGTGGCTTCAGGGGTGTGGCAGCCATACAACAGTTCCCCACAGTTATTCCCCACAGTAACCTTACCTTATCCAGTCCTTTAACAGTCAGTCCATCCGTCCAGCACCTGCCCAGTGCTTCTGTCCAGCACCTACCTGGTGCTAATCACCCTTCCTTTAACAATCCATCCAGCACCTACCCGGTGCTACCTTACTGTAGCTCCTGCCTCCAACTTTATACTAAGGCAGGCCTATTGGTGTCTGTTGCTGGGCAGGCTTTAATTCATCAGCCACACCCATCTGCACCTGTGCTGATCACCCTTCCTAGCCAGGGCCCTCATCAGCCGGCAGCTGTGTTCCTGCTGCAGGCAAAGACCTTGGGGGTTAACCCTGTAATCCCTGGCTTATTTGGACAAGGGGCCACTGCTGATACCATTCCCTATCTCCTCGGGATATCTCCTGCCTTTTCCAATACACGCCCTCCCTGGGCCAGCACGCCTGCCAGCCCACTCCCCACCCAGTTCCGCCTCCTCCCTGCCTTCCCTCCTCTCAGAACCTCCCCTGTGACAGCTAAGTTTGGCTGGCACATGGGAGGCTCCCTGTCGGTACACTTGGGCTGATGTGTCAGCCCAAGCACTGTAGCGCCAAAGTGGGGGTGCCACATGGCACCCCTGCATCTGTGCTAATGACGCCGTGTGTGTGATCCAGCTTGTCTCCTTCAGAGATTACTCCTGTGCATTCACGAGCTCTCATCTGCCCTCTGGGGTCAAAGTGGTGTGACGGACACTTCAAGGTGACCTTAGTATAAGTACAGTACAAGATATGGAACAATGAAGTTTAAGTGGGAATTATTTTGCTTTTACGTTTGCCTGCAATTATGCGCTTGGGTTTTGCTTTTGTGGAGATCCAGCACTGCCATTGCCCAAGCCATTTTCCAAGCCTCCTTGCTTTATTCTGTACTCCTGCTGCCCTCTGACTGCCCCATCCCAACTCCCTGCATTTATAATAAACCCTTTTAATGTTGAAACTTGTTTCCCATCTGTGGCTCTTTGAACTCAGACCATCTGCCAGTGCTCCTGCATCCTGGGCTACGTACTACCAAGTTTAGAGTGCAATTGGGCAGAAGATTTAGCCAAGAGGGTTAATGCCTCCATTTGCCCAAAGATAACAGCTGAAGATCCGAAGGTCGTGAGCTCGAGACTACTGGAAGCCTCTGTGAGTGGCAGACCTTGCAAACTGCGGCTGATTAAAAGCTGAGTTCCAGCTGCCTCGTGGTTGGAGGAGTGTGCTGAAGTCAGCTGCGTCTCTGGTGGGAGCAGGGAAGCCTCTTATCAGCCAGCAGAAGACAGACAGGCGGCTAAGAAAGAAGGCTGAATCCAGAAAGAAAGATCTGTATGAGTGTTGTTCTTGAAAGATAGAACGTTTCTGTAAATTGTAAAAACCTTCGGGTTTGTGAATAAAAGTCTGTCTATGTAAACCGCCTTGAGTTATAGTCATTAGAGAAATCTAGTGATCTTAAGAAAGGCGGTATATAAATACATGTATTATTATTATTATTATTATTATTATTATTATTATTACTATTATTATTATTATTATTATTATTATTATTATTATTATTATTATTATCCTAAGGTGCACTTAGGCTGGCGCAAATCCCTTGTATCAGCCCAGTGCTGTCGCAAGCGTACCGACTCAGGAGTTGACTGGGCCACGCTGCATATTGCAGTCACGGCCCAGAATGGCTTCAATGGGCTGCTTACATGGCTCTGCTCTGCCCTGAAGAGCTGCTGCCAGTCCTTTGGGCATCAGCAAGCTCGATGCACCAATGACAACTTCAAAGGGTCCAAGTTGAGATCTGCATCACCAGAAAAAAGTCTCTTTCGCAGTCCAGTCCTAACCTGCACTGGAATAGGCAGGCTGGCTCTCCTGCACTGCTTCCTAACCATGTTAGGAGACAGCGGCAGCTCAGTGCTACCCGAGCCAGGCTTAAGGGACTGCTCAGATCTGTCCTGGCAAAACAGCAGGCGCAAGTCCACGCAGCCAGGAACGGCCCAAATCGGGGCTGCCCAGGCCGGGGATGGAAGGGTTGGATATGGCCCAACAGCCATGGCCCGCCTCCGCCCACCCTCCCCGCCCATGGCGCCACCCCATTACACCCCCCACCCACCTCTGGCACGTCCTTGGTGCAGTCCTGCGCTGGCCAAAATTAAGCCGGCGCAAGGCTGCACAGCTGACAGGCATAGTGGTACACATGTGCCAGTGCTGCTGCTTGCACCATCCGAGCAGCTGAAACCACAGCACAGATAAAACTTACGGCACATTTGCAACAGTGCTAGCCCGGCGCAAGAGCGCTGTGCAGGCACAACACCAAGTTAGGATTGCAACTTTAAAGACATTTTTCCTCCATGATTTCCAGTGAACCATGATTTTCTCATTGGAGAATCCCCAACAACAGTGATGTCATGCAGGGGGTACGCGGGGGTACGCGAGTACCGGTTT
>JAJKFI010000101.1:5005834-5030640 GCA_029204185.1 Lerista edwardsae | reverse complement strand
CAGTGATGTCATGCAGGGGGTACGCGGGGGTACGCGAGTACCGGTTTCTAGGATTACAGCTGGCCCCGCCCATTCACCCGCCCACTCGTCGACTCCGCCCTCTGCAACGGTTGAATTTCCTGCATGTTTGAGTTGCCTGCATGTTCTCAGAGCCAGGCAGGCAGGCAGGCAGCGAGCGGAGCCTTTCCTTTCCTTGCCACTGAAAAATGAGTTGCTCTGGGGTTTTAACATGATGCCAGGCCTCCTTAACATGTTCTGGGGGTGCTGTGGAATACTGTTGCAACTGTTGGGTCAGTTTAAAATCATCTGAGGCCTCAAAAAGGGCTTTTTTCATGTCACTTCCTGCCATGATATCACTTCCGGTGGGCGGGTCCCGACACGTGCCAATCAAAAGTGAGTACCTGTTCTTAAATCATTTAGATGACACCACTGCCCAACAAGCTTCTCAGGGTCTCCAATGGTCTCTGGAACACCATTGGAAACCTGCTGGCCTTGAGATCTTTCCCAGAAAGCTTTGAAAACACCAGAAGTCATCTCCTCTGGCAGGAGAGACATAATCTCAAGGCCTTGGTCTCTAGCCAGAGCTAAAGTAAACCCATCTGGCATCCATTTGAAATTCCGTACCACCTTCTGTCAGCTTGCCAAGAACTTGCCTCTGTGCACTTAGGGGAGTTGTCGGTTGGCATCTCTGAGCTTTGCATCCCCCAAGGGTTCTTCTCCCTCCGCCCATTCCATAGTCACCCTGCTGCCTTGGCAAGTGAACCCAGGAGCTAAAAGTGCAAACCGTTTCTGAATGAATACCAGGTGGGCTTCCTTCCCCTTTTGGTATGAACCACAGCGTTTGAAGTATTTATATAATGCAAAACATCGCTTCTGGCATTTCAAAGCTTTCTCGAAAGGTTCATTACTGAGAACTATGGCAAATGTAGCTGGTTTTCAGGACAGGATCACTCAGAAGAGGACTCTTCCTCCACTTTCCCCTCAAATGGATGCTGGATATGCTACGTGAAAATGGCTGCAGGGTTGGCACTAAGCTTAACCAAGCCAAACCTCCCCGTTGGTTAAAACTGGTTTGTTACTGCCTGGTCTGTACACTGGAACATTGTGCAGGTGGGCTCTCTTTATTCATGGGCTTGGAAATCCTGTGGATTTGAGTCACCACACATGGTGGGAGGGCCTCACTAGACTTCCCAGATGGACCAGAAGCACCTTCCTGTCACATCCAGGAGCCTTTCTGAGGCCCAGGGAGACTGTGTGCAGTTGCTTCCAGTTGCGTCTGGAGGACCTGTTGGACCCCATCCGCTGATTCAATTATCCGCGGGTTTCAGTATCCGGGAACAAATCCCATGCGGATACTGACATATTAGCCCTATTCTCCTGATGTATCGAGGGGAAATGAACACACATAGCAGCAGGAACATAAGAACATATAAGAACATAACATAAGAACATAAGTAGAGCCCTGCTGGATCAGGCCAAAGGCCCATCTAGTCCAGCCTCCTGTATCTCACAGCGGCCCCACCAGGTGCGCCAGGGAGGCACAAGACAACAAGGTGCTTGCATCCTCTTGCCACTCCCTTGCACAGGACCACAGCATCAGGCCCTGCCCCGATCCGTACCTGCATCGAGTCAATACACATGCAACTGAAAACGCATGTCTCTCTCCGTATAATTCAGGGCATAATCCAACAGGCCTTTGCCATATCGTATCACTGCTTAGGCAAGGCTGGAGCCTCCCTGCAGTAAGGGCATGTTCAGCAGGCGCAGATCTGAGGAGACCATGCGGCCAGAATTGGGGCCGCGCGGCCCTCCGGTTGGGCTTAGGATTCAACCTTATGGCCAATTCCCAAGCCCCCCCCCATGCTGGCTGCCAGCCCACCCACATCCCACCCTCATCCCGCGCAGAACCTCTCCCCCCCCGTCCACTCCCTCCCCTGATCCATGATTCCCCCGATCCTTGCGCCGGCCAGCTTCAGCCATAGCAAAGGAGGTGCTGCACAGGCGCAATGAGACCAGAGCTGCTTGCAGCGCCAGTCCCGTTGCTTTAGTGCCGACGCAGGAGTGCCAATCGGTGCCCCTCCATCGGTGCTAAGTGCACAGCACCATTGCGCCCATTGTGCGAGAATCCTGGAAAAGCAGGGGTCGGCGTATCACAGATGGTGTGTTCCATGCATGCATGTGTACATACATTGGCTCCATGCATACATTCACATGGACATATCTAGATCTCCCCTTCTATGCATGCTCATGCATCCTGTATATGCAATGAGAAGAAGGCCTTTGCTTCACATTACAGTGTCACAGAGCTCTTAGATTTAACTGTTTCTCACGGTTACCCAGTTGCACTCTGTTGTGCATGTTTGCAGGTTATTCTACAACCTAAGAAGAGCCGTCGCCTGGTCCATGTGTCTGAGCTAGAGAACGAGCAGCTTCAATTTTAGACACCTACATATAAGCAGTGACAAACTTGGGTTTTATGTTCTTCCAGAACGTCTGTATGCTGCGTTTAGTGAGTAATACGCGTGAAATGTAACGAAGCTCAATAATGCTTTCAGAACATGTCCATTTGGACCAACTTGCACCACTCCCTGTGAGCGTATAGAATCTTTAGACATTGATCCGTAAGTCCTAGAAAGAAACGGATTTCAACGCTCACCTCTTGTTCCTCTTTCTCCCCCAATACAGTGACTCACAAGAATGCAGTGATTCATTCATTCAGTCTTAAGACAGGAATAGCTGTGGGTTTATTTCTACTTCCCTCCCCTGTTGTTTGGGGTGGGGGAAGAAAGGGGCCCCTGTGCTCAGGCAAGTCTAAAACAACTAGGGTAAAAAACAAACCATTCCTCAGCAGACATTGAAAAGCTACAAGCAGATATTTCACCATCTGTGGACCAAACCTTCTGACTTGGACAGAGCTGTTGGCGGTGAAGGAACCTCCTAAGTGTTGCCTTCCATAGACACATGCAGAATCTGAGCATTATGTTAGATCAGTGGTTCCCAAACTGAACCATGACTCCATGGGGAGCCACAGGAGCCAACCAGGGGATCAGTGAAATCCTCATGAAAAACTTGCCACCATATACAATGTATAGGATTGTCACTTAATGGGCAGGCGTGACCAATAGCCTAGTAGGCCAAAGGAGCCACTAGACAAAAGAGTTTGGGGACTGTGCTAGAAAATCCCTTTTCCAAACTTTTAAAAAGCTTACACCCACTGTAGATGAGCTAGCCTCCCTTTCTCCCCAAACAGCCAGGTCCAAACACCACCATATCCCACCACTCATGTGAAGCCCGCAGCAGTTAGCTCACCTGCTCAAGCTGCCAAGGCCCTCCTTCCTCCACTCCAGCCTGTAGATCCTGAGGCATGGCAGCCACACACTAGTCTCCAACAGTCCAATTCCACTAAGAGGTCAATTCTGACCTGGAGTTAGGCCGGCACAGTTAGGCCAGCAAAATTTGGCCAGCACAAGGGCCACCGTAAAGTATGTTTGGACCACTCTCCGAGTCAGAGTGGCCAACACACAGACGTGCACCATCTTCCCTGACTCCAAGCGTAGTCCAAATGTGTTTTACAGTGGCCCTTGTGCCAGCCAAACATTGTTGGCCTAACTGTGCCGGCCTAACTCCAGGTAAGGATTACCCTCTAAGCCAGGTCCCCATTTCCTCAAACTTTCCTCCTTCTACTACCCACACTTCTACTCCTTTATTTTTATCCCCAAGGCCAGCAATGGGATTAACAAACGACCTGGGGGAATGCTGGGCGGGACGTACTCGGAATTGGCAGCCCGCGCAAATAATAATACACATTATTATTATTATTATTATTAATTGGATTTCTATCCCGCCTTTCTGCCCAAAGGCACCCAAGGCGGCATTACAGTACAAAAATACAATAAAATACAAAATTTAACATTAAAAAGCAATTTAAAAACAATATTAAAACAATACAATAAAACAAAATTAAAACAAAGATCCAGTAAGATCTTCATGAACTCTTATTCTTTACATAGAAACCTCTGAGCAGGACTTTGAAGAACTACAGGAAAGTTCTATACCATGAGAGCTTGTCACCTACAATTCAAGATGAGGAAGGCTGTCCAATGAGAGAGAAGCGAAGTTTGGAGAAGAATATATGCATCTGGCTAATGTACTGTACAGCCACACAGAAACATTCTCTCGCTCTCTGTTTCAAAAGGAGATGTGGACTTCTGGTTGAATGGGGAGGACTTCTGAGTCCCTCGAGCTGTGGGTCACCCACTGATACTGAAATCTGCACATATCATCCCCATGGATAAGGGGTGACCACTGTATTTTATTCAGATTTCTGAACAAAGCCACCAAGCAGCAGAAGAAAACCACAGTACAAGGAGACGTCAGCTGTCAGTATCTCAGCCCAACAGCACAATCAAGCACAATCAAGATCACCTTTTGCTAAGTGACTGGGCGCAATCCTAACCTGGAGTTAGGCCAGCACAGTTAGGCCAGCAAAATTTGGCTAGCACAAGAGACACCATAAAGTAGGTTTGGACCACTCTTGGAGTCAGAAAGGCCAACGCACATATGTGCACCATCCTCCCTGACTCCAAGAGTGGTCCACATGCGCTTTACGGTAGCCCTTGTATCAGCCAAATTTGTGCTGGCCTAACTCCAGGTTAGGATTGTGCTCTCTACCTTTGAGGAGGGCTCTGCTCCATCAAATGTTGAGACCTCATTGACCTGCACAAACATCTCTACGATGTTCGCCTTTTGTTTGCCTTAAACCGGAACCTGGATTAAATCCCTAAACACACACAGTGGTAAAAGTTCAAAATAAGTGGCTTACAAATCAGTAATCCATTTATCTTCTTTTTTGTCCTGTTGTGTGTATTTTGTTTGTAAAACAAACCAAAAAGAACAACAAAAATATTTAACAAATCAAAAATAAAAGCAATTTCAAAAACCACCAGCATTTCTATTTTATTTATTCTGAAGTTGAAGGGTTATAGCTGGGGGGTGTGTGTTTTAAGTGATATTTTTTCCAAAACTTCTTGATTAAAATAGCAAATTGTGTTTTTATTCTACATTCTCATTCCAAGTTCCCATTTTTATTAATTTTCAATGCTTTAAAAGTATACTAGGGAGATGATATTGGTGATATAGTGTCAGCAGATGCAGTGACAGAATCATTTCTAATTGGGAAAAGTAATTATTTTAATTTCTGGGAAATATCTTAAACATCAAAATGCGGTGGTTTGTGTTTTTATTCAAATATTGTAATCCCCAAAAGGTGGTGTTTGGTGTTTTTATGCGGTATTTAACAAAAAACAATAACACCCCTAGCAATGACTGAAAAGCTTTGATGGAAAGGGCTTTTTGGGTCCTCATGAAAACAAATCTGAGACAAGGCTAGTCTTTCAGCTCAGTTCAGTTCTGGTCTGGTCACATCATTGCCATGTTTCCACTGAGACAGTTTCCTTGCCTTGTTTGTTGTTGAGAAGTCATGTTTACTACACAAGCGTATAACTGAGATTTGAAGGCATTATCCGACAGTAAGAGACAACAGACCGGAGCGAGCATTGGTAAGAGAGTCTCCTCGAGAATAGAATAATATCTTTAAGAGTGTTCTATTATCCATCATCTTTCCTTCGTTTTGAGATTGCTAATATTCTTCAGGAAACTGTGATGTCATTTCCTCTCAGCTGCCTAGTTACATAAATGCTGGAGAACAGCCATTTCAAACAGCCCTCAAACAGATGGCCATGTGTATAAAATGCCAGAAAGTGAGAGCAGCCACTTACTGTAAAAATGTTCCCCCACATATGGTATAATGTTTATTTTATAACCTCTCACATGGTCTTATGTGGCTCATTCTTCTAATTTTTCCAGGCACCAATCCCTAGGAAGTGACTGTACACTCTCAAAGCAAAAATGAATTGAAATAATTAAAAATATAAAATGATCTGAGCAGGGCGTGGTTCTTGGCAGCTTGGTGTTTATTGACCAGAATCGACTATCACGAAGGGGGGGAAAAAAGGCACATGTAAAATGCTTCATTTATTTTGGTACTTTTAACACTGAACTTGTAAAGGTCTGGAGAATGAAACGCCAGGAAGCCCAGTGCTCAGTAGTGGTAATAATAAAATTTTACTGTGACTCTAAAAGTTAGGTATGCTTGAGTAAGTTAACTTCCAGAAACCCACCTTTGGTGCAGTGAAAATATCTTTATGAAACCATCACAAGCTCTGGTGAATCCCTGGTGTGGCCCCATGGCATGGCGCACTCCTAAGGAAAACAGATGGGCTATCAGGGTGACCCAGGACTGAGTGATACAGCAGCACACTGCTAGGGACAGATGTTTCCCACACCATGTACCCTCGGGGCTTTTTTTTTTTTTTTTTAAAGAAAGAACACTCTGATACTGAGAGTGCAATCCTAACCAGTTATGGCATCTAAAGGATTTAGCAACAGGTACTCACTTTTGATTGTCACTTGTGTCGAGGCCCGCCCACCAGAAGTGAGGTCATAGCCGGAACCCAGGAACTGCCCCCAGGAACTGCCGCGCCTCCTCGGTAGGCCACGCGGCAGCCCAGGAGAAGGCCCAGGAGTCCTGGGCCTTCCCCGGGGCCACCGCGCTGGCTACCGATTCCCCCCCCCCAGGAACCGCCGCGCCTCCTCGGGAGGGAGCCCCAGGCGGCCTATCCTGCTCACGCTGCGGCTGCCGTCGATCTCCCTCGCTCCGCTGCCTGCCTGCCTGGCTGGCTGGCTGGCTGGCTCTGAGAACGTGCAGGCAACTCAAACGTGCAGGCAATTCAAACACTGCAGGGGGTGGAGCGGAGCGCCGACAGAGTTGCCGAGTGGGCAGGCGAATGGGTGGGGCCAGCCCTAATCCTAGGAATGGGTACTCGCATACCCCCGCGTACCCACTACATGACATGTCCGATCCTAACCTGGAGTTAGGCCGGCACAGCTAGGCCAGCACACAGACATGCACCATCTCCACTGACTCCGAGAGTGATCCAAACGTACTTTACGGTGGCCCTTGGGCCAGCCAAACTTTGCTGGCCTAGCTCCAGGTTAGGATTGTGCTCTCAGTATCAGAAGCGAACCAATGGTGGAGCCAGAGGAACACCTGCCCCGGGCACTACACCAAGGGTGAAGGAATTCTTTTCCTCCACCAGCTTTCTCCTTCATTACTTCTGGGTTCTCCAGAGAACAAGTATGCGCTGGCAGTGGCTGCTTTGCAATCAGATCTCCACCCTAGTTTTTTCTCTTGTGGAGGCTCCCACTTGAAGGGGGTGACCCTTCTAGGATGATTCTGCACAGGAGAAGCAACTGGGGAGGCATCCAGATTGCAAAGCAACAACCTCCTGTACCTCCTCCTTTTCTGGGTGAACCCAGAATCGATGTCACAATGGCATGTGTAGTGATGGTCTGATGACACTGCCCCGAGTGGTGGGGCCATTAGATATGTCCCCTCTGCTCAAGATTGTGAAATGCTTAGTGTGGGTGCAGCCATGCACATTTTATATATGTAGTGATGGCTGACATTTTTATTCTGCCCTGCTCCCAAGGAACTCTGGGAATATGTGAGCTCTTCAGGGCCAGCCTAACCATTAGGCCAACTGAAGCAATTGTCTCAGGTAGCAAATTAGTAGGGGTCAATGGCATAGCGCGTGGCAGTGGGGCCTGGAGCAGTGATGCTGTTATGTCACTTCCTAGATCTTCTGGAAGAGAAGGCGATGGCTGAGCCTCCAAAGGCGAAGGAATGGGGTGGCAGTAACTTCATGATGCTGCCAAAACGGAGGAGGCAGTGGCGCCCTCTGCATATCTGTGAGCATGCTGGTGCTACCAGTGCATGCTCTGGGTATTGCCAGTGATCTGCTGGTTCTGAGATATTTACACCAGCACACTTAAATGAGCTGCTTGTGGGGTGGGGAAATGAGAGTCCATTAAGGTATGGGCTATATTCTGTGGTGGTGGCGCAGTGAGTTAATCCGCTGTTGCTGGGCTTTCAACCGCAAGGTTGGGAGTTCGAGACTGCGTGACGGAGTGAGTTCCCGTTGCTTGTCCCAGCTCCTGCCAACCTAGCAGTTCAAAAGCACCTAAAATGCAAGTAGATAAATAGGGACCACTTCAGTGGGAAGGTAACGGTGTTCCGTGCGCTACAGCGTAGAGTCATGCTGGCCACATGATCGGACAAAAACGCCGGCTCACAGGCTTTGAAACGGAGATGAGCACCGCCCCCTACAGTCGGTCACGACTAGACCATTCGGTCGTGGGGAAACCTTTACCTTTACCTTATATTCTGTGGTAGTGCTTGGAGTAATCCTGGAATTTTGAGCCCATCCATCCATCCATCCATCCATCCATCCATCCATCCATCCATCCATTCATCTCAGTTCTGTCTCTAATGTATTTATTCAAATTTTTAATTTGTTTTTATTTATTCGGCCCTTGAACACCATTTCAGATATTTGATGCGGTCCTCCAGCTAAAAGACCCCTGCTGTAGTCTATCCAAAGCCGTTAACTAGGGTGCAGCCTAGTTACAGAGGAGGTGCTGGTGGCTTTGCGCGCCCCATTCATTCTCCTGTGGAGGCTCCCCTCGAAGGAAGGAAGCGCCCCCTCCTCCAGGGAGAACCCCCGACACATGACGTTGTGATGTCCCAGCCTTGGGCACTAGGGCAGTGCATTATGCCTCTGAGCCGACCACTTCACACTTCACCACACATTCTGCCTTCTCCATTCCCCCCTCTCCCTTTTCCAATCCAGGAAATGGGAATGAATAGCAGTGGAGGCGGATGGATGGACAGAAGTAAGAACCACCTACCAATCTGCTCCCTGATGCAAGCACCCCAGTTGGCCTCATGGATGGGCCGGCCCTGGATTTCATTGCCTCCACACAACTGATTTTTATTCAGCTGGGACTGGTACTCCATGCATAGAAATCCCTGGATACTTCTCTCTGGATCAGGGTGTGTGACTGTGAGAGCCAGAGATGCTAAAAAGGCTTGACTTCCTGTTGTTCTCCAGAAACAAACCCTTCACGGCTGAAGCACAGCCAGGAAGCTTTTCCCCCTCATCTCGCCTATGTGATTCTTTGGTCTTCTTTCCAAATTGTCCATCGATAAGATCTCCTCATTCAAACCCGCCACATTATTCTTTCCATAAATCACTCCAACGTTCAATCAATCTCGTTTCGGCTCAGGTCTTTGTGCTGCCACGGAAACTCCTGGTACGTTGAGTGATTTCATCGTGTGCATAAAAAGACACCTCTGTTCCGCAGGATCTCTCTGGTCATATGGGAAAGGAATTAATAGGAAGAAGATGCAGGCAGGTGCTGCCTAAAGTGCCGTTCATTTCTCTCTCTTTTCTGTGGCAACCTCCTTGTGCATCTCCAAGGAGACTGGCTGACCCTTCCTGCCAATGTCCCCAGGAACGGAGGAATCCAAAGAAGTGAAATCATGGAGTCAGAGCTCCTTGCTACGTTACGTCACTCAAAGAGCCAAGGATCAATGCCATTAACCAAGACAACAATGCTGGGGGAAAAAAACAAACACAGAAACTATTGTCCACAAGTGAAATGGACCAAATTTGTACTCCTAGCCCTGTTTGGGAAAGAGGGACGTCCCCCTGTGCCCCGAATGTTCTTTTGTAGCTTTTTCACATCCAAAAGAAGTGTTGGGAGAACTTCGCTCCCAAGAGGTAGGCCTGTGCCCTCCAACGTTTTAAAGCTTCTCTTGGGATGGGCTGCCTAAACTTCACCAAATATCCTAATAAGTTCCATATGCCCTGTTTTTTTTTCCTGTTTCTTTTTTTTTTCCTTCTTCTTAAGGAACACATTTTCAAAGCAGCAAATGTTTTGACGGATCGGCTCGCGGAGGGCCTGAATGCTGTTATACACATCGTTTAGCATTTCACAAGGCCCCCACTGTTAAATTCTGGGAACAGGGCCAGAGTGACCTACCTAATGTTGAATTAACTAGCTCCAAAAAGAGAGCAAGAGGTTTGGTGTGGGCAGGGGTGATGGAAGACGAAGAATTCTTAACTATTGTGGTGCCCTAAAGCATAGCTGGGATTGGAGCGTTTCTTTTTTCAGCAGTGCTGATGAGTTATCTGTGAGGTGCGTGTGGAAATTAGAGTTGCCGCCTCACATGGCAGCTAAAGTAAGGAACGACAGTGCACAAAAAACAAGGTATATTTGAACAGCACAAACACGGCACACAAATCAAAACTGGAGTTCCCAGACAGCAGTGGTTCCGTAATTTTTCAACTGGTGGCTCCCTTGATCTACTGAGCCATTGGCTACAGCTCCCCATTTAATACAGCTGCAGTTCAGTACAGCTCCCCTGGCTGGTTTCCCTGACTCCCTAGAGAGCAATGGCTCAAAGACTGGGAATCACTGGGTTACAGCCCGACTTTATGCACATTTTACTCAGAAGGAGTAAATCGTAAGAATATAAGAACGTAAGAAGAGCCTGACTGGATCAGGCCAAAGGCCCATCTAGTCCAGCTTCCTGTATCTCACAGCGGCCCACCAGATGCCTCAGGGAGCACACAAGACAACAAGATGCCTGCATCCTGCTGCCACTCCCTTGCACTTGGCATTCTGAAGTAGCCTACTACTAACAAGGAAGTTGCACAACCCATCATGGCCTATTGCCCGTAATGGAATTTTCCTCCAGAAATCTGTCCAATCCCCTTTTAAAGGTACCTAGGCCAGATGCCATCCTGTGGCAAGGAGTTCCACAGATTAATTACCCGCTGGTTAAAAAAGTATTTCCTTTTATCCGTTCTAACTCTCCGAACACTCAAGTTTAGTGGATGTCCCCTGGTTCTGGTATTGTGAGAGAAGGAAAAGAACATCCTTCTATCCATGTTATCCATAAAGTCGCACTGACTTTAGGGGATTTACTCAGTTGCAAGAAAGGGTGCATAGAGATGGATCTCTCCCCACCACTTGGTGTCCAAAGTCCCAATAAATGGGAGGATTGCCTCTTAGCAGTGGGTGGGTTGGGACACCATCATCTCCACTCTTGAAGCCATCCCCCAAACCCTTCTCAAAGAAAACAGTACCTTCTGTCTGGTTCTCAAAGTTAGCCTGATGCTGGATTGCTGCATGCTGGGTCCATGAAGAAGGATCATACATAAAAGGAGCACTGCTTTGCAGTGAGTGAGTGTGCTGGAATCCTGGAGTGCAGAGAGATAAAAAGAGTGACGCCAATAGTTTCCACCCAAGTTCTGTATGCGCTTCATTCATTCGTTTCTCCTCCTGTAGATTTTTTGGGATGATGGTTCCATCCATCCTTCTGCCATCCAAAAGAAGCCAGTGAGCTTTTCCTTGATTTCAGGGCTGGTGGCCTAGAGGCAGGAAAATTATTTGCTAGAGAGGCATCTTTATCAGCCCAGTGGCTGCTCAGCCTGCCTTAAACTATGTTTTGCCTATTGGACCCAAGTCACAATCAGCAGCTCTGTTGAGCCTATTGGCTGTTTGGTATCTGCTGGACTTAAACACTGCAGTACCGCACTCTGACCACCTGCAGTGGTGGTGCTGCTCAGCAGCAGAAATTCAGTGGGTAAACTTCCATGGGGTCATAGGGAGGACGTTTAAGACCTACAGTTACTTCTGCTTGTTCCACTTGCCCAAATACAAGACAGGAGCTTCTCTAATTAACTTGCTGTCCCTCTAATCTACAAAGATGTTGTGAAGCAACATTTTAAAGGCCTGTTGTGGCTACCTAATATATAGCGTGTTCCTACTCCATAAGTACCATCAAACTAAGGATCAGTTCATATGTTACTAAGAAGCAAGGAATACTGAGTGACTGACTCACACTTCCTTTCCCATTTTCAGTAACTTATTAACTGGACAACAAGAGATGTGCAGCATTTCTGCTGCACTTGCAGAAATTTTTCATTCTCGTTATCACATTGGGAGCGCAATCCTAATCTGGAGTTAGGCCGGCACAGTGAGGCCAGCACACAGACGTGCACCATCCTCCCTGATTCCAAGAGTGGACCAAACGCGCTTTACGATGTCCCTTGTGCTGGCCAAACTTTGCTGGCCTAACTGTGCCGGCCTAACTTCAGGTTAGGACTGCGCCCTCATATTCAAGCTGTTAACACTCGCAAAAGGAATACAGCAAGCATAAGGTCTGCAGCTTCCAAGATGGCTGCTCCCAGCTTTCCATGACCCACATGACATCAGGTTGCGACCAGCGACGGGATTTACAAACGACCTGGGGGAACGCTGGGCGGGACGTAGGCGGGACATCTGGGTGATTGGCAGCCCGTCCGCGGCAATCCGCAGCTGCCCTGGCCTCGGGGGGGGGGCTCCTGCTCACTGCGGAGGACGGGTGAGGGTCGCACCGGGTGCCTGGGCGAGCAGCAGTGGGGCGCGCTAACCGGGGGCAGCCCCCCCAGGCCAGATCAGCTGCAGAATGCTGCGGACGGGCAGCCAATCACGCGGAAGCCCCGCGTAAGTCCCGCCCATCATTCCCCTAGGTCGTTTGTAGATCCTGTCGCTGGTTGCAACCCACCAAATGGGTCCTGGGCCATTGTTTGAGAAACACTGCCATAGATGCCTGAGATTGAACCTGGGACTTTCTGAATGTAAAGCAAGTGGTCCACCACTGAGAAAAGGGTTTGAAAAATGCTGGCTAATTATAGATGGATAATTGTTATGATCCAATTTTGTGGGCCTAAGGCCAAGGGTGAGCTATAAGTGGGTGAGACTCAAAACATGCCTTACGGGTACAGACGTTAATGAGACTGGCATTGGGACTTGAAGGAACATTTTGCTAATTATTAATACGTTCCATCAGAAAAGTGCTTTGCAATGTTGACAGTCCTAACAACCAACTTCCGAGATAAAACATTTACACTGGGGAATTATCTACTAACTAAAACCTCTGCAGTTCCTTTTAACCAAGTGCCCTCATTTTTTTTTCTCTCCTTCCTCAAATTGGGAAGAAAATGAGCCTACATTTTCAAGTCAAGACTAGACAGAGACAGCTAGAGAACACAGCCTAGAGATTGTGAGCTATTGGCACAGTGCATGATTCAAAACCTAGTTACAGGCATGCCCCGGTATCCGCTGGGGTATCTGCGGGGTTCTATTCCGGACTCCACTGTGGATATTTGTAGCACCTTTTTACAGACAGGGAAACATCAGTGGTTTTGCTGTAACAAGGTAAAAAAAAGAGATATGTTTACTGTTTCCTATCATTTGAACAGGTGTCCCAGTATCTATGATATATGTGGATAACTGGAACAGTGGATACTGAATCAGTGGATACTGGGGCATGCCTGTATTACAGATCACTCATCAAATATAAGACTTCTTCTAGAAAAGCACAAAATTCTTCCTTGCTGCAATTGGCCCCATAGTCACCTGCAGATTTTAAGAACCAAACGGTTCACACAAGGCCCGAGACTATTGGGCCCAGTGCCATCTCCTCGTGTCGCAAACACAACATGAAGAGCATTTGCACCAGTGATGTCATCCGGGCGCGCCAGGAACCAGAACGCCCGGATGATTGACAGCCCTCCGCCCCTGTGGCGGAGGGCTGCCACGCCTTCCCAAGCCTCACTGCACCCGAATCACTCCATTTTAGAGCGATTCGGGACGCAAGGGAGGGAGGGCGGGCCCAGCAGCAGCTCACCCGTCCTCCGGAGAGGCAGTGTGGCCCGGGCCCTCCGCAGAACTAGCGGGACGGTGTACCGGGCCATTCCGCCTGGATGGCGCCTCTGATTTGCACCTACCATTGGCCCTGGGCCAGTTCCAGTCAATGCTGGGCCTTGTGCTGGATAGAGGAGGATGCATCTCTGCATTGCGGTATGCAGCTTTTCTGAGTGAGGGGTGGGTGGGATTGGGAGAGGGGAGAGGAGGAGCAGGCCGAAGTGAGGGATGGGACCCACAGTGGAAGCCACCGCCAGAACCTATGCCCGGCTTTGGGCTGTGGCGCTCAGCACGGCACTGCTCCACTCACCACCTGCAAAATGGCAGGAAAGTGGAGTAGACCCATTGTGGGGCCAGCGGCTCTCTTCGGGGAAAGGGGACAAACATCCCCTCCCCTTGAGGAGACCCCGGCATCTGCCGCACCTCCTGCAGGAAACCACAGTCGCCGTTTTGGTGCCACTACCCGTACAGGAGCTTGGGTGCACAGGATTGAGTCTACAGTTGTTCGGGCTCATGTCAGAATCCTGCTCATATACAGGCCTGCTTACGTCTATTGATTTTGGTGGGCGTATATGCGGCTAGCAAGATGCTGGATTCCCAGTTTTATCTCCGAGTGGCTGCATTTTTGTGCAGAAGATCAGGGATGAAAAATGTGGCATTCTATCTGCCTCTTATTTACAACAATGTATAGCCTACGAAAGGGAAAAGCAGACAGGATCTGGCTTATCAGGGTGTTGACTTGGCCAAAAATGTAACGTAAATAATTGTGGTTTCCTTTCCTGGTAACACACGAGTTCTTTTTCCTGCTAGTCAGCAGTAATATGTTGGGGAAAAAAGAAAAAGCAGGGAGGAGATGGAGAGGCAGATTGTGGCTATTCATAAGTTACTGCACGGCAGGGTCAGGTCAGTTTGATGACTAGCAAGCTGAGCTCATGTGCAGCGACAAGCTTTGATAGGTCATAATGACTGACAAGCTAGTACAGCATCGCTGTGATCAGTCAGACTTCCAAGGGCTAGAATTAATGGGGCAAAGCCAGCAATTTTTTTTTGGAAGCACAGGTGGAATTCTCCCATATGCCTTGACAAAAGATCCCTAAAGTCTCTTAGGGTGCAATCCAAGAGTGGCTCTAGGCCGGCGCATGGCAGTTGTGCTGGCCTGGGAGTGTTGCAAAATTGTCTGTGCCACTCCGAGAGGCAGAGGGGCCAGCACAGGCAGTCGTGCCAGCCTGCAGAGGCCAAATCTTGCCTCTGTGCTGTCCCCGTGTAAGTGGGGAAGCGCTGGCTGAGGTCGGCCGGAGAAGGGGGTTGAGGAGGGTGGAGGGAGAGTGGGAGGAAGGCGTTTCGGGCATGGGGAGGACAGAGGGAGGGTGAGAAGGAGGCATTGCAGGTGTGGGGAGGGTGGAAGGAGGAGGGGAAGGAGGCATTTCGGGCATGGGAAGGGCAGAGGGCAGCCCATGGGCGGACCAGCTCAGAGAGGAGGGTGGAGTAAGGATCCAGCCCTTATGCCAAATTCTAACCCCCAGCCCTGACCTGGTCAGCCTTTCATGGGCTGCTCAGAATTGCGCCAGTGATTTCGCTGGCACAGCTCTGACTAGCCTTATTGAGTCCACTTGGGCTTACCCCGGGGTAAGGGCGAAATAGCCCCTTACCCCAGGGTGGCCTCCAGCTGTGTCCTATACTACGCTGGATAGGATTGGGCTGCCTTTCACTTTACAGCAGTATAAACTCACATTCTGTATCCACTTTACCAGATTTACTACCAGGTAACCTGACGTGGTGGCGCAGCAAGTTAATCCGCTGTTGCTGGGCTTTCGACCGCAAGGTTGGGAGTTCAAGACTGCGTGACGGAGTGAGCTCCTGTTGCTTGTCCCAGCTCCTGCCGACCTAGCAGTTCGAAAGCACCTAAATGCGAGTAGATAAATAGGGACCACTTCGGTGGGAAGGGAACGGCCAGTGGTGGGATTCAGGGGGTTCGCCCAGGTTCTATAGAACCGGTTGTTAAATGGCCGGGCCCCACCCACTCGCTTACCTCGGCTGACTTTGGTTTCTTTTTGGCTCCAGCTATGATGTCATAGAACCGGTTGTTAATTTATTTGAATCCCACCACTGGTAACGGCGTTCCGTGCACTATGGCGTAGAGTCATGCTGGCCACATGATCACGGAAGCTTGTCCTCGGACAAAACGCTGGCTCTGCAGGCTTTGAAACAGAGATGAGCACTGCCCCCTACAGTCGGTCATGACTAGACCATTCGGTCGTGGGGAAACCTTTACCTTTACCTTTAACCTGGCTGTGGAGAGGACTGTGAGGAATGCCTCTCTTACGCATTTGTAACATTGTTCACAGGAGTGGCTGCCCTTTCCTTTGTTAGACAGCTGAAGTTAGTTACAAAGCAGTGACATCACTAGCCTGGTGAGGAGGGGGGGCAGACCGCACCAGGTGACACCACAGGGGGCGGGGGTGACATTGGAATTTGGGTTGCTTGGTGTAAAATTAGAATGACCTTTGTGCACAATCTTGCAAGGGTCCCCTGACACCACATAATAGTTATCTCCTGGCTATTATAGCCACTAATCCAGTACCGGAACTAACGCTTCTTGTTAATACACACTACAATTATGTTTCTGCTCCTATACATTTTTCTGTTCATTATAGTGCCTAGATCCATGGTTACGAAACTGTGGGTCGGGACCAACTAGTGGGTCGCGTGAGCCAATTTCGGGTCACGAAACACCTAGAGCAGCCATATTGAAAATTTAGGAAGATGGGATGCTGGAAAGGGGGAGGGCTGTGTGCTTGTTTTGAAACCTTGTGTCAAGGTCGTAAATACCCATTTTTTCCTTCTGATTCATTTGCTATTGGAAAATGGCCAAGAAATAGCCCGACTTCTTGCTGCATTCTCAGGAAAGCAGCAAGCTCTGGCATTACACTGACAGCACTTCCAGCCATGACATCACTTATGGTACTAACTACCTGGACAGATTGTCCTTCTAAAAAGTGGGTTCCAGTGCTAAAAGATTTGAGAACCACTTCCCTAGATCTTTCTCCAAAATGTGGTTGTCAAGCCAGTGCCCAATGATCATGTTTTATCCCAGGTCCCTGTTATTGATTTGATCCTGAGTGTGTAACAGCTCAGCAGCAGCAAAGATCTCAATAAAAGCCTTGAAACTGCTGCAAAGTTTCTATTTCTGTCTGCCAATTTATGAAGGAAATGTGGATATGTTGAGGATCAAACATGCATCTGCTATAACTTGCTGACATGAGAATGTGAAGGCACAATATATGTATCAAGACTCAACCATCAAAACCCTAATTCCATTGAGAGACGAGCCAAGCCAAGCCCGCATTCTAGGAAAACCTTCCCAAGGCATGTGTGGCCTGAAAGGAGCCTGACCACATGGGTATACCTTCCACCAAGAAAAACTGTACTTGTAGGACTTCAAACTTAGGAAGAAGCCCTAAGCTTGCGGTCCTGGTACATATGGGCTCCATGAGGAGGCGGTGGCCACAAGATGACGATTATTCTGTGATGCAGCCCAGCTCCCGTTTGCTACATTCTGTGGCTTCAGTACATTGCAAGCGCCAAGCATTCCCTTCCTGTGTTCGGATGATGCTGTTATCTTTAGGCTTTGCAAGCTGTCTGAAGCAGAACAACAAGGATTTCTTGGCACTCACACGAAAATGCAGCTGCTGAGAAGTATGCACCAGGGTTGGAGCTCTCTGCTCAGGCCGATTCCTTTGAGGATGCTACCGAAGGGCGTAGCTAATGAAAATCCAGTGCTGAGGGCAAAATGTTGCCCCGGAAGTGATGTCACAACAGGAAGCGACATCGCAGTTGTAATTTTCGTCTGGATTTTTGGGCATAACGTTTGATAGAATGAAGATATTACACTCTGGTTTGTTTCATTGCATATATAACATGAATATGTATTATTCATACATATCAAGGTTTTCACAATTTTGGCCACTAGTCAAGCTCAGCTTGTTGCTCCCCTAAAACTCATTGCCCAGTGCAATTGCACCCCCTGCACTTCTGTTCATGCCCTTGCCATAGGGGAGGTGCTAGCCTCCCCTATAGACTCTTATCTGCACCTGCTAAACAGCAGGCGCAGATCCAAGGCGTGTGCAACCTGAATCGGGGCTGAATCCAAGGCCCACCCAAAGCCCGCTTCCCCCCCACCCAGAAATGCCCTCCCCCTGCCCACCCCCTCCCTTGCCCCGGCTCATCACACCTCTGCTCCACCCGTGCTCAGCTGTGAGAGCGCTGATGTGGGGGTGCCACTTGGCATCCCCGTGTCAGCAATCTGTGCATAGTGTCGATGCTACCACATAGTGTCAATGCTACAGGGCGCCTAGGATGGCACCCTAAGGTATAACAAGGGGCACTGGCATAGCTAACGAAAGCATAGCCCAGTGCAGAGGGCAAAATAATGCTCCAGAAGTCACATTACAACAGAAAGCGAAATCACAATTGTGTGTTTCATTTTCTTGGTTTTTTGGCCATAACGTTTTATAGAATGAAGATATTCATTCTTGCCCAGTTAACCCCTGCTAACTGGGCAAGAGGCACTTTTTCAAGTGGTGTTCTCTTATATTTAGCAGGGGGAGAGCAATTGTCCCTCTTCCACCCCAGCACAGTGTCTTTCTCATGGCTGTTGCTGGTGGTGTTCTCCATTCTTTTAGATCGTGAGCCCTTTTGGGACAGGGAGCCATTTAACTTTAATGTTGTTATTTGCCTGTAAACCGCTTTGTGAACTTTGTGTTGAAAAGCGGTATATAAATACTAGTGATTGATTGATTGATTGATTGATTGATTGATTGATTGATTCATTCATAGAATGAAGATAGAATGAAGAAACACTCTGTTTCATTGCATTCTGCATGAAATGCCACATCAAAGGGTATATAACATAATGGTATTATTCATACCTACCTACACAATTTTGGCCGCTAGTGTCAAGCTCAGTTTGTTGCCCCCCTAAAGTTTGTTGCCCCGTGCAATTGCACCCCCTTGCAGTTCTTTAGCTATGTCCTTGGTGGGGGCCTCCTCCACTAATCTCACCTCTAAACCACCCTATTTCCTGCCCTCCTCTACCCTGGGAGAGCATAGTTTCCGGGAAGAGCGATGTAGAACTTTTTAAAGGGCCAAAGAAGAGGAAGACTACAAAGAGGAAACTTAAAGAAGAGAAGACACCTGCCAGTGATTACTAGTTGGTTCCTTGGTCAACAGTACGTTTAGTAAATTTGTTCGTGCTGTTAGTTTTAACTTTCCAAAGGAGCAGAGAGGTAAAAACAGGGAAAGAAAGTGGAACTAACCATGCAGTAGAACTCATTTTGTTCAAAGTGAGAGCTTTCAGCAGATTCGAAAAAGGAAGGTTATCTAAAATGAGATGGTCCAAATTTTGGCCCTGGGACCAAGGAACCACTCCACCAATCACGTGAATGATATCTTGGACTTGAACAACAATATAGTAGTAGGGTGTTAAAAAAATGTATTAGTGGTAGGATAGAGAGGTAAGAGATTTTGTATTAGTCAGATGAGTAAAGAAAATCTGAAATGTGATGGTTTTTCGCACTCGGGGATGTAAAATAAAGAAGTAGTAAGAAAAATTGTCAAATAAAAAAATCTATATTCCTAAAAAAAAAAATCTATATTCCAAAATCATACCCTCTTCACCTCCATTCCTCCACCCCTGCACCGCTATGCACTGTACTTACAGCACGTTTGCAATAGTGCACCAGCCATTGCATCAGCACAGCGCAAGCCTAGGACTGGGCCATAAATACGATACATAAATAAAAAAATCTGTCCCTATCGTGTCCTCCCAATTAAGCTTTATTAGTCTTTATTCATTGCCTTAGTGTTGACGCTGCAGTTGTGCACTTGCTTCTCCCCTCCACCACTCTTCTGCACCACCCTTCCTCCCTCGGCTTGTTTTGGAGATGCTTGACAACATCTCCCAAAGCCCTGCAGAAATTAGCCATGAAGCGCCACTCTATTCCCTGCAGCTAGGAAAGAACTCCTCATGGCTTCAGTGTGATGCTGCCAAGTTTTGCTCCACTGGCACTAATTACATGGCAATAAAGAAAACCCACCTTATTTAACAGCTTGGCTCACAGGCAGCCAAAAGCTGCCTTCGGACTGCTCCTTGCTCCAGCCGTCCAGCCACCATCCAACTGGTGAGTCACTCAGAGTCCCACACCCTTTCCCACTGCTGGTAGAAAACATGGAGCATGCTTATATAATCAGCAAACCAACAATACCACATGCAAAACCAATGCTTAGAGTGATAATATGATAGACTGGTTTGAGTTTTCCCCACTCACAGAGGGCAGTTTCTGATGGGGCAGGAGGTGTGGACTGATGGTTGAGCTGCTGGTACTGCCTGAAGCTAAGCAGGAGAATCTGTGGTCTTGTTTTTGGATGGGAGACGGAATGTCAGGCTGTGACAAGGACGTGCCATTGTGGCAGGACGGAGGCGCTGATGAGCTAATTAGTCACCGCAAGTGACAGTTGCGGGGGAGTGTGTGAGAAGGCCAGCCAGCAAAAAAAGGGAGTACAACCTTGAGGACCTTCCAGGCTTGACTTAGGATTGTCAACTGAAGCTCAATGACATGCAGGCAGAGGTGAGAACCACACTGTGAAGGCTACATCTGGGACTGAGGATTCAGTGAATCACAGAATACTGTACATTTGTTAAAACCCCATTGAAAAATGCTGGTTTAGACCAGCCTGCCTGCGTAAGCCACCTTGGGCATTTGCTTCGGCATGGGAAAAGCGGGATATAAACAAACAAATGTTGCTCAGAAATAGAGGAGTTGCTCCGTCTTTCACAATGTGGTTCTCTCCTCTACCTGTATGCCATCAAGCTTCAGCAGGCAATCGTAAATCAAGCTTGGACAAGTCCTCGAGGTCCTACTCCCTTCTTTTGCTGGTTGGCCTTCTTGCACACTTGCCTGCAACTGTCACTTGTGTTGACTAATCAGTTCATCAGCACCTCCATCCTACCACAACATCCTGTGACACAAGCTTGTCACAGCCTGACATTCCCTCTCCCATCCAATAACAAGATTACAGATTCTCCTGCCTAGCTTCAGGCAATACTATCTGTCTACACCTCCTGCCTTTTCCCAAGGTGATGCTGTTCAATAAGAATCATGACATCATGTGCTTTGCCTGAGTCTTTGAATACAGTCTCTGGCATACTGTTTTCCCTTTGTTGGTAAAACACTCCCATTGTATTTCAGCACTGACTTGATGCATCCAAGTTTAATTCAATCTCATGCTTGATCATTTCAGGATACAAAACCAAATCTGATATACATGTGTTGGAAACAATGCACTGTTTCTTTCCACAATAAGCTATACACTTGATTCATTTTAATCAAGAACCACTCCTGGAAGGTGAACATATATGCCAATAACTTGGTGGAGAAAGGCTTAGAGCTTGCTTTGCCAAATATATTATAAACTTGGAAACATGCAGAGAAAATCTGCACGGCCCTTGAAAAAGGAGGTTACATCAAATCCATAGCAGGTTCCACATTTTTACCTTGACAAAAACCAGCTTTCTGTCTAGGACTCCCTAGAGCTGACATGGAACAACTTTTTGTCCTTCACATATCAAAACGAAACAGCAAGTCTTTCATGTTTGACTCAGACATGAGCCACAGACCACACAAGACTAAAAGGGACTTCTTTGCACTTGCCAACGCTCAGACTACATTTGCCAGACATTCAGGGCACAATCCTAACCTGATGCACGTCTGTGTGCTAGCCTCTCTGACTCTGAAAGCGCAATCTTAAACTGGAGTTAGGCCGGCATAAACTAAGCCAGCAAAGTTTGGCCAGCACATGGGCCACCATAAAGTATGTTTGGACCACGCTCGGAGTCAGGGAGGACGGCTCACATCTTGTGTGCTAGCCTCTCTGACACCGAGAGTGGCTTTACGATGTCCCTTGTGCTGGCCAAACTTTGCTGGCTTAGCTTATGCCGGCCTAACTCAGTTTAGGATTGCGCCCTGAGAGTGGCCCAAACATGCTTTGCAGTGTCCCTTGTGTCAGCCAAACCTTGCTGGCCTAACTGTGCCGGCCTAACTCCAGTTTAGGATTGTGCCCTCAGACATTGACAGTGGCAAATGGAAATGGAAAACTACCCTCGTTTCCTTTCTGAAATGTTAAGCTGAGAACAACTTGGTAAAACCAGGCAGCCCAACACATCCTGGGCAATCCCATTAAGTCCTTTCAATTAAGAAATCTCACCAAGTAGCATGCAAGCTTTCAAGTTCCTCCAAAGGCTTCTTCAGGACGGGTGGTAGGTAAAGTGAAGTGGGAGGGAGAGAAAAGGCCGGATGTGGTGTTGCGGCACCAAGGCTGTAGGTCCTAACAAGACCTACAAGATTTGCAGCCCAACCCTGTTCATGGCTAGGCGGAAGTCTGAGTTCAGTGGGACAGCCCAATCTTATGGGCCTTTTGCCACAACAGGGTAAGTGTCCAGCTGTCATAAAAGGTCCAGAGAGGGAGCATGGAGAATATGTGTCACTGGGCCAGGGTGAGCTGCCACTGGAATAAGGTGGCAGCATTCCTGCCTTCCTGCCTCCTGCAATCCTGCCTGCCTTGGAGCCATGCTGTTGCAGAATTCAGGCTATGGCAGCCTTGGTAAATTGGCAGAGGGTGTGTGTCATGGGCAGGGAGGGGGAGGGCAGGGGGAGTTTCATGGCAGAGTGGGGGAGGGAAGGGGTGGATTGGGGAAGGGAGGAGGTGGTTTCAGCAAGAGGTGATGGACTTGGGGGAGAGAGGGGGGTTATGCTAGCATCGCTAGTATGCGCCAGAATCCAATCCCTTCCCCCTTCCCTTTTTCTCTCTCTTCAGATAAATGCCAACCCCTGCTAACTTGGTAAGAGGCTTTTTTTTTTTTCAAATGGTGCTCCTCTTATATTTAGCAGGGGGTGAGTAATTGTCCCTCTTCACCCCAGCACAGTGTCTTTTCTAGTGGCTGTTGCTGGTAGTGTTCTGCATTTGTTTAGATTGCGAGCTCTTTGGGGGCAGGGAGACATTTAACTTTTTACAGATAAATGATCCCTTATCCAGACACCTGAAATCCAGACATATTTGTCCAAGACTTTTTTAAAAACTTTCTGTGACCACTAGGAGGTCTTGTGCTCATTCCCATGTACCACTGAAAATTCTATCCTTTGCTCTGTGGTATGAGCCTATATAGAGATCATTGAAAAATGTCAAAGCGAACAGCAGACACCCAAATGGGGAACAGTGAAAAGAGCAAGACAAAGCATTTCTCATTCGATTTATGCAATTTTTTCTGAAATCCAGAAAAAAACTTTCCCATCCCAAGCTGTCCGGATAAGAGATACTCAACTTGCATTATTTTTCCCCCTATAAAACTGCTTAGTGAACTTTTTGTTGCAAAGTGGTATATAAATATTGATTGATTGATTGATTGATTGATTGATTGATTGATTGATTGATTGATTGATTGATTGATTGATTGATAAATAAGTGGAAAATATCTTCCCTTACCTCTTGGATGCTTCCTGATTGTCCACCTACCCCCAATATATCATGCAATGCATACCTCCATGGTGTGCCTGTATGCTACAGTGTAACGGGGATAAGACTGGGCTGTAACTCTCAGGTAAGTGCCTACAGGATTGCAGCCTTAATTACATTAGTCTCTATCAAATGTCCAATAGCTTTCTGGTTGTGCCAAGGTCTACCCTGGGGCAAAGAAACAATACTGGCTGTTCCCCGGTATTTTTTAATTATTATTTTTTAAAAACATGAAATCCAGTGGTTTCTCAACACCATCTGTGGACTGATGGTTGAGCTGCTGGTACTGCCTGAAGCTAAGCAGGAAAATCTGCAGTTTGCTTTTGGATGGGAGACGAATGCCAGGCTGTGACAAGCTGCAGCACCTGTGGTGGCAGAACAGAGTCGCTGTGGAGCTGATTAGCTCACCGCAAGTGAGAGTTGTGGGGGAGTGTGTGAGGAGGCCAGCCGGCAAAGAAGGGAATACGACCTTGAGGACCTGTCCAGGCTTGACTTGCGATTGCCTGCTGAGGCTTGATGGCAGGCAGCCAAAGGAGAGAACCACACTGTGAAGGCAACATCTGGGCCTGAGGATTGGCAGATCACAAGAAGACTGTAGATTTGTTTTTTTAAAAACCCATTGAAAAATAATGGTGGTTTAGACTAGCCTGCTCATGTAAGCCGCCTTGGGCATTTGCTTCGGCATGGGAAAGGCGGGACATAAATTCTTCAAATAAATAAATAAATAAATAAATAAATAAATAAATAAATAAATATTGGATCATACTGCAAGCCAATTGTGGTGCTATAAGCAAACCCACTCAAGGGCCCTCACCCCTGCCTAGCCATCTCTGGCACAGTGAAGGTCTGCTAGTACTCCCATGGGGATGCTGACCAGGTGATTGTGGAGGAGCAGCAGCTGCAGCAGGGAACCATTTCCAGCTTCCTTCAAGGCCGTTCCCTGATGCCCTGCCCTGATGCCCAGGAAGGGTTAAATTGGCCTTGGAGAACACAGCCCCCACCCCACTGCTTCCAGGTAAGCATCCTCATTGGGTACCCAGCCAGGAAAGCTAACCAGGAACAGAGCTGTAAGTGCAGTATGCAGGAGGACTCACATCTGTGTATGGGCAGAAGATTTAGTCGAGAGGGTTAATGTCTCCGTTTGCCCGAAGATAACAGCTGAAGATCCGAAGGTCGTGAGCTCGAGACTACCGGAAGTGAGTGGCAGACCTTGCAAACTGCGGCTGATTAAAAGCTGAGTTCCAGCTGCCTTGCGGGAGGAGGAGTGTGCTGAAGTCAGCTGCGTCTCTGGTGGGAGCAGGGAATCCTCTTATCGGCCAGCAGAAGTCAGACGGGTGGCTAAGAAAGAAGGCTGAATCCAGAAAGAAAGATCTGTATGTGTGTACACACTGTATGTGTGTACAATTTCTGTAAATTGTAAAAGCCTTCGGGTTTGTGAATAAAAGTCTGCCTATGTAAACCGCCTTGAGTTACAGTCATTAGAGAAATCTAGTGATCTTAAGAAAGGCAGTATATAAATACATGTATTATTATTATTATTATTATTATTATTATTATTATTATTATTATTATTATTATTA
>JAJKFI010000101.1:4980496-4996127 GCA_029204185.1 Lerista edwardsae | reverse complement strand
TTACCTTCCCACTGAAGTGGTCCCTATTTATCTACTTGCATTTTAGGTGCTTTCGAACTGCTAGGTTGGCAGGAGCTGGGACAAGCAACGGAGCTCACTCCGTCACGCAGTCTCAAACTCCCAACCTTGCGGTTGAAAACCCAGCAACAGCGGATTAACTCGCACATTAACATGCGGATTAACATGCACATTAATAAAACATTTAAAAAAGAAGCAAGCTTGATGTGAGTGTACAACTGGATGCATTGAAAGTATGTTTATGTGGTGTTTTGATGTATTCATCAGTCAAACACTACCCTGTCTCCCTCCGCTGTCTCCATGGGCAGGTCTGAGATGTAGGGGCTGGGGCATGACATTGTCAATGTCTTCTGGTGGTATGCTCAAATCAGCACCACAGAGACTTCTGTTGTCAGGGGTGTAGCTAATGAAAGTGTAGCCCAGTGCAAATGGCAAAATGTTGCCCTGGAAGTGACATCACAACAGGAAGTGACATCACAGTTGTTTTTTCATTTTCTTGGTTTTTTGGCCATAACCTTTGATAAACACTCTGGTTTGTTTCATTGCATTCTGCATTAAATTACCTTTCCGATGATATATAACATGATGGCATTATTTATACATACCAAAGTTTTTACCATTTTGGCCACTTGTGTCAAGCTCAGCTTGTTCCCCCTCTAAAGCCCAGGGCAATTGTACCCCCCTGCACTTCTTTAGCTACACTTCTTTAGCTGCACTTCTTTAGCTTCTTTAGCTGTCTTTTGGTATTCTCATTTATTTTAGTGCTTTGCCCCTTGGCGATCTTGATTTAGTTCCACAGTTGATTACATTTTTTTTTTACTGCAGATCTGTTCCATTCTTCTCCTGGCTGCCTTCCTTCTGTCTTTGGCCCCAGAGATCGTCTGACTCCCTCCTACTTCCTTCTTCTATATACACCTCCACCATTCATTCCCCACCAAGTTCTCTTCTTTCTTCTTTCCTGCTGCACACAATGAATGGCACCCAGAAACTATTGGCAGTGACAGCATCACGTCACCACCAACTACTTCCGGAAAGCCTATTTGGGGCCTTGGATTGAGCCCTGAGAAGAGTCTGGAGGCAGGTCTGGGCTGAGAAAGGGGAATAGGATCCTGCGTGTGCTAGAGCCACCAAGATCCATCCCCTGCCACCCCAACCCTCCCCTGAACATCCCCCACCATTGATGTACAGCAGAAGGTTATGCAAGCTGGTGGCACCCATGTGGGGCCTCCAGCCATTTCCGCTTGCTTGCCCAGCCTGCAGCACAGCAAAGCACCTTTCACACCATCAGCCCAAGACTTACAGTGGCGGGTTGTCAGATTTACTGCTGTAAGACCTGGATAGGACTGGGCCGCAAGACCCTTTGCTCCTTTTCAGTGCACTGCTACCGTATGCTTGATACCGCAGAGTGGAAACAAATATCGATTTGCTGAAAGAACGTAAAGCTGCAGCAAATTGCCCGTGCTCCACTTCCAGAATTAATTGTAGGTGTTTCCTCACTTGAACTGGAATGCTTGAGAGCTACAATGCAAAGCAGCATCAGGACAGTAAACAGAATGGGGAAGAAAATCCACTCATCCCTCGGAAATATATCGATGTTGGGCTGGAACTTCTCCATCCACATCTTCTCTCTTTAGACCAAAGACATTCCAACATGACATATTTTAAACCACTTTAAAACCATTTGTCAGGACTCCCCCCTAAACTAAATCATGAGTGCTGTAGTTTTGCTTTTGTATGGGTTTTATTAGTCCCTTTACTTTTATTTCCTTTTATTGGTCCCTTTATGGCATTATAATTCCTGTGGGTTTTAGGGTGTGTGTCATAGCACTTAAAGCAGATTTGAAAACAGTTTTAAGTGTGTAGTGTTGACACACTCTCCTCCCCCTTCAGGCATAATTTGTGACATGATAGGTATCACAGCTTGTACTGAAATGTTCTTAAACATGTATTAAAAGGTCTGCTGCCAATCCTGTGCTGCCAATCTTTTGTTGAAGTTAAGAGCCCTTTGTTCTGTGAATGGATTTCTCAGATTGACCTGATCGCATACACTTACTGGGGGTGATCTGCAGTCACATGTTGCAGAAGTCTTGATGAAGCTGAGCAGGTCTGGACAGTAGCATACCCGGGTCATTTGGCACCCAGGGCCCATAAATTTTAGTACCCCCATGACAAAATTATTTTCAGTAACCATCATGACAAGAGATGATTACTACTGCTGCTATTATTGCTGTTACTATTGATGATGACGATGATGATGATGATGATGATAAATAATGAGCACAAGTATCATAAGTCAGCTACAGAAGGCCGCTTTATTAGGAACAGCATATATATTATGACAATATTTGTTAATGCAACAACATAAAATTGAAAAATAGCTACCTATCCTAGGTCTTTGGGTAGGACTCAATAGGCTGATAAATACAGAATTCAGTCAAAAACATTATTGTTATTATTAATAATATTATGTTTATATTATTATATAATATTTATTATATTATTATTAATAATAATAATGGTTAAAGAAGCACAGGCAGTGAATATTTTCTATTATTGAACTGTGTGTGTGTGTGTGTGTGTGTGTGTGTGTACACACTAACTGTAATTTTGTGTACTTATATTTGTATATTTCTGCATAACTTTGCAATTCTGTACCAATAGACGATTGAAAAATAAGTTTAATAGAAATAAGTATTTCTCTTGAAAAAGAAGTTCAAACATCTTGGGGTGGCCTCTCAGATACCCCTCTGCAGCCTGGCACCTGGGTCCAAGGGCCCCCCCTGCTCCCCCTGTTTGTATGCCGCTGGGTCTGGAAAAGGCAGTGCATGGATATTTGCTGCCTTCAGATTCATGATGGAAAAAGGCAGGGTACAAATAATCGTAGAAGTGATGTCAAGGACAGAGTGCAGGGTGGCCAGGCTCTGGATAGGGAAAGTCCAGGACACCCTTCCTTTCCATTTCATTCCCACCCAGGGACGAACGGAACCCCGAGTGCGCCCATGGCAGGGCGATGAAACCGCGCCCCCAGCACGTCACTCCGCCCCCATGCGTCATCTAGCCATGTCTCCCTGCGCCCAGAATAGCTCCATTTTGGAGCGGAACGGACGCAAAGGAGGGCAGGTGGGCTAAACAGTGCACAGGTTACTCCGCAGACTCCACGCAATGGTGCTCTGCCACCCCGCCGCTGCCAGCGCCCATGGCTCATGCCACCCTGGGCTACACCCTTCCACCGCCTCTGTTTCCACCTCTGGCAGTGTTAGGATTGATCATGCAGCCATGCAATGATTGCTGGTTATGATGGTTAAAACCCTAAGGATTGGGGCCTTGGGAACCTGAAGGACCACCACAACCCATGCTAGTCCATGAAGAGGGTCCCTGCTCTGGATCCCACCACTGAGTGGTGGTAGCTGATGGGTACTAGAGACAGCATCTTCTCAGGAGCCACACCCTGGTTATGAAACTCCCCTCCCCAAGCAGTCCAGCCAACCTCATCTCTCCTCTCATTTAGAAAAAGAATGAAGACCTCCCTTTTTTAGCTTGGCCTGAGGATGTTTGTGGAACTATCCAGCTTGTGTTGCCATGGATTTGTTTTGAGTGGAACGCCTTGCCACAGCAGGTGGTGGCATCCAGCCTAGGCACCTTTGAAAAGGGAATTGGACAGATTTCTGGAGGAAAAGTCCATCATGGGCTATAGGCCATGATGAGTGGTGCAACCTCCTTACATTATAAGAAGGATACTTCAGAATTCCAGGTGGAATTCCAGTTGGCGCACCCCACTGCTGCTCGCCCAGGCACCCGGCGCGCCCCCCACCCGTGTCCCCCCCGGCGAGCAGGCGCCCCACCAAGGCCAGGGCAGCCGCGGAACGGAACAGACGGGCAGCCAATCATGTTTAAGTCCCGCCCAGCATTCCTGTTCTTCATTACCAGATGACATCACTGAAATACAGGATATAAAAATTTCTATCAGCAGAGCACATGATTGGTGGATGCCTGCAAGTCAATCATACCCAACATCATGGCATGGCATATCATGGCATGACATCACTGCAAATGAAAAGCTGTTGAACTACATCCCTCTGTCCACTCTATCCATGCATGGGTTGGACAGAGTGGGCAGAGGAATATTCTTTTCCCTCTCTCACAACACCAGAACCAGGGGACGTCCCCTAAAATTGAGTGTTGGGAGAATTAGGACAGATAAAAGTAAATACTATTTTTTTAATGGGAAATTAATCTGTGGAACTCCTTGCCACAGGAGGTAGTGATGATGTCCAGCCTAGGAGACTTTAAAAAGGGATAGGACAGTTTTCTGGAGGAAAAGTCCTTTGCAGGCTATAGGCCATGATGGGTGGCGCAAAGTCTTTACATTAGAAGTAGGCTGCCTTGGAATGCCAGATGCAGGGGAGTAGCAACAGGATGCAGGCATCTAGTTGTCTTGTGTGCTCCCTGAGGCATCTGGTAGGCCACTGTGAGATATAGGAAGCTGGACCAAATAGGCCTTTGGCCTGATCCAGTGGTGCTCTTCTTATTACTTAACAAGAAGATATCGTACAAGAAGCTGCTCAGAAACCCCCTTAGAATTTTTTGCTTGCTTGTCTTGTTTGGCTTATTTTTAGAATTCTCAAATGTTTGTTTTGGAAGAAGCCCTGAAATTTGCTTCACATTTTATTTATATGCCATTTTGGTGCCAAGAAGAACTGGCCTGAGATTAGGTAATAATGATGGATGGCTTGATGGCATCAGATGCTTGGGTACAGACTGTCACAATTCAAATGTTGGACAAAATGAATGAAAACTCAAATTAGGATGCCGGGGAGGGGGGAGATTGAGAGAGACAAACATCTTACAAAGGAGATGAAAGTTTTTGTGAATGCCAGCATTAAATGCTGACCCAAACAAGTGATTTCAACTCATCCCCTAACCGAACTTGCTCATTTTGGAGGAAACTGAAGTTTTGATTCTGAAAATCTGTAGGCATAAGATCAATAAACTGGGCATTGCCCCATGTGGCCGTTGTGGAGATGATGAAGTCATTAATGCAGAATGTTGCTTTGGGACAGCTGCCTCCTGCTTTGAGCAAATAAACTTGTCCGCAATGCCTCAAGGCTCATATTCAGTCAATGCCTTGTTTTTGCTGATTGAAATTCATGTAGCAGCGGGAACCGAGCTTTGAAATGACAACCATGTTGGCCCACCACACTTTCACTAAACAGGAGTCCAAGATGATAACCCAAAAGACAATTCCAACAAGCTAGGTAACAATGTTCCTAAAGAGCAGAAAATAGGATTGCCGTCCTCTTCCCTTTACTATGGTTATGAATGGCCAGATTGGATGCCTGTTCTGAATCCCAGCAGGAAGTGATACAGTCAAGGCAAAACTTTCCCACTTGATTCTTTGATGGACCTGACACCTGTGCCCTTATGCCTAAAAACAGCTAGATATTGCGATGGATCTGGTGCATTTTGCAACCTGCTGCTCCTCATTGCTTGTATCAGTGACCGACACCATGTGACCGATGCAGATAAGTCAAAGAAGTTATTATTTTACTGTGGCGATGAATGAAATGCAAATAGTTAACAAGTGACTGGAAGGCCCTATAACTGGTGACCTTCAGTAGTCCATATAATGTGATTTCAGGCCACTGAGTAATAAAGAGACTAGGGTAATATTGACAGACACGTCTGGAATGCTGTAAGTTACTTGCTCTCTTACGGAAAGTCGTTAATGATCCCAGGTGGAGATTGACCATATTGTGTTTGCTTAGAAGCGCTCCTGTGCCCCTTGTCACTTGTTTCTGCTGAGCTTTTCTGTTTGGCTTTGAATGCCTTTTCTCCGGTAGCATAGTTATATATTGGGGGGGGGGGAGTGTAGCAGTATGTATTGCAGGCTCCACAATGCACTGTGTAAGCAGCCCCTCCCACTTGTGGTCAGAGCCACTCTGGGTAGCAATGACAACAGTGTTGCCATCACTGCCCAGAATGGCTCTGACGGCGAGTGGGAGGGGCTGCTTACAAAACACATTGTGGCACCTGCAGTACATTCTGCCGCCCCCTGTAGGTACGCTCCTGCTTTTATCCGGTATGTTCTTCCAGATATTGTATTCAAAGGCGTTCCAATGGAGGTTGCAAAAAGTATTTTTAAATTACCGTATTTCCCCAAGTATAAGGCGCACCTTTTCCCCAAAAAACCGGGGGCTAAAAATTGGGTGCGTCTTATTCAAGGGGTGTGCCGGGCAGAAATTCTTCAAATTTCTGGCCCCAAAATTAAGGTGTGTCTTATACTTGGGGAAATACGGTAGCTGATCCACAACTGCATTGAAAATGAGTGAACTCATCCTCTGACTGCATTTTTTTCCTCTCCCAAGTACAAATGGAACCATTTTTTCCTGCTTCTGGCCAGCAGATTTCATTGCTTTGAAAGGGCGACGTTTTACAAAATAAAAGGGAAACATGGGAAATCTGTTCCGTGGGGAAGTCAAAACATCAGGCAAGACTTTTTCATGTCTTCTGTACCTTATTCAGAGATGTAAAACCATTCAAAATGGCCAAACTGCTTCTGAACCTCTGGGCCTCCTGCGAATTGAGAAGTTGAACGTTGCCAAGGACACGGGATTTGCTTGGTTAAGAAAGGACGGATTCTGTTTCACAAAACATCAAAATTGTTCTAGATTAAATCATAATATTTAGGAGTTCCATGAAGATGCTCAGTAACTCTTTGCAGCTGCCTTGAGGCAATTTTTCTTCACATTCCATAACAGCACTGAAGGCGGAAAGAACGGGGCCGCGTGCCAGTTTTCATTGATCATGATGTTGGCGGTAAACCACTGCACTGTGGGCGCCAAAAGCCATTCTGATTATCAGTATCTTGTTTCTGACTTGATGCCAACTGCGTGGAAAAGGCACAAGTCTGCTTCCTATTTCGAATCGGAATGCAATACCAAAAACAATCCCATAACATCATCATGCAATATCTGGCTAAAAATATTTCCAAAAGGAAGGGGAAACAACCACGCTGGCGATGGACCAGTAACCCACTTTTTCAGTGGGTGTTTTAGCGTGAGCCTCCTTAACGCAGGGACACAACTGCGAAAACAACCAGAGGAAACATCCCAAGAGCAACAAAAGAGAACTGAAACTAGAGAAGACTGACATCAGGCTTGCAAACAGCAATTTGCCTGGTGGCCTGGGGCAGGAGAGAATGGTTACTGGTGTTATTGCATTTTTTATTTTTCATTTTGAAAAAAAGACCTGTAATGACTTTTTAAAAAAAGTCCACAAATGACTAATATTGGGATTTGTGGAAATGAGGCAGGTGTCTATGGACTCATACCTGTGAATTGTTTAGCAAGGTAAATTTTCCTAGCATCGCCCGGAAGAAACACACCAAAGGAAAGGAAACAGCGCCACTGCAATTTCTATTTTGAAATTTCTCTTGGAGCTGTGTGACACTCAGAGTGCCATCATGACCTGGAGTTAGGCCTGCAAAGCTAGGCCAGCAAAGTTTGTCTGGCACAAGGGTCACTGTAAAGTACGTTTCGACCACATTCGGAGAGGCCAGCTCACAGAGGTCCGCCATCCTCCCTGACCCTGAGAGTGGTCCTTGTGCCCATCAAATTTTGCTAGCCTAACTGTCCTGGCCTAACACTCCCATCACGTCCTGGCAAATAGAAGGGGAAGAAATGGAAGCAGTGACAGACTTTATTTTCCTGGGCTCCAAGATCACCACAGATGGTGACTGCAGCCATGAAATTAAAAGACATTTACTTCTTGGGAGGAAAGCTATGCCAAACCTAGACAACTTAATAAAAAGCCGAGACATCACCCTGCCAACAAAGGTTCGCATTTTCAAAGCTATGGTTTTTCCAGTAGTCATGTATGGCTGTGAGAGCTGGACCATAAGAAAGGCAGAGCGCCGAAGAATAGATGTTTTTGAATTATGGTGTTGGACTCTTGAGAGTCCCCTGGACTGCAAGGAGATCCAATTGGTCAATCCTACAGGAAGTCAAGCCTGATTGCTCCCTGGAAGGACAAATCCTGAAGCTGAATCTCCAATACTTTGGCCACCTCATGAGAAGAGAGGACTCTTTAGAAAAGACCCTCATGCTGGGAAAGATTGAAGGCAAAAGGAGAAGGGGGCAGCAGAGGAGGAGATGGTTAGACAGTGACACCGAAGCAATGAACATGAAATTGGGCGAACTCTGGAAGCTAGTGGAGGACAGGGAGGCCTGGCGTGCTGTGGTCCATGGGGTCGCAAAGAGTCAGACTCGCAAAGACTGAACAACAACAACAAACTGTCCTGGCTTAACTCCAGGTAAGGACTGTGCCCTCAGTATTGTCTTCTGCTCTGATTGGAAAGAGCTTCCAATGGCTTGGGCAAATGTAATTCTCAGCCCTATTATCTGGAGGTTCCCGGGCCAGGAAGAAAGAAAAAGGAAGTGGGAAGTCCTCCTCACTTCCTTTTTTCTGTCTGGGAACAACGGTAGCCCACAATGCAAGTCTACCACTACCGCAATGTGTTGCCTTTTCAATGTGTCACCACAGAGGACCAGCATTCTGTAAAAGGGGTGGGGCATAATTCTAAAGGGGTGTGGTTTGATGCCTGATTTAGCTCCTTATGACTCAGGCTACAATCCTATACACCCCTTCCCGGGAGTAAGCCCGATTGAATCCAATGGGGCATACTTCTGAATAGGCATGCATAGTATTGTGCTTTCAGTCAGGTCTCTTCTGGGACTACTTTAGAGTCACACTTGTAAGCAGTATCTTTTCTTCAAAACCCGACACTGAGTGTAATACAGTGTATCACAAATTAAAAATGTGTTTTCATTTTTATTGTAAAGCTGATGTGGGCGTTCTTAGCTCATCCTTTCAGAAGCACGATATCCCTTAATTGTCTGGGAAGGACTTTCTGCTTTTGTTACCCCACACAACAGGAAAATAGTAATCTCTGATCCAGTAAAGGCCTAGGGCTTCTTGTGCAAAGCACGGAGACATCGGATCCAAACAAACAGCAAATCTGTCTGCAGCTTAAACACCGTGGAATGGTGATGAACTAGAAATGTTCTTCTTCTTTCCTTGCTCAGAAGTTATTTTGTCTTTGGAAGAGGGTAAAACATTGAGAGCGCAATCCTAACCTCGAGTTAGGCCGGCACAATTGGGCCAGCAAAGTTTGGCCGGCACAAGGGACACCGCAAAGTATGTTTGGACCACTCTCAGAGCCAGACAGGCCAGCACACAGATGTGAGCCATCCTCCCAGACTCCAAGTGTGTGGTCCAAACATGCCAAAACTTTGTTGGCCTAACTGTGCCGGCCTAACTCCAGGTTAGGACTGAGCTCTTGGACAATACAATTATTTCTGAAGACAGAGAAAGAAGGAAATGTAATAAATCTATGCTGCATTAAAGCAGCCAACAAGTTGTGCCTTGGCATCGGTGGTGTCATCCTACCGGTACGCTGGGCGGGACATCCGGGTGATTGGCAGCCCGCCCGTCGCATACCGCAGCGTTATGCCATTTGCGTAACGTATGCAAGCGGCATAACTGGTTACACAAACGGTGTAACGCTGTGGTACGCGACGGGCAGGCTGCCGATCACCCGGATGTCCCGCCCAGCATACCGGTAGGATGACACCACTGCTTGGAATCCCCTGGGGTTCCATGTCTGGAACCTCCACAGAGGCTGAAAACACTGGATAATCAAATCTGCCATCCAACCCTTCAGAGGACCTCCTGCATGCAATAGAAAATGCAACTATCTTCTTGAGCACAGTCTGGCTGCCATCGTACGCAACAAGCTGCTGGGTCTGTTCTCCAGCGTACCAGGGATGCTCACTGGTGCTGGTAGGGCAGTGCAAGGGGTGGAAGGGCAAGGGGAGGGATGAGCAAGGGTGGGTGGAATGGGGAGGAGATGGGGTAGGTTGGAGGGCAGATCTGGCCCAGTAGGGAAGTGGGTTTAGCAGCAGTTATGCTGGCCAAATCCTATAGAGCTGGCACATGTCCGCATTGACCCATGGCAGCTTAGCATGGAGCAAGTGAACAAATGTTACCTTACCCTGAGGAGGTCTCAACATGCCCAGACTCCTTGCGGCATTCTGCAGATGCCACATTGGTGCCACACATTGTCCAGCAGGGCGTTGGGTATGAGCGGGCTGTTACACAGAACAAGCCTAGCAGAAAACGTAATATTTCTGTCACCCGCACCTCTTAGCTAACGCCAAAAGCATCTCCACGACATCTTCCAGGATCTAGAGACCATCCTGAAAGACCATCCTCCCTTTTCAGAGGCCTTGGGCGATAAGCTTGTTTGTGCTTCCAGACAGGTCCCTAACCTGGACAAGCTGTTTTCAGCGACAATAGATCACCGAAAGGAGATGCAGACTCAGAAACAAATGTTGCGACACACCTTTGTGCCAACTCATTTTTTGCATTTACTTGGCAACGTTACGATGGGACCAGACAGTATCAGCCATACCATTTAGGGTTCATTTACCTGCCCATCTTCGAACATGATACTGTATGTACCACCTGTTTTGCTTCTATGCTGAACTGTCCTTAATTTTGTAATGTTTTCCCCCAAAGGAAAATGAATGAATATCTAGGCATGCATGCATGCCACTCTAAGGGTGCAATCCAGTAGTGGGATCTAAATGATTTAGGAACAGGAACTCACTTTTGATTGGCACTTGTCGGGAACCCAGAACCAGCCATGGAGCCCGTTAGGATCCGGAACACCCATTCTGGTCCGTTCCCCCTGAATGACATCACTGCCTTCACCCCCCTAGGAATCCGGAGTCGCTCCCTTTAACCCTCTGAGTGCCGGCCAACCAAGAAGAAAAGCTCTTTGCAGGGGAATTGGGAGGGGGGGAGGGAGAGTGAAGTGGGCGGAGTCAGCCCTAATTTTAACTAGTGGAACTGAGTTCCCCCGCGTTCCCCCTCAATCCCACCACTGGTGCAATCCTAAACTGTGCTGGAACAGCGAGGCTGGCAGGCCTGTGCTGTATCCAGTGCAGCTCTGGAGCGCTCTGGAGCCTCCCCAGGGCAATGGCATGTTCACATCCTTGCCTTAGGGGAGGCTCCAACCTATGGCTTCCTCGGGTCTGCTCCTGCTGCTGCCAGGTTTGGCTGGTGCACAAGCTGCACAGCATGCCCTTGGGCCGGGCCGGCACGCTTGGGCCAACGCTGCAGCTAGCATCAGCCCAACGACACCAGCACCGACAGTTTGGCGTCCCCTTGTCGAAGCTAGTGATGTTGGACCAACGCAAGCGTTAGCATCGGACCACGAGTCCAAATAGCATTGCGCCCTAAAATATGGTGATTCTTTTTAAAATGCCAATATCCTCCTGTATGCATGAAGGCCATCAAGACACATTTCCTCGGAGGCCATTCATTAACCCAGCAACTTGCTGATACACCCATGTATAAAGGAAATGGTGAAACGAACTGGGGGGAAATAGAACCTGTTCTGACATCGCTTAGAACATGACATCTGTCTCCAATCCCCAATTTTCAACTGTCTGCATTGCCTTTCCCATTATCCAGTCCACAAGTTGGGTGGCATAGGAGAAATAATCTTAATAGATGTCATGTCTCGCTCTCTCTCTTAATTGTAACTCCATTAATCTATAATTAGCCCATCATTCATGTTTTCCTAAGGCAGGATTGTATCTTGTTAGTTTCAAAATCCTTTGGGGAATTTCAATTACGTCTTCTTTTGTGCAGCTAAGTAAGCTCAGATTAAGCACTCATTAGCATACAAATGAAAAGTTCATGCCAGGAGACCCGGCACCCTAGCCGAGACGGGCTTGTAGCTAACAGCTTAATCTGAAAACCCGCATTAAAACCCGTAAATACAGCAGCAATATGATTTCAAGGAAAGCAGGGTTTGGTTCTGACTTGTCTCTGTCTCTAAACTGGTTGATTCATTTACTTCACTTTCTAGATGTTTTCTTTTAAATTTCTGGCTCCAATTCTGAAGCACAATTTTACCTATATGCAAATGGGATATTTCTATTTGTATACCATCCATTCATATTTAACTCTCTATGTCCCGAAAAGGACAAGCCTCCCATTCCACCTCCTCCATTTTGCTCTTTCTTAGGGCACAATTCTAACCTGGAGTTAGGCCTGCACAGTTAGGCCAGCAAAGTTTGGTCAGCACAAGGACCGCTGTAATCAGAGGCGGCATTCAGCCAGTATGCTGGGCGGGACTTACCTTTGACCGGCAGTCCGCCCGTTGTGTAACGGCGCGTTCCGCCGCTTTCGGGTGGGAAAGCGGCGGAACGCACCATTACGCAACGGGCAGACTGCCGGCCAAAGGTAAGTCCCACCCAGCGTACCGGCTGAATGCTGCCACTGGCTGTAATGTACATTTGGACCACTCTCGGAGTCAGAGAGGCCAGCACACAAAAATGCGTCATCCTCCCTGACTCCGAGAGTAGTCCAAATGCACTTTATGGTGGCCCTTGTGCTGGCCAAACTTTGCTGGCCTTACCGTGCCAGCCTAACTCCAGGTTAGGATTGTGCTCTTAATTAAATCATCCCAGCTGCTGTGCAGGGCATCATTCTGGGCCAGGCTATGTGTATTTCTCCTTTCTTTGCTTGCCCTTCCTCAAACGTAAGGATTCAACAATGCCCATAGAAATAGCGTTACGATGAAAACAATCTTCCTTCCTTCCCATCAGTTTTATCTGTTCTGGAAATAATTCCAAGGCTCATTCATTCAGGATAGTCATTTGACCTGGATCTCAGTATTATCAAGATACAGATGGCAAATCATTAATACATTGTAGACCATTAAGTATTTCACAAAGCCTTGCCTGGTCTTCCAGGGCCATAGGTTTAAGGGGGCAATCCTAAATTGGAATTAGGTCGGCACAGTAAGGCCAGCGAAGTTTGGCCGGCACATGAACCACCGTAAAGTGTGTTTGTGTGCTGGCCTCTCTGACTCCGAGAGTCTTCCAAACATACTTTTGTGTTAGGATTGCATCCTAAATTATTGCACTCACAGTTTTCCTCCCCATTGAGGGGGTGGGAACACCAAAAAACACTCTTCCCATCAACCTGTCACCCAGTGGTGTCATCTACAAACAAGGAACGGGAACGCTGGGCGGGACTTGGGCAGGACTTCTGCGTGATTGGCAGCCCGCCCGTTTTGTTCCGCAGCTGCCCTGGCCTTGGGGGGGCTGCCCCCAGTTTGCACGCCCCACCGCTGCTCACCCAGGCTCCGGCGCGCCCCCCACCTGTCTCTCCCGGTGAGCAGGCACTCTCCCGAGGCCAGGGCAGCCGCAGAACAGGACGGGCGGACAGCCAATCATGCGTAAGTCCCGCGTAAGTCCCACCCAGCGTTCCCATTCCTTACTTGTAGATGACACCAGTGCTGTCACTCCCTGCAAGGCTTTCCTATGCAGTCTCTTTTTCCTGCTCCAGTACCATAATGAAGCCTATGAGTACTAGGACTGGACGGAGGAAGGAACCAGCACTTCTGCATAGCTCTGTCACTTGCCAGCTTTCCCAGGGCATTTGACCCAGAGCGCAATCCTAACCTGGAGTTAGGCCAGCAAAGTTTGATCAGTGCAAGAGACACCTAGTATGTTTGGACCACTCTCAGAGTCAGAGAGGCCAGCAGACAGACGTGCGCCATCCTCCCTGACTCCGAGAGTGGCCCAAACGTGCTTTACGGTGTCTCTTGTGCCGGCCAAACTTTCCTGTCCTAACTGTGCCGCCCTAACTCCAGATTAGGATTGCACTCTTAGGCTCTTGCAAAACCCAGTGTTTTGTCCCCCCTCTAGGAACGCCACTGGCTCTTGCTCTCTGTCAGTTTTGGGATTTCAAGTTTTCTCCAGTTTTCTTAGCTACTATAGAGGACTCTCCTAGAATTCAAAGGATGAACATTTTGAGGAACATCCAGAATGAGTCATCTTGAAATGACCTATGTAAAGACATTGCGTTCTGTTTCTTAAGAAAGAAGTGTTTCTATATAGAGAACTCTGGGTTTACGTGAAAGTCTTCTGAAAGAAGTTGGAGTTCAAAAGAATTAAAGCAGTGGTGACCAGTTTCCGGGGGAAATGCATCACACGGTATGTCCTGATTATGAGCTGGTATTGCTCAGGTCTGACCCATTCATGAGGCCAGTAGTGCCAACTCTGTGGGTGCCAATATGTGGTCGGCACCGATAATAATTTTCTGGGGGTACAGAGCACCCCCAATGTCAGACAGCCCCACACAGTGCCATACCCCCATGTTCAGCGCTGGCCCGGGAATACACCTGGCCCAGCAGCGAACAGGCCTAGCCGAGGGCAGCGCGATTGAGCCAATGAGCTCCTTCCCAAGGCGTCGCTGGCGCCTCAGGAAGAAGCTCATTGGCTGCCCACCCCAGCCTTGGAAGGGGGCAGGGCTGCCTTGCAATGCCTAGCCGCTATGCAAAACAGCCTCTTCCAAGGCCAGACCATGGCGATTGCCCGCCCCGCCTTCAGAAGGGGCTGCCTTGCAATGTGGCTCCGCATTGCAAGATAGCCTCTTCTGAGTCCAGGCTGCAACGAGAGGAGGCGTGGTCACATCAGGGGGCATGGTCACGTCAACGCCAGGGGCGTGGCTACATCAGGGGTGTGGCTACGTCAATGTCAGGGGCATGGCTATGGGCACCCCCAATGTTGAGATTAAGTCGGCATCCCTGCATGAGGTCAACTGAGGCTTTTGCTTCAGAAAGCAGATTGGCACGGGGGGCATCAACATCCAGTCACCCTCTCACTTCCACTGCTCTTTCTATCATTCCCTGATTTGGAAAAGGGATCGGGGACAAAGTGGAAGAGGAAGTGTGTAGGAGAGGAGATGTGGAGGAGGTGTTGAGACTCTAGTCCACCACTCTCCACTCCTTCCCATTTCCTGTTCCACTGCATCCCCCTCCTCCTTTTTCAAACTGGTTGTGGGAGTAGCAGGTGGTGGCACATCTCTGTAAGGGGCGGGGGGTAGTTTTTGGCATGTTGATTCAGCAGCAGAGATGGCTTGGGTTGTCCCTGTACAACTCTAGTATGCTCTACAGCAGAGTAGGCAGGAATGGAGACCTCGCCGTACTGTGGCTAGGCCTGTGGGTCCTCACCATGCTTCAAAACCCCTTGTGGTAGCTGTGGTTGCCCACCCTTGGGTAAGACCACAGTCTCCACTAAGGAAAGCGAGAGCGATGAGTCTACAAGTGTGGCACTGTTAGTTTTGGGAGATTTTGCAATGTCCTCCAGCAGCCATGATTAGATGTGCTTCTACTTCTGAACTGACACATGCAATGAGTCATTGTGTGGAATGAAT
Source organism: Lerista edwardsae (assembly GCA_029204185.1). Taxonomy (NCBI): domain Eukaryota; kingdom Metazoa; phylum Chordata; class Lepidosauria; order Squamata; family Scincidae; genus Lerista; species Lerista edwardsae. The sequence continues at coordinate 4,980,812 of JAJKFI010000101.1, read as the reverse complement.
GATGCATTGCCAGCCCCTGGCAAGTGGAAGGGGCGGGGGGATGTGGCAAGAGAGTAGCAAAGTCCCTTTCTTTCTCCTATCAGTTGACAAGCCTGACCTGAAAAGGGTCAGGGAGTTGGCGTGGCCTGCTCCGGCCTGTCCTCATTAGAAAGAGAGAATTCCTTTGCTGGTTGATTTCCCTGCTAAACCTGGGCAGTGGCAAAGGAGCAAAATTCATTCCTGTCATCAGGCAAGTTAGGAAGGAGAGCTGTCATTCACACACACACACACACACACACACACACACACACACACACACACACACACACACACACAC
>JAJKFI010000101.1:4908098-4977995 GCA_029204185.1 Lerista edwardsae | reverse complement strand
CACACACACACACACACACACACACACACACACACACACACACACACCCTGCTGTCATTTGGACAGACATCAACTTCTCCAAGTGCCTTATTCAAAATCACAGAGAAATTCCTAACTTGAGGAATCATCTAAGCCTGGAGTGCCAAACGTAAGGCCCGTGGGCCAGATGCGGCCCCCGGAAGCGCTTTATCCTGCTCTTTATACCTCTCCCAGCACCACCACCAGCTGCCCGCAGCTGCTGAGCTGTGCTGAGCTATCCCTGCTGAAAGGGCTGGTTGCAGAATAAACGGGATATTTCCCATATCTTGAAAATATGGCCGGGATTTCCGTATTTTCCATCATTTGCCGCTCATGAGTTCCTATGTGAGAAAAACGTGCTTCTTTCTGGTCATAACTTGCTTCATGACATCACTTTCTGCTTAATGATATTACTTTCAGCTATTCAACCTGTTGTATGAAACCACTGATGAATTCAAAGCAGGGGCGTAGCCAGTGGTGTTATCCTACCGGTACGCTGGGCGGGACATCTGGGTGATCGGCAGCCTGCCCGTCGCGTACTGCAGCGTTACGCCGTTTGTGTAATGTACGCAAGCGGCGTAATTGGTTACGCAAATGGCATAACGTTGCGGTACGCGACGGGCGGGCTGCTGATCACCCAGGTATGCGGACGCCCAGCATACCAGTAGGATAACACCACTGGGCATAGCTAAAGAAGTGCGGGGGGGTGCAATTGCACCGGGCAACAAGCTTTAGGGGGGCAACAAGCTGAGCTTGACACAAGTGGCCAAAAGGGTAAAAACTGTGGCATGTTTGAATAATACCATCATATTATATATCATCGGAAAGGTCATTTAATGAGAATGCAATGAAACAAACCGGAGTGTGAGATCTTTATCGAGCATTATGGCCAAAAAATGGAAATGCAACTGTGATGTCACTTCCTGTTGCAAAGCCACTTCTGGGACAACATTTTGCCCTCTGCACTAAGCTACACTTTCATAGCTATGCCCGATTCAGAGCATTGACTGAGAACACCAGCTGACCAGCATTTTGACCCTGTTAAGCAAAAGAGAGAGGGAGGGAGAAAGGATGGGAGAAAGGGAAGCATCCAGAAAGGAAAGGTGTTCTCTGCTGTATTGCAACTTCAAATGGCATCCCTGCCTGACATAATCCTGATTATTATCCTGACATAATCCAGTTCCTCATCCATGCCACTGGTTTAAGTCCTGGCATTCATGTTTGCAAAAGAAAGGACAGAAAAAAGAGAAGGGGTAGGATTTGGACTTGGCAAGCACCTGGGTCTTTAAATGCTGCCTAGCAGATTCCCAAAATACACGCTGAATTCTCAAAATATGCTGAAACAGGAACTTTGGTTTCTTATAAAACTAGAATGTATTATTTTCTCTTCACTGACACTGAACTATCTAGGACAGTGATGGCAAACCTATGACACGCGTGTCGAACGTGACACACCACAAAATTTGGGGTGACACACCGGCATTCACCAACACCTGACAAAAACTGAGTTTGTTTAACTCATTTTTCATTTTTGTAATTATTTGAAGTTTCTTTATGTAATACATAGCACCACACATGAGTGGACTGTATTTTTTGTTTAAATAAATGAATATAAAGAATTGTTTCTCCTTGGCCTGGGAGCGGGGATTGACACACCAGCAGAGACAAGCTAAGCATTTTCCGACGTTTTGACACGCCGAACCCAAAAGGTTCACCATCACTGATCTAGGATGTCAAGGAATTTTTTTTAAGAAAGAAAAACCTCTGAGTCCTGGTGCTCTCAGTGGGAGTTGCATATTATGGCAGTGTTGTTGGAAGACTTGCTCCAAAGGAGAAAATTGTTTTTGCAAGGTCAGCTTCCAAGTGATCATTAATGTTTACAGTTTCAATAACCGCTTGTATTGCTATAGTAACCCTTAAAGGCACATTCCTCCAAATATGACCCAATTGGAAGGAAAACAATCCTTGTCATCCCCACCCCCTGAAAATTCCTTTACATGCGCTCTCTCTCTCTCTCTCTCTCTCTCTCTCTCTCTCTCTCTCTCTCTCTCTCTCTCTCTCTGAAGTCCAGAAGAAAATGAGAGCACAATCCTAACCTGGAGTTAGGCCGGCACAATTAGGCCAGCAAAAACAAGGGACACCATAAAGTATGCTTGGACCATTCTCGGAGTCAGAGAGGCCAGCACACAGATGTACGCCATCCTCCCTGACTCCAAGAGTGGCCCTTGTGCCAGCCTAATTGTGCCAGCCTAACTCCAGGTTAGGATTGCGCTCTGGGTCTCTTCTTCTCATTGTACATCAACTTTCTAGAATGTCACGTAGTGGAAGTCGACAGGATTTGGCTCGTCTTTAGTTTCTTAGAGGCATAACTTGTGTCCCCTACTGTGAAAGGAGTATATGAAAGAATACTAGGGAGTTTTAATAACACTTCTTGCCAGCAAAGCTTTTCCTAAGGAATTTGGTGACTGTTAGCACAGCCTCTAGACCCTTTCCAACTTTTTTGGCTGGCGGCTCCCTTGAACTTCTGGGCCATTGGCTGCGGCTCCCCATTAGGGCTACAATCCTATACATTGAATAGGGCAGTGGGTTTCTCACCAGGATTTTGAGCTCCCCAACTGGTTTCTGCATCTCCCCAGGGAGCCATGACTACAGGCACAATCCTAACCTGGAGTTAGGCCAGCAGAGTTAGGCCAGCAAAGTTTGGCCAGTGCAAGGGACACCATGAAGTCTGTTTGGACCACTCTCAGAGTCAGCGAGGCCAGCACACAGACGTGCGCCATCCCCACTGACTCCAAGAGTGGTTTAAACGTGCTTTATAGTGGCCCTTGTGCCAGCCAAACTTTGCTGGCCCATCTGAGCTGGCCTAACTCCAGGTTAGGATTGCACCCTAACAGTTTGAAAATCATTGGCTTAATCTCATCCCCATGAGAAAGGAAACCCTCTTCATTTTACATCCTTAGCATATATTTGCTGTAGTGTTCGTTAATTTCTTGTCAGTTTTATTGTTCGCCCCAGTTAGTACAAAGTTTACCCCAGTCCCAGATGAGAGCAAGGGTTTGCAACAGAGTTCCATTATCTCCCACGTAAACAGCAAGCCATTTACAAACAGTGACCTTTTAACCATTGTTCACGTTTCTTAAAAAAAAACACAAAACAAATTTGTGCATGTTTCATGTTTACATAAATCCATGCTTGCATTCTAAGGGTTTGCACAATGAAAGAGACCAACGTATCCAGAATTCAAGGTAAGATATATTGAAATACAGTCAGTCCTCTTTACACGCAACCCTTGCCATATGTGGCCTCGCTGACCTTTGAGGTGCAGAATTGCTACTTTCCTCATTATCTCCGCCTCTGTCCTCATTATCCACTATGCAGAGACCTTCCAAAGACTGAAGGGACCTCCAGAATGGCACCTGCAACCAGCAGAGACAGGGGGGCATGTTTCACAGGTGTTAAAAACGGCTGGCAGAAGCATCCACTGGCCATGTTTAATGAGTCCATGCTGGTCACAGATGCCGTTCTGAAGGTCCCTGCAGCCTCTGGAAGGTCTCTGTGGCATTCAGAGATCTTCTGGCACTTCCTGCTGCACTCTGTTGACTTACTGAGGGTCTCTGCTGAATTCTTCTGATGGCAGATGAGGCAGCCCTTGCACCTAACCCCATTGATCCCATAGGATCAATGGTTCATTATCTAAGAATTCACGATCTGCAACAATTTCCAGGGACCTAACCCTAGCAGATAATGAGGGTTGACTAATTATTTTCTGGAACCCTTATGATTAGAATGCATTTTTTTTCTTATTTCAAAAGTCTCAAGATGGTTCTGAAATGTGTACATGAGATTATTGACCCCAGACCCAAATATATGGCCCATGATGAATGGGCCATATATTTGGGTTTAGGGCCAAGGTCTGAGCTTTTGGATTGTGAGAGGCTCGTAGTGTCCTCCTGTCCAATGCCAGAGCGTCCCACTGTCTCTGTATCCTCCCTGTAACCTGACACCTTTTGCCTTCATCTTCATCAAGACTGAAATAATAAATCCCATGACCTGATCCCATTCAATCAAAGCATTTTGCAACAGCACATATTGTGTAAAATACTTTGCAACAGCATCACTCAGGATGCAATCTTAACCTGGAGTTAGACCGGCACAGTTAGGCCAGCAAAGTCTGGCTGGCACAAGGGACCCCATAAAATATGTTTGGACCACTCCCAGAGTCAGAGAGGCCAGCACACAGACCTGCACCATCTTCCTTGACTCCGAGAGTGGTCCAAGAGCACTTTATGGTGGCCCTTGTGCCAGCCCAACTTTGCTGGCCTAACTGTGCCGGTTAAGTATTTTACTTACTTTGTGCCGGCAAAGTATTTTACACAATATGTGCTGTTGCAAAATGCTTTGATTGAATGAGATCAGGTCATGGGATTTATTATTTCAGTTAGGATTGTGCTCTGGTGTTCCTAGAGGGGGGCAAAATGCTAAGTTTTGCAGGAGTCTGAACATCTGTGAAACATGCCCCCCTTGTCTTCAGCGCCATTCGCAGTTTGGAGAGCAGAGCCTCCAAGACAGCTCTCTGAGCCATGAATGGCTGTTAAGGCAAGGGGGAGGGGCTGCTTCACCCAGCAGCTCAGGTTCCTGCAAAACTTAACATTTTGCCTAGAAATGCCACTGGTGCTATTAGCTGGTACACCAGCAGGAAGTTCCAGAGCCTTCCCACTGGATACCTACTGGACCAGGTACATCTGATGGAGGGGCAGGGGAAGGCAAGGAGGGGTGGAACAGGTAGAAGATGGAGCAGAGCAGAGGGATGGGCAAATTGGGCCCAGAAGGGGGTGGGATCAGCAGGGGTGGACCTAGTCAAAATAGCGCCCATGGCACCCAATGAAAGCGCGCCCCCACAGGGCACGCAACATCATGACATCACAACATCGTGACGTGGTGCCACGCAGCACCCCCCTCTAAGAAGCTGGAGAGGGTGCTGCGTCAAGACATGCCCCTTCCCCCACCCATCCATTATTACTTTAAAGTGCCAGGCCATCTTTAAAGTAGCCTAAAAGCCAGCTATATAAGCTTCATGGATATATAAGCTTCATAACTTTTGAGGTTATGGTGAGCTCAGCCTTAGTTCTTTTGTAGTTGTTTCTTTATGTTTGCTGAGTACAGTTTGAAATCCCTATGTCTCCACTTTTAGCAATCTGCATCAGTATCTGAAAAAGCCACATGTGAGCAGAGACCATCATGCAATGCTTCCAATTTGCCTATATAACTGGGGGGCAGGCACATGCTAATCTCCCATGCAAATTAGAAGCATTGCATGATGGTCTCTGCTCACATGTGGCTTTTTCAGACACTGACGCAGATTGCTAAAAGTGGAGACACAGGGATTTCAAACTGAAGTCAGCAAACATAAAGAACAACCATTTGATTATGTCACAATGACAGCACTTCCTGCTTGATGATGCAACTTCCTGCCGCAACATCACTTCCAAGTTAACGACGTCACTTCCAGAACGACAGAATGACGTCGTTCTGACACAAGTGCCATTCTAAAAAGTGGGTCCCAGTCAGCGATGGGAGGGCTCCTGGTTAGCGCCCCCCCCCCCGCTGCTCGCCCAGGCACCCAGAACGACTCTTACCTGTCCCCTGCGGCGAGCAGGAGCCCCCCCCCCGAGGCCAGGGCAGCCGCGGAACGCTACGGATGGGCTGCCACTCAAGCGGAAGTCCCGCCTACATCCCGCCCAGGGTTCCCCTTCTTCATTTGTAGATCCCATCGCTGGTCCCAGTCTAAAAAGTTTGACTACCGCTGTCGTAGACCATGCTGATAGTATTCAGGTTGGTTCTACAGTGAAGAGCGGACCCTTGACCCACACCGCTCAGGGTGCTGCGTTCGACAAGAACCCAGAGTGCTGGTGGCACAGAGAGTGTGGGGCTGGAGACTGACTGCAGTGCTGGAGAGCTTCATTGAGCTATACACACAAGTATGAACATCTTACAAAGAATTAGTCTCACTCCTGCAAAGTTATTTTTTTCAGCATGTCAGTCTTGCTTGCAGCTTAAGAAGTGGCACAGTTGGTACTGCGGCTCTGAATGTTAATGCTGTCTGAACCCGCGATTATTCTCTTCACTGGGGCTCCATTTTGAACGAAGATTAAACATGGGTGGGCAGGGCAGGAGAGGCGAGGATTAAATAGAAGCATTTGCTGGCAGCAGGAGTCCTTCATTCCTTCATAAGGAAATACTTCTCACATAAAAGGAGATAATAAAGAGCAGAATCATGTCAGATGTTCTCGTGAATGTGTGAGAAGTGGGAGCTGAGCTGCAGTTGGAGGGCCCACCCCTGGCCTCACACATTACAGGGCTTTCCACAGATGCGCTCATGAAAGCACATAGGTCAGGATGGACTCTTCTGCCATGATCGTGCCACTTCTGGTGTCCATTAGGTTGTGAGCAGCGGCGTCATGCAGCCGGAACGCTGGGCGGGAGGAACGGGTGAGCGGCAGCCCGCCCGTTGTGTACCGCTCCATTTTGTCATCTTCCCCGCCCCCGTGGCAAAACGGATGGCAAAACGATGGCAAAACGGAGCGGTACGCAACGGGCGGACTGCCGCTCACCCGTTCCTCCCGCCCAGCGTTCCGGCTGCATGACACCGCTGGTTGTGAGCCACTGCGACATAGTCATGAATGCAGCGATTTTCAACCATTTTTCATCTCACAGAAGGTGCTAAAATTGTCAAGGCACACCATCAGCTTTTTTGCACCAACAACATTTGCGGCACACCAATGTGCTGCAGCACACTGGTTGAAAATCGCTGAATTAGAGCCCAATCCTAAACTGGAGTTAGGCCGGCATAAGCTAAGCCAGGAAAGTTTGGCCAGCACAAGGGCCACCATAAAGCATTTTTTGGACTACTCTCGGAGTCAGGTGGAATGGCTCACGTCTGTGTGCTGGCCTCTCTGGCTCCGAGAGTGATCCAAACATACTTTACAGTGGCCCTTGTGCTGGCCAAACTTTCCTGGCTTAGTTTATGCTGGCCTAATTCACTTTAGGATTGCGCCCTGAGTGGGCCAGACAGGCCCTTTGTGATCTGAGCTCATCTTGTCCTTGAGCCATGAACTCACTGGGTGCTCCTTGACCCGCCCATTCGCCCACCCACTCGTCGACTCCGTCGGCGCTCCGCCCCGCCCCCTGCAACATTTGAATTTCCTGCACATTTGAGTTGCCTGCACATTCTCAGAGCCAGGCAGGCAGGCAGGCAGGCAGCATAGTGAGGAAGACCGACAGCAGCAGCAGTGTGAGCAGGTAGGCTGCCTGGGGCTCCCTCCCAAGGAGGTGCGGCAGTTCCTGGGGGAGGAATCGGTAGCCCACGCGGCAGCCCCGCGGCAGGGCCTTCTCCTGGGCCGCTGCGCAGCCTACCGAGGAGGCGCGGCGGTTCCTGGGAGGTTCCTGGGTTCCAGCTATGACCTCACTTCCGGTGGGTGGGCCCCGACACAAGTGCCAATCAAAAGTGAGTACCTGTTGCTAAATCATTTAGATGCCATTACTGGGCAAAACCATACGCACTGCACCGTCCTAAAAGTCATTCATTGCAGAACAAAGTGTGCAATGAATAAAGCATCTGAATGCATGATTTACTGACAGCACATGTAAAACGCCTTTCCCCTTAGGGGGAGAAAGGTGGGACAGAAATATAGTAAACAAACAAATAAAATGTCTACCACTAACCACAACTATTCTTGTGGTTACAAGGCACATGGCTCCACTTGCAGTACTTACCATTTTAACCACCTCTAGCTACTGATTTATTTATTGGATAACTTAAACACACCATTTTCAGTCACTGTGCCGTGGCCCACTGGTATGCTGTGGTCCTCAGGTGTGCCACGAGAATTTAGGAGAGGTCATTTATTAGTAGGACTATTGGGGGACGTGAGCACAGTGTGCCTTGTCAAAAAACTGATAACGTGCCCTGGCAATTTTAGTGCGCCTTGCCAGTGAGACGAAAAAGGTTTAAAATCACTGCCTTCCCCATCATTTTTTGCTCTCTTCTCCCAACTTCTTCCATGGATTTCAAGTACACTAGTTCATATTTTTCCTTGTTAATTAGCATGCCTCTTTCCCTAAATTCCTTGGTACACCAATTTTCTGTAATTAACTCATCTGTTTCAAGTATGTGGTGGTGCAGTGGGTTAAACCGCTGCTGCTGGGCTTTCCGACCAGAAAGTTGGGAGTTCAAGACTGCACGACGGAGTGAGCTCCCGTTGCTTGTCCCAGCTTCTGCCAACCTAGCAGTTCGAAAGCACCTGAATGCAAGCAGATAAATAGGGACCACTTCGGTGGGAAGGGAACGGCGTTCCGTGTGCTACGGCGTATAACCATGCCGGCCAAATGACCACGGAAGCTTGTCCTCGGACAAAATGCCGGCTCTACAGGCTTTGAAACGGAGATGAGCACCGCCCCCTACAGTCAGTCACGACTAGACCATTTGGTCGTGGGGAAACTTTTACCTTTTTTCAAGTATTAACTGTTTGAAATTCATATACCTTAAAAAACCTGTAACCACCCCTAACAGGAACCACTGAAGGATGTTAGACCAGTATCATATATTCTCCAGTTAATGACAGGCTGTGGGCGCAATCCAGCAGGCCATGATCTGGGCTGAATTCCCACCCAATTCAAGGGATGCATAACTTGACAATTGGTCATGGTGACTGGGACTCGTTCTAGTTTGCTTTCACTGAACTGTCTCTCATCCCCACTCACCATTTGCAGAGGAGTCATCCAGAGGAGATCTCAGTGAAATTAGTTGGAAGTCATTGGCTTGAGGCCTTGAGCCAGACATTGTGCAAGAGAACAAGGATCATGTTCTGACAGATCTTCAGCCTTCTTGAGAGAGTGCCAGTTCACTTCCAAGCATCCTCCTAATTGCATAATTAGAAATCAAGCAAGTATTGAAAAGATGCCATAAATCTCCTTTCGGTGCTCTTTCCTGCAAAGGTAACCAAATTTGATAATGCTGCCCTAAGACATCTCATCACTGTGAAGACGTGAGAAACATAAGATAAGCTGTGCATCAACAGATGGCATCTGCAAACTACCGGTATCCCAACAGGGGCCAATCTGCGATGGACTTTTCCTCCATATGTATGTCCAATCTCCTTTTAAAGGCATCTTGGCCAGATGCCATCACCATATCCTGTGGCAAGGAGTTCCACAGATTAATTACATGTTGGGTAAAAAAAAAATTCTCTTCTCATTGTCCTGCCACTCAGAGCACAATTGGAGTTTGGCCGACACCGTTAGGCCAGCAAAGTTTGGCCACCAGAAGAGACAATGTAAAGCACGTTTGGACCACTCTCAAAATCAGAGAGGACGGCACACGTTTGTGTCCTGGCCACTCTGACTCCAAGAGTGGTCCAAACATACTTTACAGTGTCCGTTGTGCCAGCCAACCTGTGCAGGCCTAACTGTGCAGGCCTAACTCCAGGTTAGGATCACACCCTCAGTTTTAGTAGATCTTGATGCCAGATGCCATCACCATATCCTGTGGCAAGGAGTTCCACAGATTAATAAAATATTTTCTCTTGTCTGTTCTCACTGTCCGGCCACTCAGTTTTAGTAGGTTCTATTGCCACCTACATCAGCATGAAAAAAAAGTTTAATAACAGGAAACAAAGATTTTCTATTGCCATCAAGGTAAGACCCACTCACTCTTCTCATTCACTAACCTGAGGGCCCCCAGAGGGCACTTTCCCCAAAACCTCCGCAAACCCAGAGCTGATATAACTATATCTTCTGTCTCCTGGAACATACGGAGTGATGATGAAGATGAGCATCCCCAGAACGTGTATTTTAACTTTAATTTTGTTAGCCACCTCACTTGGAGAATATTCTCCAAGGCAGGATATAAATATAAAAAATGAAAACATAAACGGGGTCAAGTCTGCAGTCAGATGTATATGAGGCTGCAATCCTAGGCGCACTTTCCCACGAGTAAGGCTCACTGAAGACCACGGGACTTCCATGGGAGTAGACATGCCTTGTTGTTGTTCAGTCGCTAAGTCGTGTCCGACTCTTCGCGACCCCATGGACCACAGCACGCCAGGCCTCCCTGTCCTCCACTAGTCCGCCCAATTTCATGTTCATCACTTTGGTGACACTGTCTAACCATCTCACCCTCTGCCGCCCCCTTCTCCTTTTGCCTTCCATCTTTCCCAGCATGAGGGTATTTTCTAAAGAGTCCTCTCCTCTCATGAGGTGGCCAAAGTACTTGAGCTTCAGCTTCAGGATTTGTCCTTCCAGGGAGCAATCAGGCTTTACTTCCTGGAGGATTGACCGATTGGATCTCCTTGCAGTCCAGGGGACTCTCAAGAGTCTTCTCCAACACCATAATTCAAAAGCATCTATTCTTCGGCGCTCTGCCTTTCTTATGGTCCAGCTCTCACAGCCATACATGGCTACTGGGAAAACCCTAGCTTTGACTATGCGAACCTTCATTGGCAGGGTGATGTCTCGGCTTTTGATTAAGTTGTCTAGGTTCGCCATAGCTTTCCTCCCAAGAAGTAAACGTCTTTTAATTTCATGGCTGCAGTCACCATCTGCGGTGATCTTGGAGCCCAGGAAAATAAAGTCTGTCACTGCTTCCATTTCTTCCCCTTCTATTTGCCAGGAAGTGATGGGAGTGGTTGCCATGATCTTAGTTTTTTTTAATGTTGACATGCCTAGGATGGTGCTATATGACTTGGGCCTATGCTCCACTGAACTTTGCAGGCTTACCCAGTGTAAACATGGACTATGAATCACAAGAATGGATTGACAAAGAAGAAGTTCCAGACTCAGGAATAGATAGAGCTCAGCTATGAGCCCTTCTTGAAAAGATATTCACCATACATGGAACACTGAACATACAGCACCTCTCATTTGGAAATTTGGCAATACCTCTGAGTACATCTGAGTAAATATTGATAGGGTCGGTGGGGGGTACCAGAAAAAATATTGAGGGGAGCAGAGAAATTCCAAAGCAAGCTTTAACCCATCAGTATGTGATTTCTCAGGTAGAAATAGTGGTATGAACGCTCCCACCATCTATATATTTTCTCTGATGTAAGGCTGCAATTTAGGGCGCAATCCTAAACTGAGTTAGGCTGCATAAACTAAGCCAGCAAAATTTGGCCAGCACAAGGGACACCGTAAAGTATGTTTGGACCACTCTCAGAGTCAGAATGGTCAGCACACAGACGTGTGCCATCCTCCTTGACTCCGAGAGTGGTCCAAAAACGCTTTATGGTGTCCCTTGTGCTGGCCAAACTTTGCTGGCTAAGTCTCACTGAACTAAGCTAAACTAAGACTTAACTAAGCTAAGTCTCACTGAGCTAAGTCCTGGGAGTAAGTCTCACTGAACACAGTAAACACATGTCTACTACCTCTGAGTAGACATGGCTAGGCTTGTACTGGAAATCCTATTTATTTGTTGAAATTGAAAATTCTTTTCCCCACTTCAGAGTCCATGCCTATTCCTGTCTACTCAGAAGTAAGTCCCATTATAGTCAATGGAACCTACTTCTGGGAGAGTGTGGCTCAGATTGCAGCCACAGTTCTGTTACCTACAGATGGAGGTAGGACAATGCAGAACAGCTTTTAAATTAAAGTTTTAATATATTAGTACATTATTAAAATTTTAATGCTTGCTAACAGATAGTGAATAAAATTACTCTGATAAAGCACTTTTCAGTTCAGTCAAAGTTTTCTTCAATCAACTATAGGGATCTAACAATGGGGAGGCAGGTGGGGGCAGACTCCATGTTGGGTGGGGGGCGTTTGCCCTCCCAGATTGCTCTAATGATGGATGGAATTGCAAAGGCAGCTTTGAGCTTCTCCATGCTCTTCACATGTATGTGACTGTCACTAATGCGGAAATCTCTTAAATCAAATGGGCATTCAAGCCAATGTAGGGCTTATCATTCAAATCACACACATATGAGATTGGGACACAAAGTTTTTTTGGACCACTCTCAGAATCCGAGAGGCCAGCGCATAGATGTGCGCCATCCTCTCTGACTCCGAGAGTGGTCCAACTATGCTTTATGGTGGCTCTTGTGCTGGCCAAACTTTGCTGGTTTAGTTTATGCGGGTGGGCCTAACTCCAGTTTAGGATTGCGCTCGCAGAAACAAATTATTATTTTTCTTCCTTTTTTTCTCTTAAGAAAGTGTCTTACAAAAGAAGAAAAAAAGTTCAGATTAAAACTCAAAATAAAGCCCTAAAATTCCCAATTGAAGGGCAGCAAATCAAAGCATTCCTGCAACTAGCCTATCAATATAAAATATGCCTGAAGCCTATTGGTTATTTTATTTTTATTTAAGTTCTCAAAAACCATGGAAAAATCCAACGAGGAGGAGTCCAGCATACCTCCAAGGGGAGGGTATTTGACAGATGTAAACACACTTTGCAAAAAGAAGTTCCCCAGAAATTAATCCATGTTGTCAATGCCACAGTAGATTGACTGTGTTGCGAGATGGGGATTCGATGTTGTGAATGAGCCTCTCTGCTTTCTGCCCACAATCCTCGACCCTCTGCAACGGTGTCTACTCAATTCACGGGGTTGAGAAACGGAATGAACGATTCGGGACCCGATCCTGGAAGGATACACTTTTTAAAAAAACCTCGAAATGGCGTGCCTTGTTGCGCCCCTTTTCCTAGAGGTTTTCAGGAATGGGGAGGCCATTCTAGCGTTGATCATGTTAGGGAGGTCCCTTTCATTCAGTCTTAAACCGGTTTATAGCCCCGTCGCCGTCCCGCCTCCTCTCGAACCGACTCTGCATCCTCATATCAGGAACGCAGCACAGCCGCGGGAGCGTCCAGGGTGGAAGGAGTTAAGGCTGCAAGCACAAGACACGTTGAGGGGGAGTAGCCAACGCCGAGGCAGCACAAACATCACAGCGCATTCCTGGGTAGTCCTCAGCTGCCAGCATCTGATTAAAACCATATCTCTCGCTGTGAGTGGCTAACTAAATAGAAGGCTCGAGTACAACCGAATATTTAACCGGACCTGCAAGGGCTCGGATCATGCACGGAGCTGCGCGGATCTAGCCTGGTAAGTCAACGCGCTTGCTGGAAGGGCGCGGGCGGCCACGTTTCCGAACGCCAGACAGAGGCGGTGCATTTGGCGAGGTTGCTATTCATACGTTCAAGGGATCTCGAAGCTTTCAAGAAGCGTGTATTTTGCTTAGGGAGGCGGCCGGCGGAGTCCTAGAACGACACGGACTAGCCGCATTGGCAGTTTAATGTCGCGTTGGAAGCTTCTTGTTAATTGCTTGGTAGTCTCCGGTTGCCGGATTTAGCAGAGGGGTTGTAAATCTTGTAGTTTTAAATTTGCTTTGCTTAAAATAAGTATATGGGGTTGCCCCCTACTGATGGAAAAAACGTAGCTTTCTTAAAATAACTTTCCTCTTCTCCCCCCCCCCCCAAAAAAAAAACAAAACCCGTGGTCTCTGACCAGCTTACCTCCCAGCTGAACGTGTTTAAAGGGCAAGATCATTTTAATGCTGTCTTTTTTCTGGTTTAACAAATGCCTGCTGAGGCTGGAAGTCGTTAGTCGGAGCTTAATGCCGATAACGTTCCTGAATGAAAACTGTGAGCTATATGGTGGTGGAGGGGACTCTAGTCTTAAAAAATCTACCCTCTGTGCCAAAAGAGTGCTGACTGAGAGCTCTTAAAGGAATTTTAACAGACTTGCCAACTTGGGGGGGGGGAGTCGGAGTAGTAGTAGTAAAAGAATGAATGGGGTGAAAAAAAATTCAGAGCTATCTGTAAATATTGTGTAGGAAACTTGGCTTAAATAATTCCCTAGCAGAAAGTAGATGGAAACGACCACTATAAGACCAGACTCTGGGGGGGGGGGCAGGCCTGGGATGTCAAAATAAACACATTCTCTGTATGGAGAGGAAGGGGCTGAGTTAAGGCAGGCCAATATATACAAACAGATCTTACCATTGTTGAAACGACTGTGCTAAAGCACTTGGTCTGGACCTGTTAAATAAAATAAGGTAGCAATTAAGTTGCAAGAGGCCAGACAATTGCGAATCCTTTAATGTTAGGATAGTAGACTTGCTACAGTATTCAGTGAGCATCTACAGTGCCTGCTTATAGTAGAACTATTAAACTTTTACACCACCTCCTCTTCTAAGCTTTAGGCTTGTAGTGCTCCAAAATAATGGAATAACTTTCCCTGGAGCAGAATCTCTCTCCCAGGTGTACATCATCTCCATTACTGCTGTCCTGCACAAGGGAAAATAAACAGTAATGTAGTGAAATGAGTGATGCTAAACTGTTTTAACTCTACTGGCTGAACAAAATCTGGGACTATCTTTAGAGCTTGTTATTTGGGGGTGGAGGTGAAAGGTGCAATTGCCTTCTGAAAATCTTTTGGGATTCTGTTCCCCTTATTTGCTTTGCTAGCTGAGGAACAGGGGAGGCACCTTGTAGGATCAAGTGGCAGAATTAATGCCTGGAATAGGGGTGTTTGAAAATGGTGGGGTGTTTGTTTTTTGCGGATTTTGTGACTTGAAAGCAGTGTTGTGTCCTGACTCTTTCATTCCAAGTTCTCACTTCTGTTTTAAATGCGTTAAGAATGTTCTAGGTAGGTGATGTGGGTGCTATACTGTGGCTGCATCTGCTGACACTATTATTTTAATTTCTAGAAAAATAGCACAAAAGATGGTGTTTGACAAACACCCCCAATTTGGAACTATGGCGTCATAACTTGGAACAAGAAAATGTGCATGGTAGCCTAGTAAGCTACAATGACTTTAAGAAGCACTTCGTGTTGCGCTGGAAGTGGTGCTCAATTCTTGTGACATCAGCTTGAGGGAAGAAGTCTTGCAAGGCATTTGGGCAAGGTAGTGTCTCCTCAAAGAATATAGAGTTGCCATCTTCGTGACTGGCCTTGTTCCTGTGACTTGTGTGTAGTTAGATACATACAGCTGTAATAGGGGGAGCAATGCTTACTAATTAAGCAGGACAAGCTTCATCTGCCTTGTCTGGCTGCTGTTAAAGGCAAAGACTGCCAAATGTGAGACTTCTAGAAGCATGGTCTATATCAATGATTCTCAAACTTTAGTGGTGGGACCCACTTTCTAGAATGACAATCTGTTCAGGACCCACCAAAAATGATGTCATAGCCAAGTGCCATGGTTATGACACCAGAGCCTGCCGCTTTCCAGAGAATGCAGCAATGAGTTGGGTTATTTCTCAGCCATTTTCCAATAGTAAAGTGAATCAGAAAGGAAGAAAAAGCCTACTTACAACCTTGGCACAAGCAGGACAACCACACAGCCCTCCCCCTTTCCAGCATCCCATCATCCCATATTCTCAGTATGGCCGTCCTAGATGCTTTGCAACCCATCTGAACTTGGCTTGTGACCCACTGGGGGACCCACAGTTTGGGAACGACTGGTCTATTCATAGGAATTATAGGGGGAAACTACTACATTCCTTGGAAGGCCTACAGGGGAATGAGAGTTTAAAACTATTGGTAGGTGTGGAGGGAGCCAAATATTGTTGCCTTAAAATAGAAGCAAGTCTTGCAGAAGGATGGGAAGGAAGTGGGGCAGGTGATTTCATGTAGCTAAAACATTAGTTGGCATGTATATGGAAAGCTGTGACCTAGAACAGAATTATATTTGAGGTAGGCCTGCTAGAAGATACTGGAGATGTGTTGCATATTCTACTGTACAGTAAACTTTCAGCTAACGGGTGGTAATACTCTGTTTCAGTTTAGTACTGGCTTGCTACTACAGCAGATGTGCAATGCAAACACTGCTACTGCCAAGCTTGAAAAGAAAGGATAGGAGCAGTAGTTTATATTCAGCAGGTAGAACTTACAGCACAAGTATATTTGGGGGCTACTGCCTCTTGGGTAGAACTCTTGAAAGCATCCAGAGCACTCTGCTATTGAAAAGGCAGTGCTGCTTTCTGCAACATGTACCTAGAATGGCATTTTTGGGCCTGGGGCTGAGAATTGTCTTGCTCAGCCAAGAATGGTGAGCAACTGTCCTCGTCATCTTGGTCTAGTGTCCCTCCCAGTGGTGACTGAGGGGAATTTCCTCCTGTTTCTCTGAGCCTTTTGGGTATAAGAAAGCATCTGCTAAAAGCCCTTTACGCTGCAAGAATAACCCAATAAGCAGTATATTAATAGGAGCCATACTGAAAGCAACCCCTTTTCCAAGCTTAAATTGGTCTGGATCAAGAAACTGATCCTGGTACAGGCCTCTACAACATGTTCTGAAACTGGCAACCTAGCAGTTCAATCCTGTGTCTATTCAAGTAAGTCCAATTGAGTTTAATGGTACTTGCTCTTGGTCCAGATCTATACGACTGCAGCCTTGGACACCATAAGAATGCTGCTAAAATAAGACTATTCTAAAGATAGTTTAGCTATTCTGAAGACTATTCTAAAATAGTGTGCCCATCATATTTTCCTCTGTACAGACATAAACAGGACTTGTGTTCAGTTTGCTTTCCATATTCTCTTGTACCAGCCCTGGAAGATGCTTCATTATTGTCCTGTCTTGTTTGGGATCTACTAAGCCAATTAATGGCAGAGGGAACATTTGAACCACGGGTGCTTTCCTACATTTGACCCTTCTATGTGCAAATTTGGACTGTATTGAGTTGCAGGAAGTCCTGCTCTACTCCTGGAAACAAAGGTTCTGACCAGGAAGCTGTAAGAACCGCCTTGCTTTATATAAGGGCAGGAATCCAGCGCTTGCTGAGCTGAAGCGACTTCCTGAAAAAGGAGTGCCTGGTTGCCCATTGATGTACAGTGCTTGAGGCATGGCGTTGTAGGAGCCGGAGTAGCTCTGAAATGGTGATGGGGGTCAGAGAGCAGGGCTAGCTGATTCATGGATCTCTTAGAATGCAATCCTAACCTGGAGTTAGGCCAGCAAAGTTTGGCCAGCACAAGGGACACCGTAAAGTATGTTTGGACCACTCTTGGAGTCAGCGGCCAGCACACAAATGTGCACCATCCTCCCTGAGTCCTAGGGTGGTCCAAATGTGCTTTACGTTTGTAGCCTTTGTGCTAGCCAAACTTGGCTGGCCTAACTGTGCCAGCCTAAATCCAGGTTAGGATTGCACTCTTAGTAATTTTAAAAAGGTAATCTGAAATTCACAGGTGTTGAACTGCTAGATGTCATGCTGTGGGGCAGCTGAGGACAAGGTCCTGGCACAGGACATGCATTTCCTGCTGGCTTGCCAGCTCACACTGTCTAATAGGAACGTGCAAGGGATGATCAACACAGGTCTTCTCTTAGAAGGGTGTTGAGTGCCCTTGTGTGCCTCAGGATTTACCAGCTGATGACTTCAGAGGCTGTGACTTGGCCAATCCTTCTGTAGCACAGAATGTGGGGGGGGAAGCCCACTTGACCTGCCTGGATAGAGGCAAGTTGCGTGTTCAAGAACATTCCACCTGTGCTCAACAGGACCCATCTGTGCTCAATTTGGCAATGAGAGGATAGCCAGTCCGGTAGCCTCCAAATTCTACTTGCTGTTGAACAGACTGTGACCGGCACAAGCCGGATCGCAGAACTTCTCAATTGTTTGAGTTCAAATTGCGTGTCTTGGATCTGCCTACAACCTGGCACTGGGCTAGAGGTTTGTGTTGCTTGGCTTTCGGCCTTGGCCTAGGTGTGTTCTGGCATCGGGTCTCATGATAAACCGCATAGTTGTGCTCTAGTCATGCATTTGCCCCAAACAGAAGGCATTGCCATTGAAGCAAGCCGGATGAAGTGCTGGTCAAACATGTTGCTCCCTCTGAGCATGATCTATTATATGTGCTTGGCTTCACTTCTGTATTCCCAGGGCCCTGCCGCACAAACCCTGTGCCACTCCTCCCAAAGCTATTGTACACCTTAGCAAACCTGAGACCTTGGCTTCTTTCCAGTGGCTTACCCCACTGGTGTTTCTTCCCCTGTTTCTGGGGAAATTGCTAGATGGCCAAGGCTAGCAACTAGTATTGTCTAAAGATGTTGAAATCCAGCTTGTTCACTTTAAGTCCCTCCCTTCACCCATACCAAGGTCGTGGTAAAAAGAGAGTCTTGGGGAACGGCGGCGGCGGCGGGGGGGGGGGAGAAGATTGCAAACATCATAGGGCCTTCTGATAGTATTTCCTACCACAAATCTGTCATATTTGTCCTTCTCTGCCCAGTAGAATGTAGCTCTTGACCTTCACCCAACTAGGTGATAAGGCCTAAAAAGATGGAAGAATTTTCTAGAACATGGGTGTCAAACAGAAGACCTGCAGGCCAAATGTGGGCCCCAGAAGCAATTTATCTGGCCCCTGTTATAATTGGATTTTCTCATATCATTGCAATATGAACATGATCTGCACTGTCTCTTCTGTCATGTGTGAACAGTGTGCTGATCTCTGGCCATCCTCTGCTTTATGATGCCATTTCCAGTCCTCAGCAGGTACCATGAATTCCCACTTTGGTTCTCTGTATGAAATGAGCTTGACGCCCTTGTTCTAGAATTAAGTTGGTTCAAACTTGGTACTAGAAGCTTAAGTCTAGGTGAGATAAAAGCCATCACCCTGCTAAGCAACTGCTGTATGCACGTGTCCATAACTTGTATTGAAAAATCAAATTGTGTATACCAGTTGTTAGGATCCGGTGGTCGGTCATGACCTGATTTTTGTTTAGTCCCAGCACAGCCTCCAATTAAAGCGGTGTGCTGGAAAGATAATTGCCTTAAGCCCTGAGGTTATAAAAAAAAATCAGATCACTAATTGCTGTGTAAAAGAACTTGACTCTTAGAATTTGCAAGATAGCTGCTGACTGTGCTGTGGAAGATCAGCTCCTGTAGTTTGCAAGTGTGTGTAAATGAAGAGACATGTTCCAGTGCAGTGACTCTCAAACCTTTTAGCACCAGGACCCAATTTTTAGAATGACAGTCTGTCCAGGACTCACTGGAAGTGATGTCGTGGCCAGAAGTGCCGTAAGTGTGACACCAGAACCAGTTCTAAATTGTGCTTGCCCAAAGATTATTCTTCAGGACTGGAGTGGAACCCCTACTGACTGCCTTGTGCTTAATGGGGTGACTGACCTTGCTTGGCTGCCCTTTGGGTTCCAAGCAGCAATGGGATCTACAAATGACTTGGGGGAACGGAGGGCGGGACTTAGACGGGACTACCGTTTGATTGGCAGCCCATCCATGCACTTCCACTTTTGTTCCGCTCGCCCCGCGGCCGTCCCTGGCCTCGGAGGGGGCGACTGCTCGCCTGGGGGGGAGGCCAGGGATGGCCGTGGGGCGAGCAGAACGAAAGCGGAAGTGCACGGACAGGCTGCCAATCAAACGGTAGTCCTGCCCTCCGTTCCCCAAGTCGTTTTTAGATCCCATTGCTGGTTCCAAGTATAGCAGGAGGGGAGAAGCAGTTATACTGTCTGGTGAGAGCAGATATATCTATATCTAAATCTGTGAGAGCAGATATATCTATATCTAAATCTGGGGGTTCTCCAAAACACTTAAATTCAACTTCTACGCAGTCTATAACAGCAAGTATTGGGTGTAATCACTAGCTTGCTAGGAACCTGTGGCCTCATGACAACTCCTCCTAACAGCAGGAAATGGGAGATGACGCTAATATAGTCCATCAGTGTAGCTGGCAGGTTCTTATGGCCTTTATAATGCAGGAAAGAAGTCTTGGAGTCAGGTTGGTTCTACTGCCAAAACTGACATGTTTAGCTGTTCTGAAACTGAATTCCTTTGAAATGAATCTTATTCTCTACTAGGGAGTTGATTCCTGAAGTAAGAGCTTGCCAGCCAGCTGGCTATTCGTTCAGGAATGTCTACGTCCCTTGACTCCAGCAGGTTGGAAAAAAGCTTGTTGGATTGGGTTGTGTTGAATGGATACCCTGCCTGTCTTAGACCCCACCCACCCAGGATGGCTTCCAACGTTGTCGAAACAAATTGCAGTAATTAAATGGACAATTAAAACCACACAGTTGAAACCCAGCCATCGGATAAAGAGGTGCAGTAGGCTGGAACAGACCTGTCTCCTACTGTGTGTGGAGGGAGGGAATTCATAGGTGGGACTTCCTGAGGAAGGGAGTTCCACAGTCTCAGTTCTGCCACCTAGCAGGGCCTGCTTTGCATTTCTCCCATTTAACCTTGCTATATGGCGGGGTCCCTGAAGCAAGGGCAGATTCATGTGGCCGCAGGACACCAAACAGTCTGAGGCTGCCATGCCTTAACCATGTCACTTAAGTTGGCCTGGGCCAATTTCTAATTACCCTGGCTTCGGCTGAACTCCTGGTGACTAGAGTAATTGGGCTCTATCCCGCCAGCCTCCCAGAAAGGTGCAAGCTCCAATGCATGCCAAGCTTATACCAATTGTGTGAGTGTATGCCACGACTCAAGCAGACTAAACTGGCTGCTAAAGGCAATATGTAAGATGTGGCCTTGGACAGGGAGTAGTAATAGTTAGAGGCTTAATTCCCCTGTACCTCTGTTCACATGTCTATGATTGAGCTGATCTCAATGCCTTTCAAGAAAATGAGTATCTTAATAGGCACTCCTCTGCTTTTCCTACATCTTGTGCAAAGAGGTGTGATGGGTCTCCAGCTCTGTGCTGAAGATCCCAGGTTCCAGCCCTGGGATTTCTAGAATAGGCTTGGCAAGACCCCCATCTGAAATCTGGAGAAATAGTGCCTATTGGAGTTAAGCGAATGCTGATTAGGCAAACAAATGAGATTGTGTGTACCAATAGTTTTATATGAGTACAATAGTTTTATGTTCCCAAGCTCTGTCTTGTTCTACATGCCATAGCATGCGGCTGAAGACGAAAGTCTTCTGTATCTGCTGTCTTCTGTATCTGTTGCCCTGCTTCAGAAACTAGTGCAAAGCAGTCTACTGCAAGCTCATATTGAGGACAATATATCGTAATGGAATATCTTACAGTAAATGGGTTGCACCCTAGCATAACGTTGCAGAATGCATTTATTCTGTACAATATAAGCAAGTATATTAGTATAGGGTGGAAGGGCTGAGAAGAGGTGTGTGCCGTTATTGAGAGGCAGCCCCATGGATTGCCCCATAGCTGGCAGAAAAAAAGAGGCTGTTGGCACAGAAGCATGCAATAAAGATCGACACATGCTTAGCAGACATTCATGGAACTCCATGCAAGACCTCTTGCATAATTTGATTAAGGGCGCAATCCTAGAGCCCCTCCCTTCAGCTTCAAGTAGCTTGTGCTGGCCAAGCACTTTTGCGAACATGCTGTTAAGTACATGGCTGTTGTGTGTGTGGGGGGGCAGGGAGGGCATTCTGGCGGGGCAACCTGGGGAGGTGGGTGGAGTTCAGATGTGGCCCTGATTAGGGCTGCTGCTGTGTGCTTGGACTTGTGCTGCAAAATGGCAGGCGCAGATCTAAGCAGCCCCATTGGGGTGGCTGGCACCTACCCTGGGGTAAGGAAGCAAATGTCTCCTTGACCCATTGCCTCCAGCATAGTCCTGAACTACATTGGCTACAGCACTGGCTGGCCTGTTCCAAAGCAGGTTAAGACTGAGCTCTACATGGCTGAGGCTTCTATGGGGAAGTTGGCAGCCCAGTATAAAGTCACTTTGACACCTGGTGTTAAGACATAGAACTGCCACCAACTTGCTCCTCCAATCTAGACTAACAGCAGGTGATTAAGATGCAGATGGTTTTTCAAGCATCAATCTTAAAGGTCTTTTCAAGGTTTCGTGTTGGCTCTCGAAAGAAAGATGCTTATCAAAGGGAGCCAAAATTGCAAAAAGAGGCTTTAGCCTTATTTTAAGTAAGTCTGTGGAAGCCAACTCTCCTTGCCTGCTTGCTGTAGGCCCAGTGGTGTCTTCCGCAAATGAACAACCGAACACTGGGCGGGACGTAGGCGGGACTTCTGCATGATTGGCAGCCTATCCGTAGCGTTCCGCAGCTGGCCTGGCCTCGGGGGGGGGGCTCCCGCTCGCCATGGGGGACAGGTGAGGGTCGTGCCGGGTGCCTGGGCGAGCAGCGGTGGGGCGCGCTAACTGGGGGCAGCCCCCCCCGAGGCCAGGACAGCTGCGGAATGCTATGGATGGGCAGCCAATCACGCGGAAGCCCCACGTATGTCCCGCCCAGCGTTCCGGTTGTTCATTTGCGGATAACACCACTGTGTAGGCCTGACAAATTCTCCCAAAAGCTGCTGTTGGTCCTGGAAAGCAAACAAGCGGGAGACCCTGCAGAAATAGAGCCAGGATGGTGTGATGGTTCAGGAGTTGGACTTAGACCCCCTGCTCCTCCATGGAAGTTCCCTGGGTGATTCAGGGTCAGGGCCCACACACACACCCCAGGGAAACCAGAACCACTGTATACCCTTTAAGGGGAGTGGATGAAACGGTGACAGCAGCAATAGCCACACAGGGATTGCTCTGCTGCTACAAGGAGCTCTGTTAAGGTACCTGGGGAGAGTAGTGTGGCCCCATCCTGAGGGGGGAATCCCCTCTGCAGGCCACCCTGCTGCCCTAAACAGCTACCTGCAGCAGTCTGACCCATGTCTGGGCTGGCGCAAACCTTGAAGTGAGTGTGATAGTCACAGAGAGCTATTTGGGGCAGCAGCACACCCCGCAGAGGGGATTGCCCCCTCCTGCCCCCTCTGGATAGCCATGCTACCCCCAGGTACCTTAACGGAGCTCTTTATGGCAACAGCGGTGCGATCCTTGTGAGGCTGTTGCTGCCGTCCCCTGCAAGGGCTTACAGGGTTCCTACCGTCTTGTAAAGGTTGGGAACCATTGGCCTAACCTACTGAACAGGGGTTGTTGGGACAAAACGCGGGAGTTCTGTGCACTACCCTGAGATCAGTGATGTCATTCAGGGGGAATGGACCAGAACGGGCGTTCTGGATCCTAACAGGCTCCGTGGCTGGTTCCGGGTTCCCAACAAGTGCCAATCAAAAGTGAGTTCCTGTTCCTAAATCATTTGAATGACACCACTGCCTGAGATCCTTGCAGGAAGGGCAGTATTTTAAAAAAAATGTAATGCAATACATTGTACCAAGAAACAGGATACGTCTTTGCCTTGAAGGGTAAGGAACTTGAAAGAAACGTCTCTTAAAGGCCATTTAACAAGACCACGGGCCAAATCCCATCCAGTTTTCCAGCCCTGATGTAGCTGTCACAATGGGAGGGGGTGCTGCTTTCTGTGGTGGGGGGACAGTCATAGAGGCCTCCTCAAGGTAAGGGAATGTCTGTTCACTTACCTTGGGGCTTCATTGCAGCTGCATTTGTAAAGTCAGATAGGATAGGGCCCTTTGATTTCATGAGCCCTTAAACTACTTGGGGGATGTCTAACTTGTCTATAAACTCAGCATACCTAAAGTCTTGGAATTGGAGGCCTATGGAAAGATTGCCAAGCTTACTTCCCTGTTCATGGACTGAACCACTATATGCTAAGGAAATGTGTAGCTCATGGCATGTTGTATGATAGAGTTCAGATGCAAGATTTCTCACCATTCAGTCCCTTGGCTAACAATGTCACACTTAAGTTCAGCAGAAGAATTGGGAAGCTCTAATGCATTAATACACAGGTTGCCCCCAAAGATGACAATGCACAGGACTATTAATGTTTTGAATGCAAACCACTTAATGTGGGATCTTGATGTTGCCCTTAATCAAACCATATTTATAATACTGCTTTTCAACAAAATTCACAAAGTGGTTTACAAGCAAATAATTATAATGAAGTTAAATGGTTTCCTGTCCCAGAAGGGTTCACAAACTCAAAAAAATGCAGAACACCTCCAGCAACAGTCACTAGAAAGGACAGTGTGCTGGGATGAATAGGGACAATTGTTCTCCCCCTGCTAAGTATAAGAGGAGCACCACTTGGAAAAGTGCCTCTTGCCCAGTTAGCAGCCTACTGTACAAAATGACTAATCCCATATTGTGTTTGGGGAGCTGAGATTTAAGGAGTCGTTTGCCTCTGGCAAGCTAGTGAGTCACAGCAAAAAGCAAGATTCAACTGGATAAACCCTGAGTAGCAGCCTGGGTCTCACGATTGCTACACCATACCAGCCTTTAGGACAACCTGGCCTGTATACAAACCCGTGATGGGTAGGATGTCAAATGTGTTCATTGGCACCAAAGTGACATACTGAAGTTAATGTCCCAGCGCTTTAGCTGAGACTGTCTGGTGTCTGCCCACCCTCCCCCATGAAGTAGGTCAAACTTTATGAATGACCCGAACAACGTTCTTCTGACTTGCCCCACGTCTGGGTATGCTAACCTTTGGTAGCCTGAGCACAATGACTATTATATGCTAATCTTGGCAAATACTTGGCATAATCTCTCGTGCTATAGTATCATGGCTATGCCAGTGGAATGTGACCAAGTATAATACTAGGTTCATGCGCATGACTGAGCCAAAAGTTTTCATTGCTGCCACTAGAGAAGAATGTGCATTCTGTAATATTTCCTATTTTTACTGCAGCCTGGGGAAATGGGAGTTTCTTTCCTGCAGTATAGAATGGGTAAGTGACTATATGGATTGAGGCTGGTTGAAAACAAAACCATGCATCAAAGAATGCTTGGGGAGGTATACAGTCATTTGCTGTCCCCTTGATAAAGTGAAAGGTTGAACTATAGGGTGGGAATCTTGTTCCTTGGTCTTGCAAGGCAATTTAGGGTGCAATCATAACCTGGAGTTAGGCTGGCACAGTTAGGCCAGCAAAGTTTGGTTGGCACGAGGACCACTGTAAAAGCGCATTTGGACCATTCTGAGTCAGGGAGGATGGTGCATGTCTGCATGCTGGCATCTGACTCCAAGAGTGGTTCAAACATATGTTATGGTGTCCCTTGTGCTGGCCTAACTGTGCAGGCCTAATTCCTGGTTAGGATTGTGCCCTTAGTAAAGACAAACTTGCTGTAAATGGGGCCCTTGAAACAACCTCCAGGCAAGACTTGCTAATGTTTGAACAACATTTGAACCTCCTTAAAGTGCTCTAATGCAGCAGATTTAATAGTATGTATTCTATAACTTGCAAAACCAAGATTATTTTAGTGCAGGATGTCCCTGTAATGCTTAAATTCCAAAAGTCTAAGAATAAGTGTCACTGAAATGCTTGTGAATTATAGGGAGCCCCAGGAGAGGGACAACTATCCAAAAAGTATATAAATATCTAGAAGTATGCTGAAGGCCATAAGTCTGGGCTGCCCGGTGAATTGTGCCTGGGTCACAAGGGAGAAAGTCAAACTCTTGTTCTGCAGGCTGTCAACCTGCTTGGCTACATATTAATAGTATTTGTAGCAGTAAAATAGCAAGTGCCAAGACGTGTGCAGTGGTTGCTAATAGTTAGGACGGACTAAGCTCAGGAGGTTTTGGTAGCCTCTGTAAGGCTGTCACTCAGTCAAGTCGTAGTGGACTACTTAAATTATGGTGGATTAACATCAGGCATAATGGTGCAATCCTATACATCTTTATTCAGGAGTGCCATTGAACTCAATGGGACTTGCTCCCAGGTAAACACTGCAGGTATAGGATTGCAGCCAACGACTAGCATGTGTTAAGTGCATAGCTTGCTGGTTTTCTTGAAGTCTGTTCTTGTATGAGAGAGTAGAAGGGAGCTTCATCAGCTGGTTATTTTTCCTTGTTTGTTATGCCGCCACTTGCATCATAGAATGCATAATCCATGATGCAAGAGGTAGCATATAAACTCGCATATATGATGCAAGAGGTAGCATAGGCCAAATACACAATTTCTAAGCAGATGCCCATCTAGTTCCTGATAAGATCTACAGGCTTGCCCCAGTATCCACTGATACCATGGATACTAGGACGCCTGTTAAAAAGATAAGACTCGGCAAGACTTGGGTTTATGTGCATAGCAGGTCAAGGATTACAAATGTGCGGTGTAACATACTTTTATACACTACAGCAGTGGTTTTCAAATCTTTTAGCACCGGGACCCGCTTTTAGAATGTCTGTCTGTCCAGAACCCACCAGAAGTGATGTCATGGCCAGAAGTACCGTCGTTGTGATGCCAGAGCCTGCTTCTTTCCTGATAATGCAGACATAAATTGGGTTATTTCTCAGCCATTTTCCAATAGCAAAGTGAATCAGAAAGGAAAAAAGCCTAGATACAACCCTGAGGCAAGCAAAAGAACCACCCAGCCCTCCCCCTTTCCTGCATCCCATCTTCCCAAATATTCAATATGGCTGCTCTAGGTGCTTTGCGACCCACCTGAAATTGGCTTGTGACCTACTGGTGGGTCCTGACCCACAGTTTGGGAACCACTGCACTACAGGATAGTCTGCATGCACAAATGTGTGTCTGTTTGGCTTTCAACAAAGTAGTATTCTACTGATTTGGTGGTCTAACATAAAATGTGAGGCTTACGGGGTGATGGTGAGAGATTCTTAAAACCTACTGAATCAAGAACCATATGGAGTAACACTCCTGTCTACCCAAGCAACTGCAAAGGCTGTGCATTGAGCAAAGTGGGTTGGTATATATCCAGCACAAAAGCAGTTGCATGTCTGCAAACGACCAGCTTCTCAAAACTGCAGTGCTATGAAGCAGCCAAACGGCATATAGTATGGGGCTGCCGTTTTGACCAGAGAAGAGCTCAGCGGAGGTGCCACAACTGAAAAGATCCTGCCCCGTTTGCCCAGAAACCGTACTTCAGCTAGAGGTGGAATGCAGGGCAGGACTCTACCTTGGACAAGCAGGATCATGCTGGAGCCGCAGCCTAGTTAAGATAACAAGTGTCTTGGCTAGCAGCAAAACCACTTTGCAGAGGCGGATCTACAGGGAGGGCAAAGCTCTAAGTGTTGCAAGAAGCCTGACCCTGTCATGTCAATCCCTCCTCTCCCTTGCTGCTGTAGCCAGTAAGCAACGCCAAGATGTTGCTGTTCCCTGTGAGGATTGGCTAAAACGGTGCAGGAGAGGAGTGATTTCCACTGTAAGGTAAGGCTTCTTGCAAAACTTAGAGCTTTGCCCTACCTTAGATCTGCCTCTGCCACTTCAGTGTCTTGGCTAGCAGCAAAACCTACCACTGGGCCAGATAAGTATCAGATCTGCTGCCTGGGGCAAAGCAAGGAGTTGGGGACACTTCTCTCTCCCAACCCCCACTCTTTGTGCCTGGCTAGTGAGCAAAGGGCTTATTAGAACAGCAATGCCCGGCATGGATAAGGAGAGAAATCCTCAAGCTGGCAGGAAAACGAAGCTTGTAAAAGGAGCTGGGGATAAAGATTTAGCCTGGGTGGAAGAGACCAGAGCCTGGCTGGGAGACGGGCTGTCCCAGCCAAGTCCAGCATTGCACTGAGCCAGCTGTCCATCGGAGCTGCGAGCCCAGCAGTGGGCAGGGTGTCGACTGCTACAGCGCTGGCTCTTGGAAGCAGCTTGGGATCCAAGCAGCGATCGCATCCTACGTGTCTGTCTTCGGGAAGACGGCGTCCAGAATCATGTCGTGGGTGGAGGGGCAAATAGAACAGAACGGGCGAGAGTCCTGCTGGGGGCTGTAAAGCAGACCCAGAACTGTTGTGCGATCGCCACCACCCAACCAGCATAAAATGGAAGAGTGTGTCCTGTCCTGAGCAACTTGTTGTTGTGCGGCTGTTGGAAGAGTGACTTCGCTTCTCCAAATAGAGGAAGAAAGCTGGGCTGGCTTGGGAAGGGTGTTCCTCTTTGTAGACTTCCTGTAGCTGTGGATGCAAGTTGGCAGCTTCTCCAGGACTGCTAGCACAAGCTTTTGCTCTTTTAGAAGCCCGAGTGGTGCAACAGTGGCAGCTGAAGTTTCTAGAGTGGGGCTGGGGAAACGAGATGAGGCAGCAGGTCTCTCAACCCAGGTGAGGGTTAAGTTTCTGCCTTGGGTTGTTGCCACTTTAAGCAAGTTTTAAGGTTTTTTTTCCCAACATTGCCTTTAATAGTTGAAGTGGTCTCTAAGCTGGAGGCTGCTGTGCACTGAGAAAGACTTCCCTGGCACAAACGGCGCTTACCATTCCACCAGGGCACCTCTGTGCCACGAATCTTCCCCCAAATGCTGTGCCACCCTCCAGGTCTGCCTGGCAGTCCAGGGGGCAAAGCCTGCTGGGGCAGCAGAAACCACAGATAAGGAGGCTCCCCAGTGGAATGATAAGCTCCATTCACCTGCGGGATGGATGGCCACTGGAACTGGATCAGGGTCTAGAGAGACCCAGTTCCAAGAAATTGACTTGACTTTCGCCCTACTGCTTTCTCTGTTAATAGCTCTTCAAAAGCTGCTGTTTCATGCAAGAAGCTGGTGTCCTGCTGCTGAAAGCATTCCTAGAGAAAGGAGTGTGCACATGGCTACGAGCAGGGCCGGCCTTAAGCCAGTGTGACCAGTGTCATCACATTGGGACCTGTGCCCGGGGGGGGGGGGCTTGCACCAGCACAGTGCACATATCACCCACTGCTGCAGCCGGAATCTCTGTGGGCTGTAAGTCAGTGGGACAAGCAGAGCAGCTTGACCGCGAGTCCTCCCACCTGCCCCTGCCTCTGAACTGCCCAAAATGGAAGCAGCTGGTGGTAAAATGGAGGTAAGGCGGTTGGGGGCTGGATGTGGACGAACAAGCTGAAATTAAATCCGGATAAGACGGAGGTGCTTTTGGTTCGGAAATCCACAGCTCGGGTATTGGACTATCGTCCTGCTCTGAATGGGGTCGCACTTCCTCTGAAGGAGCAGGTTTGCAGCTTGGGGGTTCTCCTGGATCCACAGCTACACCTGGAGTCCCAGGTGGTGGCGGTGGCCAGGGGAGCCTTTGCTCAGCTTCGGCTGATTCGCCAGCTGTGACCGTACCTGAGCTGCGCGGATCTGGCCACAGTGACCCATGCCCTAGTGACATCGAGATTAGATTATTGCAATGCGCTCTACGTGGGGCTGCCTTTGAAGACGGTCCGGAAATTACAACTAGTACAGAACGCGGCGGCTCGGGTGGTTGCTGGGGCACATCGGTTTGACTCTGCCGAGCCGTTGCTTTGGCGACTACACTGGCTGCCGGTTCTGTTCCGGGCCCAATTCAGGGTGCTAGTCTTGACTTTTAAAGCCCTTTACAGCTCGGGTCTGGGGTATTTGAGGGACCGCCTCCTTCCATATAATCCTACCCGTACTCTTGGATCATCTGGGGGGGCCCTTTTGACTGTGCCGCCACCAGGAGAAGTGAGAGGGGTGGCGGCCAGGAAGAGGGCCTTCTCGGTGGTGGCCCCCCAACTTTGGAATACCCTCCCTTTAGAATTGAGAACTGCTCCCTCTTTGTTAACATTTCGGCGGGGGCTGAAGACCTTTTTATTTCAAAAAGCTTTTAACTGTTGACAGGCTGGCTGGCTGGTTCACTTTTATATTTTATACCTTATCATCCACAGGGCTTGTTGTTTTTAAATTCTATTGCTTTGTTTTTAATTTTGTTTTATTGTATTGTTTTAATATTGTTTTTAAATTGTTTTTTGTGTTGAATTTTATATTGTAATGCTGCCTTGGGTGCCTTCGGGCAAAAAGGTGGGATAGAAATCTAATTAATAATAATAATAACATCATGTCACCATGCTTTTCTTGATGAGTGGGGGGCCCCACAGGGAGGATGGGGGGGCCCTGCAAGAATGCCCCGCGTTGGACCCCACTGCTCCTACAGCCAGCCCTGGGTACAAACAAGGGTGAGACTGCTTGGACTTGTGCTCAAAAGGCAAGTCAGTTCAGAGAAGGCGTTGGGATGCATTGCCTCCACATCCCGGGCTAACCTTTGCGTTGCACCTAGCAAGCCTTAAGTTGCGAAACCAGACTGCTCCGAAAGCAAAGTCTGGCGAGCTGCTGCCGATAATCGGAGGGCTGCTTGTCAGTTGTATGGTGAAGTTGGCCTAGCTGCCTGCAAACGTTGCCGTCGCACAAGTGGGAGGGGCTGACGTGTGCTGCTAGACAACGGGACACAGTTCTAAGCTAGGACAGAGTGGAGCTGGAAAAGGTGCAGAAGAGAGCGACAAAAATGATTACGGGGCTGGGGCACCTCCCTTATGAAGAAAGACTGCAGCGTTTGGGGCTCTTCAGTCTAGAAAAAAGGCGCCTGAGGGGGGGCATGATTGAGACATACAAAATAATGCATGGAAGGGATAGAGTCGATAGAGGGATGTTCTTTTCCCTCTCTCAAAACACCAGGACCAGGGGGCATCCGCTAAAACTGAGGGTTGGGAGAGTTAGAACAGATAAAAGGAAGTACTTTTTTACCCAGCAGGTAGTTAATCTGTGGAACTCTTTGCCACAGGAGGTGGTGATGGCATCTGGTCTTGATGCCTTTAAGAGGGGATTGGACAGATTTCTGGAAGAAAAGTCCATTGTGGGCTATAGGCAATGATGAGTTGTAACCTCCTTACATTAGTAGTAGGCTACTTCAGAGGACTGGGTGCAAGGGAGTAGCAACAGGATCCAAGGATCTTGTTGTCCCATGCCTCCCTGGGGCACCTGGTGGGGCCGCTGTGAGATACAGGAAGCTGAACTAGGTGGGCCTTTGGCCTGATCCAGCAGGGCTCTTCTTATGTTCTTATGATCTAGCTGTTGGCTAGCTAAGACCCCGATGAAACCAAAAAGGTTGGGCGTGTAAAGTTCAAGCTGTAAGAACTTGGTGAAGGTTGGCCTTGGTTATATTAAGTCTACTTCCCCTGCCCATTCCTGGGTAGTAATTAATGCAAGGAAAGGGGACTCTTTAATCTCGCAGCACACTAACAAGGTCCTAAAGTTGTCAAGGTACACCATCAGTGTAGTGTGTTAACGGCTGACAAGGCACACCGTGCTGCCAGTGTGGGGCTCATATCCCCAATGGCCCTGCTAATAAATGATCTTCCCCAAGCTCCTGGGGCACACTTGCAGACCATTCATGGCCCACCAGTTTGCCACAGGACAGTGGTTGAACATGGCTGGGCTGTGCAGATTAAGAATGAGGAGGTGAAGTCCTCAAAATGTAAAACTGAAATATCAGAGTTGATATCTGCTACAGCCATTCATTTTTTAAATGAAAAACCCTCCAGTAAGCATCTTAAAAGATGTGGAATACTTTATGCACCCAGGCAACAGAGCATCTGATCCAGTGACAATCTTTTAGAACTGGATGTTCAAAAGCCGAACTGTTCCTTGGCTGTGGGGGTTAGGGTGGAAGAGTGCAGAGAAGGTGAGGGCAGAAAGATCAGAGGAATCCAATGACTGAAATATTAACTTGGTGGGACTGTAACCTTTGTGCCCCAAACAGCTTGGTCAGCATTTCAGTAGCCTTAGTTGTCGGGCAAGAAGTAAACATGATTAACTCTCTGAAAATGGGCTGGTTAGCAAAGCGGCCCTCATAAAGGGGGCAAAGCCCATGTATTGGGCTGGTAGGAAGTAGAGCCCCCTTGTGGCAGCCCAACTGGCTCCTGGAACTGAAGCAATTCAGTCCCTGCTTTGCTTCACACAGTACATCTAAGGAGTAGTCTTCAGCTAGCTGGATCATTGATCAGGATTGCCTGATAGTGGAGGTGGCTCTCCAGTGAATTCTCTCCTCCCTCATCCCACCCTGCCTGGAAATGTTGAGACTTGGGGGCCTTCTCCATGCAAAGAACATCTGCTGAGTGGTGGATTAGAAAGGACCACTTTCCTGCTTGTGGTGTGGCTATAGCAGTAGTCTTCAATCTCTTGTGCCATGGTAAAAGCTAAAGGGTTCCCTGTGACCAAATGGTCTAGTCGTGACCAACTCTAGGGGACGGTGCTCATCTCTGTTTCTAAGCTGAAGAGCCAGTGTTTGTCCGAGGACAAGTTTCCACGGTCAAGTGGCCAGCATGACTGTACACCAAGGTGTACCTGTATCACCTTCCCACCGAAATGATACCTATTTATCTACTCACATTTTTACATGCTTTCAATCTGCTAGATTGGCAGGAGCTGGGATAAGTGACGGGAGTTCACTCTGCCACGTGGTCTCAAACTGCTCACCTTCCGGTCAGCAAGCTCAACAGCTCAATGACTTAACCTGCAGAGCCACCGTGTCCCTCTTGTGCCATGACCCCCCCCCCCAAAAAAAATTGGGCTACTTATCCACACAATACAGTTTCCAATATACAGATTGGACCTCAGGATCCGTTCCTGGACCCCTGCAGATACAAAACCTGCAGATGATTAAAATGGTGGGTCGTGGTCAATGGGGCCTCCAGGCGCAATTGGCATTTTAGTCGCATGCAGGAAGCTCCTGTGGGTCCTGCAGTCATAGGTTCAGAACCTGCAGTGGGTCAAATCAGTGGCTTTCAAACAGTGGTGTCATTCAAATGATTTAGGAACAGGAACTCACTTTTGATTGGCACTTGTCGGGAACCCGGAACCAGCCACGGAGCCCATTAGGATCCGGAACACCCATTCTGGTCTGTTCCCCCTGAATGACATCACTGCCTTTGCCCCCCCTAGGAATCCGGAGTCGCTCCCTTTAACCCTCTGAGTGCCGGCCAACCAAGAAGAAAAGCTCTTTGCAGAGGAATTGGGAGGGGGAGAGTGAAGTGGGCGGAGTCAGCCCTAATTTTAACTAGTGGAACTGAGTTCCCACCCGAGTTCCCCCTGCATGACATCACTGCTTTCAAACCCACATTGGGATCCAGTGTATATGCTAGAGCAGGCTGGGAAGGAACCTTCACTTCCCAAAGCCTGTTCTGAGGGTCTCCTGGCCGGGAGCCAATCAGTGAGGACATTTCCTTTGCTTGACTAGAAATGTGACTACCACCTCTAGCAGTGGTATGCATCAACCAGCACGTCCGCCCTCTCGGTGAGTTGCCAGAACGTAGCGTGCGATACAAAGTGAAATGGGGTAAGGCTTACAGACGTGGCATGCAACCTCTTCCAGTAGCTGCATCAAAGGTGTGGCTCCACGGCCGACAAATCCATCTCTTCGTCTGCAGTGTGCCCTTGAATCCGGCACCTGCTTATAACCAATTTCCATTATTGGGCCTGAATTGGGGCACCCAATGGGCCTTTCTGCCCTGAACTGGGGCACCCAAGGCAGCTATTAAAACGATGCATAAACAATTAAAAATAGCAGGCCCCAATGGATCTACGTTTTACAGTAAAGTTACAATAATTAAAATGCTAGCCCAGCATGTTGGCCATTAGGACTACCATGGGCAGACATAGCAAGGTGGTGCATTCTCATCCTGCCACAAAGGTTGGCAACACAGCAAAGAGGCGGAATTGACAAAATCCAGCAATGCTGGTGCCATTTTGGCGTGTAGTATAGCTATCAAAGGGCTTCTTCACCAAAGGGAAGGAGTGCGCCTGTGCACATGCATCGTATCTGAACAGCAATGGAGGATCCAGCCTAAGCATTAAGGCAGCTGACTACAAGTCCATCAAAGACAGATGCATGGTGTGAACAGTTGATGCGCACAATGGGTATTGCTTGGCAGAAGCCCAAGTTAAGACTGGGGAAGCTAGAGTTGGAGGCCTTTTGCCTGGGTTATGGAGTGATCTGCATAAGGGAGTACGTCAAGGACCTTCAGACTGGGCTATGCAGAAGGTCACCTGACTATAATCCTAGGTATGGTAGTAATCCCTAGGCGAGACCATGTTGAAGTTGCCATAGGCCGAGTTCCAGAGGTAATTGGACACTGACGATCCCAATCTCATCTTCCTCCTGAAGGTCAGAAATAGTATGCCTGTCCACTGAGGAGCACCAACTGGATTCCTGTAGTATATCAGAGTGCGGCATTTCATGTTCCTGGAGTTGTGAGGCTGGCCTCTCTCACCATGTCAAGCGAAGTGGATGCAACCAGTGTCAACAACAATCAGCCTGCCCTACAACAGGCACCACTAAAAACACAGCCTTCCAAAAAGGAGAAAAAGAAAGGTAAGGGGGGAGGAAGAGTGAGATGTAGAAGGTGAATTGCTCTACAGCTCCTTGAGGTTTGCCACATGGTCCAATGGGGTGGTGGTCAACACAAGCTGCGCTTATAGCTGGTAGGATGCAACAATGTTAAAGCTTCTATTAAGAGTAGTTAGTGCAGCACGTGCAAAACTCTGCTTATATTGTCTAAGCCAGGGGTCTCCAAACTTTTTTAATGCTTTATTTTATGTAAATGGAAAACTTGGGATAAACATTACATGGATATATCATAATACAATGGGTAATTATGAAAAAGGAAGAAAGATATACAAGTGATCAGAACATTGATATATCCACACAGTTCTTGTAGCTTAAGAACTTTTATCAGGAAATGGCCTCCAAATATGTCCATATGGGGCTGTCAACAATACGCCATTCGCTCAAACACGGATAAGCGCAGAATGTAGTCGGTCCATTGAGCACAATTTGGTGGGCCTCTTTCCTTCCTTTAGTAAAAGGAGTTTTTTTTTTTGCTGCCATGGGGGCCACAGAGAGTCTGTAAACTTTTTAGCTGGAGGGCCTCATCAAATATCAGGCTCGGTGTTGAGGGCTGGAAAAATAAATATAAAAAATACATCTGTGATGGAACTTGGATAAATGAACGAATGGGCTCAAAGTTCCAGGATTCCTCCAAACACCAACACACCACAGAAATATAGCACGCACTTGAATGGACTCCCATTTTCCCCCACCCCACAAGCAGCTTACTTATAGGTGCTGGAGTAAATATCTCAAACCAGCAAATCGCAGGAAAGGAAACGCCCCGAGCATGTTCTGAAGGCCAGGGTGGCCTACCTGACCCTCAGGAAGCCTTTCTCATCTAAGGCTTTCAGAAAGTGAAAAAACATCACTTCAGGTATTTGGGAAAACTGGGAAATGGCTACCTTCGGCAGTCTGAGGGCCAGGGAGGCTGGGTGCACCCAGCACCCTCCCTGGCCCTCAGAACACCCCACACAACCAGAGCTCAGCTTGGAGGCTGCAGCCAGCAGTGTCATGCAGCCGGAATGCTGGGCGGGAGGAACGGGTGAGCGGCAGCCCGCCCGTTGCATACCGCTCCGTTTTGCCATCTTCCCCACCCCCCAGGGGGGCAGGGAAGATGGCAAAACGGAGCGGCACGCAACAGGCGGGCTGCTGCTCACCTGTTCCTCCCGCCCAGCGTTCCGGCTGCATGACGCCGCTGGGTGCAGCCCGTGCTAGCAAGGGCAGGAGGGCCAGAGGCTCATAGGGGACCAGAGGCTTGCTGTGGGCCAGATAGAGGCTCTCCAAGGGCTGCATCTCACCCTTGGGCTGGGGTTTGGAGACTCCTGGTGTAGACCAGGGGTGATAAATGTGGGCCAGACTGCATTTCTGGCACCTGCTGAGGCCTGGGAGTGATGCCATTAAGCAGATAGCCAGAAATAAGCACTCTGTTCTCATGTAGGAGCTTGACTCATTGTAGATGATGAAATGAGCACACCTTGATTGTATTTTCAAAGTATGGCCCTATTGCACAAGCAGTTCTGCTGAGGCATCGCTCTGCAGCTCAGATGATTTGCAGAGTGATGACTCGGCAGAAATGGCGTGGCTGAAACGGTATCCCATGTGGGGATCAGACACTAATCGGTATCAATCTGTGTCTTTTGTCCTCTCTTGTATGACCCTGGCATGTCTCAGAAGAAAATAAGCAGATTTGACCAAGGTGTTATGGAAGGTGATGTATTGCAAGCTGCAGGTGAACTCTTGGATACTGAAACCTGTTAATGCCAGGAGCCAGTCCACTGTACCTGCTTTGATAGGTTACAAAAACTTTTAAGATTTCCCCTATGTTCAACTGGACTTAAAAGTTATAGTGCTGCTTTTCAAGTGCCTTACTTGAAACTTAGCACTAGGCTGCCACCTTGAGGCCTGGCCTTGCACTGCATGGCCACTCACCTAGATTGCTACAGAAAGTATACTAAGGCCACAACTATATGCCTTTTATCTGGGAACTACTGTTGCTAAACTTGGGGCTGACTTGTGAGTAGATGTAAATAAAATGGCACTGTAAATGGTGAGTGACATCCCACTCCTGGTTCTCCAGGTATTTGTTGGATGCCTGAAAATTGTACTGTTAATCCTCTATACACTCAACTACTTTTTGAAGAATCTTCTACCTCCAATATATAGACTCAGTATCATAGCCACCGATGGAGGGACCAGGTGCTCCACTCAGGGCAGGTGTCACCACTAGACCCCAAATTTTGACAGTTGCTGTCTTTAAGGAATAATACCATCATGTTATATACTGTTTGGTGCAGAATTCCATGAGGAATTCATTTAAAAAACAATGCAACTTCTATCAACTCTATAGTAAAAAAAAGCAAAAATACAACTATCTTATGTAACTTTATGTATGATGGCTTCATTGAACCTCCAGGTACAGGAGCAGAATGTCACCAAGTACTATGTGCGGAGGAGCAACAGTAGATCAATACTTTATTGCAGTCATACATAACACACAATGAAATTTGAAAGCACTCAAGGACACGGACCCACACTCATCTTATACGCTCAAGCCACCCACACAAATCTAGAATAAATATCCAAGATCTCCAAATAATAACATTCACTCTATGCGGGGGAATAGTCGCTGAATTTGTTTTCTGACCATTACTTCATGTCATGACTATTACTATCTTTGTCTTGCCTACTTCGCAGGATTGTTGTGAGGACAAAAGGGAGGAACCATACACACCACCCTGAGCTCCTTGGAGGAAGGGTGTATAAGTTTTGTCGTATGGGAGGGTATCAAATGTCTGGGCTTTGGGTGTCAAATGACCTAGCTATGCCACTCTATCAATGAAGCAGTTTCTATGTGTTTGGAGGTATGATGAATGTAGACAATTACGTGTAATTTACAACAGATAGGCAAGTGGCCAATTCAAAATGCTTCACTAAGAATGAACCAAAAATATCAGAATTAAACACACATGGCTGAAAACTTTGTTTTAGGACCAGAAAAGACAGAAGAATTCCTCTTGGCCAGATTCCAAGGTGATGGTGTAAGATACAAGGCCAAACTGATTGGTATTGATGATGTTCCAGGAGCAAGGGGTGATAAGATGAGTCAAGATTCAATGATGAAACTGAAGGTGGGTTTGACTCCTGCTTGCTTTAAAGGCATCAGGGCATTACATCAGTTGATTGTAATGGCTTCCTTCTTTATCTCCCTCCAAATTTTGGCAGTTCTAGAGAATGCTAATAGCAGTTTACAACCCTTACACAACAGCGTCCTCCCTACAGTTGAAGGAGCTAATGAGTTGTGAAACCTTTGTAGAGATTTCTTGAGTGTTCTATTTAACCAGTTATAGCTGAGCATTGCGCATGAGAACCATCCAGATAAAATGGAAGCCATGCTAAAAGGGCTGGATCTTTTGAGTACTGGGCATTTGATCCACATCAGGTTAATCTAGCTCAGTGGTTAGTTTTTAGACCGGGACACACTTTTTAGAATGGCACTTGTGTTGGAACCACTGGGAGTGATGTCATTAACCAGGAAGTGATGTGAAAGCCAGAAGTGACATCATCAAGCAGGAAGTGCCGTCAGCGTGACATAATCAAATGACACTCCTTAGAATGCACAACCATGAAACATCCCTGACAGAAAGCAAGATGAGGACAGAATATTATGTAAAAGCACTGAACGAAACAAAATCTTTTAAATCCTCACTTGAAAATTCAACACTCACAAAAGGAAAATAGCAAGAGTAAGGTCTGCAGCTTCCAAGATGGCGTCTCCATCTTTCCGCAACTCACCTGACGTCGGGTCGAAACCCACAGTTTGAATACTGCGTTTGAACACTGATCAAGCTGCTTGGCTGGAAAAGTTTCTATATACATTGGCCAACGTCTAGCTGCACTGAAAGGATGACCATGAGATGTTGGGATTGGTGTAGGCTGCAAATAAAACAGCAGTGATGCACTGGCATTGCACCACCTCTCATATGGAGATCTAAAGATCATGGGTAATACCTGGTTAGACTAGCAGTCTCTCTGGCCT
This sequence comes from Lerista edwardsae, assembly GCA_029204185.1. Taxonomy (NCBI): domain Eukaryota; kingdom Metazoa; phylum Chordata; class Lepidosauria; order Squamata; family Scincidae; genus Lerista; species Lerista edwardsae. Next base: position 4,940,076 of record JAJKFI010000101.1, on the reverse strand, counting down.
CCCTGTGTTATAACTTACGATCGGGTGCTTGACTGACTAGGGTGGCTCTTTCATTCCAGCCTAACTGTCCTAATATGTGGTAGATAACTGGCACTTGGAAGGCAGGGCTCTTCCCGATCCTTAAAACTGATCTAACCATACCCTGAGTACTGAAAACTCTTGAACTTGCTTCTGTAGGGTATGGCAGTCGCAGCCCGTTCTCAAGGACAACACAAGCAGAAAATATGGGTGAACATCTCTCTTGCTGGGATCAAAATCATAGATGAGAAGACGGGGGTAAGTTGTGCAGTCTAGACTATGGCAAGCTGACTTGTAACCTTGTTCAGGGAGCTAACAGTTGACCTAACTAACTCCCAGCAGGTTTAAAACCATAGGTGAATAACTGAACGGCATCTCTCTTGCTGGAGCAGAATTGTCGTACTAGACCAGATTGGTGAGCTGTGTAGCACCAATAACATGCAAGTCAAACTGAGGAGTGGGGGCTGTACTGTCTCTTCCTAGATAATCTAATGGCAGTTGATCCCGGGTGCTTTAGAGCACAATCCTAACCTGGAGTTAGGCCAGCAAAGTTTGGCCAACACAAGAGACCCCTTAATGTATGTTTAGATCACTCTCTGAGACAGAAGCCAGTGCACAGATGTGCACCATCCTCCCTAATGTTGAGAGTGGTCCAAACGCACTTTACTGGCTCTTGTGCTGGCCAAACTTTGCTGGCCTAACTCCAGGTTAGGATTGTGCCCTTAATCTTGTTGGCATCAAGGGATTCCTTGTATTCAGTAGGTGTTAGCTGGTAATGAGATCAGAACATATGTGCTGACATATATCTGGATCTGTTTGACGCCTAAGTAGGAAACTGCCTGCGAGTAGACTACATTGTATATGAACGTGGTATCTTTAGAGGCACCCCCCAAAGAAATGTGTATTGAATCAGTATCTGACAATTTCACTCTGTCCAGTCTTTCCAGTTATCTGGTAAGGTTTAGAGCTGCTAGTGTATATACATGATCTAGACAAGATAGTAGAGCTTTTATGCAAATATTTGTGTTGCCAGCTTTTTAGTGTTGAGTGTTAATCTTGTAAATCTCCTTGAGCACTCAACTGGCAAGGCAGGAAAAACACAGGTTAACTTAGGGCCCAACCCTATCCAACTTCCCCGCACTGATGCAATGCAGCCCCAAGGTAAGGGAACAAACATTATCTTACCTTGAGGAGGCCTTGGTGATGGCAGAATGCAGCTCATGCCCCATTAGCACAGCTACATCAGGGCTGGAAAGTTGGATAGGATTTGTGTCTTAAGATTGTCTAAAACCAACATGGATTACTAGTCATTGACTTTACAGACATGCCCTGGTATCCACTGGGGCTCTGTTCCAGGCCCCACTGTGGATACCTGAAACAGTGGATACTGAAGATGCCTTTTTAAAGATGGGGGAACATCAGTGGCTTGCTGCAATAAGGTTACAAAGGGGAAAAGCTCTTATTATATTTTTTTAATAGGCATCCCTAGTATCTGTGGTAGCATAACACACACAATTGGTGGATACTGGGGCACAATACCTGTATTGTCTTTGTGGTGATTCAGAAATGGTCCTGATTTGGAGGGAGAACAGCGTAGTCAAGTACACAACTTACTTTCAGAAATGGCTTGCACACAAGACTTGATTGAATCAATGCAGTTCAACCTACACTTAACTTTTAAATTTCATGTGTTGTCCACTTAAATTGCAGGTTATCGAGCATGAGCATCCAGTCAACAAAATCTCTTTTATTGCTCGGGATGTAACGGACAATCGTGCCTTTGGCTATGTCTGTGGAGGAGAAGGGCAACACCAGTTCTTTGCCATAAAAACTGCACAGCAGGTACAGCATCTGTTGTGATAACCAGGGGGTATGGAACAAGGTGGTGTCAACTAGATCAGCAGCCATTTCAGTGTGAATACTTTAACCCCTTCAGGTTAGGCAAGTGAACATTGCCATAAGAACATTGTACTGCAATTTGATGTAGGTTCATCCAGGGCTGCTATTCTTCAATGGGGAACTTCCCTGGGATTCTTTATTTTTCCCTGGGATTCTTCCCTGGGATTCTTTAAAAGATTTTTACCCTGCCTTCCCTCTGCCAGGGCAGATACAAACCAGGAGGCATCCGCTAAAATTGAGGGTTGGGAGAGTTAAAACAGATAAAAGGAAGTACTTTTTTACCCAGCGGGTAGTTAATCCATGGAACTCTTTGCCACAGGAGGTGGTGATGGCATCTGGTCTGGATGCCTTTAAGAGGGGATTGGACAGATTTCTGGAAGAAAAGTCCATCATGGGCTATAGACAATGATGGGTTGTAACCTCCTTACATTAGTAGTAGGTTACTTCAGAGTGCTGGGTGCAAGGCAGTGGCAACAAGATGCAAGCGTCTTGTGTCTCGTGCCTCCCTGGGGCACCTGGTCGGGCCGCTGTGAGATACAGGAAGCTGGACTAGCTGGGCCTTGGCCTGATCCAGCAGGGCTCTTCTTATGTTCTTATTGGAAGAAAATAATACAGGACATGGAAATAAGGCAATAAAATAATATATATGAAATAAAAATGGGGTAAAAATAAAAATCATTGGAGGAAGGCAAACTATTTACAATGCAGGTTCTGCTGCGGAGGTACAAGAGTCAACATCGAATGCCAGATGAAACACAAGTTTTGAGCCCATGCCGAAATGCTGTAAGGGGGGAGGAAGATCTTGGAGCCCCCTGTAGGGAGTTCCATAATTGTGGTGCCACTACCAAGAAGGCTTGCCCCTGTGCCACCAGTCCCCTAACTTGGGTGAAAGATGGCACTTGCAGGAAGGCCCCCTCAGGTGGCCTAAGAGCAGTGGTGTCATCTAAATGATTTAAGAACAGGTACTCACTTTTGATTGGCACGTGTTGGGACCCGCCCACCGGAAGTGACGTCATAAGCTGGAAGTGATGTCGTGGCAGGAAGTGACATGAAAAAAGCCCTTTTTGAGGCCTCAGACTATTTTAAACTGACCCAACGGTTGCAACAGTATTCCACAGCACCCCCAGAACATGTTAAGGAGGCCTGGCATCATGTTAAAGTGACCCAACAGTTCCAAACCCCCAGAGCAGCTCATTTTTCAGTGGCAAGGCAAGGCTCTGCTCGCTGCCTGCCTGCCTGGCTCTGAGAATGTGCAGGCAACTTAAACGTGCAGGAAATTCAAACGTTGCAGGGGGCGGAGTCAGCGAGTGGGCGGGCGAATGGGCGGGGCCAGCCATAATCCTAGAAACCGGTACTCACGTACCCCCGCGTACCCCCTGCATGACATCACTGCCTAAGAGGGTGGGCCAGACTGGTAACCTGAACTGGAAAGGGCTTTTAAAGTCAAAAGCAGCACTTTATATTGGGCCTGGAAATGAATGGGCAGTTGCTAATCTGCCATGAATGAATATGGACAATGTTGCCTAGTGGTCGCCAGCATACTAAATGAAAATGTGTGGGACGGGACATGGGAAGTATTTGTGCCTTTAAAAGCATCATTGTAAACTTGTTCATTAGCATCCAAATACACACTCAGCCCTTATGTTTAAGGATCTGGCCAGCTTATTACTTTGTGGGTTGTGGATCAACTGGTGTTAATGTTGTGGTACTGGAAACTTGTGTCCTTGGATGATTCTGTAGGTTGCACAGGTATTATCTGGGATAACCCGTCTCCTTGAAAAATGCATAGTTAACAAGGCAGTTCCAATTGACTGGAAATGTGTATTGCTTCTCTTTGGGTTGGTGGTAGCAGTTGTGACTCCGGGACTGGAGGTGGTCCATGTGGAAATAACTTCCGGCTTCTCTCTTTTAGGCCGAACCTCTGGTTGTGGACCTGAAGGATCTTTTCCAAGTGATCTATAACCTCAAGAAGAAAGAGGATGACGACAAGAAAAAGGCAAGGGTGTTTAAAAGGGGTGTTCTTGGCTTGAATTCTTTATACCGGAAACCTTTTTAATAAAACGTGAACAGCATGTCTAAATTTGGTAACATAACTGAAAGTAAGGTAAAGGTTTCCCCACGACTGGATGGTCTAGTCGTGACTGACTGTAGGGGGCGGTGCTCATCTCCGTTTCAAAGCCTGTAGAGCTGGCGTTTTTGTCCGACGACAAACTTCCGTGGTCATGTGGCCAGCATGACTCTAGGAACGCCGTTACCTTCCCACCGAAGTGGTCCCTATTTATCTACTTGCATTTTAGGTGCTTTCGAACTGCTAGGATGGCAGGAGCTGGGACAAGCAACGGGAGCTCACTCCATCACACAGTCTTGAACTCCCAACCTTGCGGTTGAAAGCCCAGCAACAGCGGATTAACTCGCTGCGCCACCACGTCCCTTAGCTGAACGTAACTTGTCCTAAAAGTGGCAAACATGCTATAAAACTGAAACATTGGTGGATACACTAAAGTAGCAGTTATTGAACTCTCCAGCAGTTGGAGAACAGCTGTAGGTGCTGGCAAGGGACTGACAGTAACACAATTGCATCACTTCTGGGGTCATAGCCTGTGGCACATTTCCCTCCCAACCCGCTATCCCAGTGTCCTGGAGGGTTGGGGAGCCCTGTGGACCCTTCTGCAAGGCTCCCCATGAATTTGAAACAAAAAAAGACCACAGTTCACTTCCAGTTTTGTAATGGTAACCAGGAAGTGGGCTGTGTTGGGTTTTTTTTCATTTCTAATTCTGCAGAGAGGTCTTCAGGGCTTCCTGACCCTCCAGGACACTGGGGCAGCTTGTGGGAAGTCCCCACTCAAGACCTACTATGTCCCCAGAAGCAACACAATCATTGTGATCATGTTGCTGTTTTTTTTTCCCCACTCCTGCCCCTTAAAGGGAAAGCAGCCCAGCTTTTCAGGCCAGAGAATTGCAATGCCCCAGTTTGTTAACCCCTGCATGAAAGGTGTAACTTCTCTTTCAGAATGAAGAGGCCAAGACAGTGGAGGTAAGGAAATGCCAAGCTTTACAGCCTTCAGTCAGGAACAGGCGACTGCCAAAAGATGCAACTGCACGAAGTGGAGTCTTTGCAGAACCCCATCACCAACTCCCAATTTCTCTTTCAGAATGGTAGCAATGAAGCCACGGTTGATCACACTGGCAAGATGAAGCTGGTATGTTGAACTGCTGCGGTAGGGCAACCTTTCTAGCTTCAGGTTGCAGAGGCTCGGATTTTTTTTAATGCATGTGTAGAACTGTTTTGACTTAAGTGGCGTAGGCTGATGCCATGTCTAATCCTTGCAAACTCTATTCTCAAAAGGGGGTGGACCAGATGGATCTGTTTGGCGACATGTCTACTCCGCCCGACCTGAGCAGTCCCGCAGTGAGTAGACTTGCTTTGTGCAGTTGTCAGCAGGGCTAAGGGCTCTTGGCTAGACCTATAATGGATGCAACAAGGTGGTCCTGAGCAGTGGTGTAACAAGGTCATTTGACACCCGGGGCCCATAAACGTTAACGCCCCCGTACAACAAAAAATATTTATTTTTCACCTTTCCTCTAAAGGAGCTGAGGGTGGTGTGCATGTTTCCTCCCCTTTTGTCAGTCAGCAGGTACTTATATACCGCTTTTCAACACGAAGTTCACAAAGCGGTGTACAGGCAAATAGTAATAATAAAGTTAAGTGGCTCCTTGTCCCAAAAGAGCTCACAATCTAAAAAAAAAAAAAAAAAAAAGGCAGACGGCCAGCAACAGCCTCTGGAAAGACTGTGCAGGGGTAAAGAGGGACAATTACTCTCCCCCTGCTAAATATAAGAGGAACACCACTGGAAAAAGTGCCTCTTGCCCAGTTAGCAGGGGTAGTTGTCCTCACGACAACTCTGTGAGGTAGGTGAGGCTGAAAGATAATAATGTTCATATGAAGAATGATGGCCAGAAAAATAAATGCAGAACTATTTCCCCACAAGCAATGGATGAATGTTGGTGCCTTCCCCTGCACATAGCACTGGGTGACAAACTGCTCCTGCACCTGGAAGTTCAATGTAGCCATACTACATAATGTTGTGTAAGACCAGTTGTGTATTGATTTTTTTCTTTTTGGCCATAACATTTGATAGAATGAAGATATTACACTCAGTTTTTTTTTCATTGAATGTCTTGTGAAATTCCACATCAAATAGTGTATATAACATGATAGTATTCCTTTAAAACTGCGATGCTAGCCATTTTGGTCTAGTGGTCCCTGAGGGTGGCAAATGGGGCACCCTGTCCCATAGGTCGCTACACTGCTGGTACTGAGGGAAGGGCCATGAGAGAGCACATGCTTTGTGCACGTCGGGGATCTCAAGTTAATGGGAGCTCCAAGGTCTTAGATCTTTGGTTTGGTACCCTGAGTTGATGGGATGCATTTGCGGCAGGGCCAACACATGAAAGTAGGACTGCTGGGAGATGCAGTAGAACTCGGGAGAATATTCTAAGCAGGCTTGTGAGGAAAGAGAATGTGAACAAATGTACTTATGCCTGGGATTCCTCTGGGAAATTGCAGGATAACTGGCAGCTCGTGGGCAAGTGCTTGTGGTATCTAAACAGGTCTCCATGGCTGTAGTCCAGGCAGGCATTATATTTCACAGCTACTTCAATACATATTGCCTATTCAGTCTTTCCTCTGTCACCATTTCAGAATTGCCAAGCTGATTGTGTGCACCTGACCTATACTCTTAAGTTAAAATTGAGCAACCAATTAAAAAGCTTCTAGACCGGTTTTAGGAAACTGGCTAAATGCATCGTGGGGGATGTCCTGTCAAGCTCAAAATTCTTTGCAAACATGCTGCTTGCTTGTAATTCTTGTAATTAACCAATGAGCACATGACCCTATCACATGTTGAGAGTGATTCATCTTCTGCTAATCTCTTTCTAATGCAATAGGAGGAGGATAAGGAGATCCTGTTAGTGGATTTAAACTCTGAGATCGAGGCCCCTCCGACTTCTCTCAAAGAGGAGGATCTTTTCTTGAATGACATCGCTCCATCCTTGCCCAAGCCTCGGCCCCCTTTCTTGCCTGAACACGCTTTCTCTGCCAACCTCAGCTTCTTTCCCACCCCCAATCCCGACCCTTTCCGTGATGACCCCTTCACACAACCTGACCAATTGGCACACCTTCCGCTTGATTCTTCTGTCCAACCTCCCAGTCGGAAGCTGGAAAGTGGGACTGGCCCAGTGGGGAACAGCAGTGGTGTGAATGGTGATGGAGACTACTTTGGACAGCAGTTTGACCAGATTTCCAACAGAACTGGCAAGCAGGAGATGCCGGCCGGCCAGTGGCTCGCTCCCAAACAGCCCATGCAACTAGCAAGTAGGACTCACAATGGGGTTGTAGAGAATGAACAGAATGGCTTTGTTGCGAGCCCCCCAGCCAGTGTGTTCCTGGAGAGCTCTTCCAAAGGATTACCAGTGCAAAATGGATTACGGCCAGACTCGGAGAGGAACGTCCAGTTGATGTCACATGACTCTATCACAATTAGCCCACCTCCACAAAGCACCAAGCCCGGAAGAGGAAGGAGGACTGTTAAGGTGAACATCTGTGAACCACCTGCATGTTTCCTACTTGGGACTAGGTGAAGGAGTCCACTTTTCTCCCCCTCGACAATAGCTCCGCTATCGGTCACCATAAACCTTGCTCTGTGGCTTAATTTTCTGTAGCTATTCATTCTAAATCTAACTTCTCTCTCTCCCTAATGCTCCCATGTTTCTACTTCTGGTAAGTAAACACACCAACTCTTCATGCATGTGTTCAAAAATTAGAACGAGGAAGCCATCAATGGTGTAACCATAAAAGTAGAATTGGCTGAAGACCTCAAGCTTCGGACTGGTGAGGGAAAAGGCAGCCTGCTGTATAATGTATGATAACATAGGGGACTGTGAAGACTTGGAATGACTCATCTTGACCGATGAGCTTTCAGGATTTGCTTATAAAGTAGGGCTAGGAAGTGAGCCTTGAAGGAAGCGAGTGCATAAATATAATGCTGCTTAAACCAGTATTTGATCTTGGTTACTGCCATACAGAACTACCAAGAACACTGTCTATGGGTAGGGATGTTTTTTGGTGATCAACATGGAACATTAAATGATGATTTCTACTCAAAACACTACATAAAACGCAGTTTAGATCAAAATGCAAAATGACACCGCTTTTGTTTATTGACACAAATTTAGATCATTCCAAAAGAATAACACAGCTAGTGCTTGCTGTTGACAGTTTTGAGGAATCCACAAAGGGGGCAGAAACAGGAAGAAGCTTGCTTAAACTATGAACATGCATGTTCATTGTTCATAGTGCATGCTGGGCGACTTTAATAGAATATGGAAATAGAGCATAAAGGAACTGCTGCTTACTAAGTAGCAACCAGCGTGCAGCTTGGGAATTTTTGAGCAGGTTATTTTGGGATGGGGTGTGAGCCATTGATTGCTTGCCTTTGTAGGGCCAGTCACCCTTATTGCGCTAAAATTTGGATAAAAACACACTGCAATTTGCTATTTTTATCAAGAAATTTTGGAAAGGATCACCCAAAAACCCATCCCTATCTATGGGAGTCTGATATTTTGATCCTATTGAAGAGTAAATTAACCAACACATGTCAAAATGTGTTTTTTTTTAATTGGAATACCGTAGTTTCTATTTTGTATGTATAGCTAAAGAATTCCAAGCTCCCTTGTTGTCCAGCCAAATCTGTGTTCCAAACACTGTAGAGCTGGTTGGCTTGGAAACAATGAGCCTCTGTGCAAAAGTACTCATTTGTACTAATGATGCTGTGTTTTGGTTTTTAGAGTGCAGCCAATGACTTGTTCGGCTCGGACATCTTTGCTCCTGGGCTTTCTGCAGCCAGCACCGTGACTGCTGCATCACAGCCTTCATCTATGCAAACCAACCCTCTAGAGCTTTTCAAAACAAGCGTTCCTGCAGCACCTCCTATGACACTAGGTTAGTGGAAAGCTGTTCGATGTACAAGTGTAGCCTTGGGTGGATATCGAGGTACATGACTTTGCTTTAGGTCACAATCCTAACTTGGAGTTAGGCTAGCACAGTTAGGCAAGTAAAGTTTGGCTGACATAAGGGACACCGTAAAGCATGTTTGGACCACTCTTGGAGTCAGGGAGGATGGCGCACATCTGTGTGATGGCCTCTCCAACTCTGAGAGTGGTCCAAACTGTGCAGGCCTAACTCCAGGTTAGGATTGTGCCCTTAATCAAGTAATGTAGTCCTACCTAATATTGAAAGATTTTTAGAGACAGGCATCTGTATGCTATTCTCACAGCCTGGTGTTGCCCACCATTACAGGCTACCTGCATTCCAAGGTTCACTACAGTTCAAAGAAGCCTTAAACATTCACTAATTTCTCCCCCCGCCCCCCAAAAAATGCACCCAAGCTGTCTTCATTTGATTTGGGCTATAAATAAGCCCATCTTAATGGCAGGAATAAGTGTTTCCTGGAAAGGGTGTGTGTGCAAAGCACTTAGTGTTTTGCTGGGCTGTAACCCATGTCTCAATATATTGAATTCAAGCCAGATTATTTCATTGGTTTGTATTTTAACAATGGCAGGGAGCCTTGAGCCTTAACAATGGTGAGGAAAGCCTTAAGCAAGAAGACCTTGAATTTTTGCAGCAGCTGGCTAACAATCTTAACTAGCATTCCAGAACTGATAGAAGGGAAGAGTTAATGGGAGCAAAACCCATTACAGAACAAGAACTGGGTGAAAACCCAATTATTTCTCCTCCTCCCCACCAGAGGTGTCTGAATTCAGTGAGACTTCCCTTGTTTACATGGTAGCTTCGTTAGTTGTGATGACACCCATGCAGACTATAGCAGTTGAAAAGACTTGGGGGTGGGGGGGAAGCCACCTAGAACCTGTAGGTTCATATTCTTATATGTACCTCCTTTCAAAGTTCACGAAGTGCTTTACAGACAAATACGTAAATGGCTTGCAGTCTAAAACGATGCAGAAGGATACTAGTCCAATGGCCACTACAAAATGCACTGCTAGGGTGAAGAGGGACAGATACACTTCCCTTACTAAGAGGAGTAGCACTTGAAAAAGTGCCTCTCTGCTCAGTTAGATGAATGACTACAGCATTCCTAGCAAATCTGTCTTGAACTTGAAATTGCTAGCTTAGATCAAATGGGTTATAGCAGCAGTTCTCAAACTGTGAGTCCATAACCCACCAGTGGGCCATGACTCAATTTTGGGTAGATTGTGCATCTAATCTGAAATGTGCATCAAGGGGTTAAACACTTTGCTACTTAGGGGGGAGCACTGCTGCCCAATCACAATTATAGCCACGGGGGTTGAGCAGCTGGTAAAGTGAAACTTCTTGGGAGGGCCTGGATGCTTAAACGTTCAACGACCAATGGATTAGAGGAAGTGTACATACAAAACCTCCAGAATGTGGTCCATGGGATTCTAGTGAGAGACAGAAGACTAAATTGATTCATCTGCTCTGGACAAATTCTCATCTTCAGTGATGAGCAAATCCCCAAGAGGTGATGCAGGAGAGAATAAATGACCAGATCTGATTGGCTACTGTATGTAGTTCCTTTGCAAAAGAGTCAGAATAGGAGAGATGTTCAATTCATTATCAATAGAGCAAAGAACTGAACATCTTTGCTGTTCTTGGTTGACTGAAACTGGCCCTTGCAATATTGCCTTCAACCATAGAATGATCTTGGCCAATTACGGAAGGCTGTACATTCTTGTAGAACTGTCATGGGGGTGGGGGGGGGGAAGGCAGCTAAGTTCTGGACAATGCTAAACTGGTTTTGAGTGGGGAATATAAAGTTGGCATATTGCCTTAAGACAAAGATGGCGTCCTGTCTAAAATTGCTTTACGGAGGGTCTTGAGCTCCATTGCATGTAGGACTGAACTCTTACCTCTGTTTTTAAAGTGTCTTTGTGTTCATGTGGCCTGTTCCAGTCCCCAAACAATTTTCTTTGGGGGGTCAGGGCTACTGACATAGAAGATACGGTAAGCTGATGTATATCCACAGGGATATAAATTGGAATATATATGGTAGGGCCATGGTTACTTTATCCTTAAAAAATGCCATAAAATAAGTACGTCAGAGCATCATTGAAGAGGATGCTGGATCTCCTCCCTGGCAATAATTGACTAGTGATGGTGTTCGTGTGACTCTTTCCTTCCAAGGTGGCTTGCCTGCATCAACATCCCCCCAATCAGCATGGGGCCCCCAATCTGCAGCCTTCAGCCAGCCCCCTTCAGCCTTTCCTGGTTCCGTTCTGGGTGTTCAGTCAACAGGGTTTGCTCCCACTCTTGGCTTTAGCGCTACTCCCCAAGTCCCCTGCTGGAATCAGTCAACGTCCTTGGGAGCACCAACGCCCTCTCCAGATCTCTGGGGGCAGCAGGCACGTGTGTCGCCTCCTAATGTGTGGGCACAGCCACCCACCACTGGAAACCCTTTCCAAGCCAACCTGTTTCCATCGCCGCTCGCTGCCCAGCCGCCACCTATGTTGTCCGCGAGTCCTCCTCCTCCTCAGCTGCCGCCTAGGATTGCTCCGCCGAAGGAGTTGACCAAGAAGGAAAGCGATGCCTTCACAGCGCTGGACCCACTGGGGGACAAAGAAATCAGGGATGTAAAAGAGATGTTCAAAGACTTCCAGCTGACCAAACCACCTGCAGTGCCTGCAAGAAGGGCTGAGCAGCAGCAAGGTCTGTTGGGGCGATGGGGGGGGGGTTTGCTTCTGTAGTAACAAAGGGGAGATTCATTGAGACTTGGATGACCACGATGACTTTGAAACTAATGGTTAAGCAGACCTTCTCCTGAAGCCAATGCAACCGTCTATGGGGAAGACCTACGCTGGGACCCCTTCCCTGATATAATACTCTAGAGCAGTGATTCCCAAACTGTGGGTTGGGACCCAGAGGCAGATCTAAGGGGGGGCAAATCTGTAAGTTTTGCAAGAAGGCTTACCTTGCAGTGGAAAACACTCCTCTCCTGCACTGTTCTAGCCAGTCCTCACAGGGAACAGCAACATCTTGGTGTTGCTTACTGGTTACAGCAGCAAGGGAGAGGAGGGATTTACATGACAGGGTAAGGCTTCTTCCAACACTTACAGATTTGCCCCCCCCTTAGATCCGCCTCTGTTGGGACCAGTGATGGGATCTAAAAATGACCTGGGGGAATGCTGGGTGGGATGTAGGCGGGACATCCAGGTGATTGGCAGCCTGTCTGCGGTGATCTGCAGCTGCCCTGGCCTCGGGGGGCTCCTGCTCGCTGCGGAGGATGGGTGAGGGTCGTGCCGGGTGCCTGGGCGAGCAGCGGTGTGGCGCGATAACCGGGGGCAGCCCTCTCCAGGCCAGGACAGCTGCAGAATGCTGTGGACAGGCAGCCAATCACGCGGAAGCGCTGCGTAAGTCCCGCCCAGCGTTCCCCCATGTCGTTTGTAGATCCCGTCGCTGGTTGTGACCCACCAGTGGGTCATGTGCCAATTTCAAGTGGGTCATGAAGCACCTAGAGCAGCCATATTTAAAATATGGGATACTGGAAAGGGGCAGGGCTATGGTTTTGCTTGTGTCAAGATTGTAAATAGGCTTTTTCTTTCTGAGTCACTTTGCTGTTGGAAAATGGCTGAGAAATAACTCATCTTATTGCTGCATTCTCGGGAAAGCAGCAGGCTCTGGTGTCCCAACGATGGCACTTCTGGCCATGACGTCACTGCTGGGGGTCCTGGATAGATTAGCATTGGGACCCACTTTTTAGAATGACAAAGTTTGAGAACCATTGCTCTAGAGTTAAATTAGCGTATTCATAAGGCTCTCTTGAAGAGAATATGCGTTGATGTATTAAAACAATGCAAGACTTCAATGGCCATGGAGTCTGCTAATTCTCTAGATTGGGTTATGTTGGAACTATCTCTGCAGCCTTCTGAAAGGAGAGTCATGAGGATATGGCTCTTGTGTTGAAGATATCTATGGAATAATTTTAACACTACAAAAAAGCACCCTTGATCACAGGTTCTGTGCTTCCTGCACAGTTGTAGTTTCCATCCCATCCATGTAGATGGAAGCCTTTGAGGGCAATGCAGGTGACCTTTTTCCTCCTGGAGAAGGTCACTGTACATGAGGAAACGGGCACTGCTGGCTTCCTGGTGCGAGACCCTCCTTGGTAAAGGTACCTCCCTGCAGAATGCTGCTGATCCAATTTTCAAAAATTTAAAGGGAAAGAAGTAACTTAGAAATTGGCTTCTGGATTTTAATACAGTGTTAATACTGTGTCTTGAAAGATATGGATGTACATATACCTTAAACAGTAGCCTGATGGTGTCGCTTTCTCTTAGTGCCACCGAAGCCTGCTTCCCGACAACCTGCTGTGATGCCTGCTGAAGATCTGTTTGAAAAACCTTTTAAGGCGGATGTCTTTGGTGCTCCATTGCAAAGTTCCGTAAGTAAGCACTTACCACATGCCAGTGTTCTATAGCGTAAGACTCTGGGTCAATGTAATCCTGTAAAATTACATCCCTGGAGGAAAACCCAAACTGCCAAGCTAGCCTGATGGTGTCCTGGAATGCAAGAAGGTTGCATGGAACTGGAAATGGCTGAGATCCATCTTGGCTCTTCTTGGTTTTTATCCCAACTTCCCCCACAATTTGAACATATTATGTAATCAAACGTGGTGATTAGTTCTACCCGCTACTTTCCTGTAGTCAAAGGCAGTCAAACTTGTCTAGACAAAACCATCACTGCTTCTAGTCGGGATTGTAAATCATAGTAATGCTACTGCTGTTGGCAGATTAAAACAAAGGACTGAATGCATTATATTAGCCCTTGGATAATCTGATCAAGTGAAGGCTCCATTCCAACTCTAAAGGACAAGCGGGCATCCATGATGCAATATCTATCGCCCACCACTAAGGGGTGCTCTTGATTCCAGGCTGGCTGGATCCTGGGTAGGCTTTTGGTAATACCATTTGTCCTCTAAATGCCAATCTTAATCAACCTTGCCGCCCCCCCCCCAATGCTATTGAGTTCTTGAGGATTAGGGGCGGTGGTGTTGGCTGCCAACTCTATCATGGAGAGGAGTGTTAAAACTTCTATGGTGTTTGCATTCCGTGATCCTAATTATATCCAGGACCCTACAAGCCTTCAAACAGGCCTTCATGGTAGTCTGTGTGATCATGGAAGTTCACTCCCAGACTGTTGCATAGGTAAAATTATGTTGCAAACTTTCTCATACCTAGGGAGCATTCAAGAACCACTACTTTGTACTTGTAATGGCTGCCCTTGGTCCTCTGACATGGGCAAAGGATAAAACGATGCTTCTTGGTAGTGCAGGAAATACTCAAATGGGCCTTGGGCATATACAATACTAGCTGGTGTGCTTATGTGATTATGCAAACGGCTCACTAGTACTCAACCAAATGAACAAACAGGTTTGCGGGGGAGCCAAGCAACCATAGCTAGTACCTTTATTCTTCCCCCACCACCACCCTGGTTTTTACCTTTCAAGGATTAGCAACAAATGATTTTAGATGAGAACTGAATTAGGTAGCTATCGCTTGCACAATTCCACCTTGCTTGCCTGCTGTGCCAATTATGGCTGGCTATTATAGTCAAGCATATTGTGTACGGAAGTATTGTTATACAATGACTCTCCTTAGTTCAGATTCTAGAAACCAAAACATCAGTTGGCAGTTCTAAAATACTAAAGGCGTGCCCCGGTATCCACTGAGATTCTGTTCTGGACCCCACCATGAATACCTGAAACCGCGGATACTAGGGATGCCTTTTTAAAGATAGGAGAATATCAGTAGCTTTGCTGCAACAAGGTAAAAGATTTGTTTAATGTTTTCCTATCTTTAATAGGTGTCCCAGTATCCATGGTCACCCAGTATCCGTGGTATCTGTGGATAACTGAAACCATGGATACTGGGGCACACCTGTAGTTGTATACATCTGCAACCTGTGAAGCGTTCTCTGCAGGAAAAAGCATTCTCCTTAATGGAAACTTTCTTTTTTAGAATGGAACTCAGCAACAGCTGCATTCAGCACTATTTGGTGATCCTTTTGGAAATCCATTTGCATAGGCTTCATAGGTAAGTGATGTCTAGTATAGTGACAGCTAAAGAAATGTTCTTGGCTTTCTTGAAGCCAGCTGGGGACAGGAGATGGCGCCAGTGAGCCTAAATGTTGAATGTGATTGCAGCTGGCCTTTCATGACGCCGGCCTCCAGCTTGGTATTGCCTGCACTGACTGGTAGTGGCTCTCCAGCGTTTCAGGCAAGGATCTTCTCCTTTCTGCTTGGGAGATGCCAGGAACTGAACCTGGAATCTTTTGTATGCAAAGCATAAGCTCCACCCCAACCTACAACCCACCTGAGATCAGTGGTGTCATTCAAATGATTTAGGAACAGGAACTCACTTTTGAGTTCAAATTCAAATGTTGAAGAAAAAAAAAAAAAAACCAGAAGCAGCCACAGAGCCCATTAGGATCCAGAACGCCCGTTCTGGTCCATTCCCCCTGAATGACATCACTGCCTGAGATCCTGCCAAACTGCAAGGGGTTATAAAAGGAAAAACTTCCTTTACACAGAGTCTCATCTGCAAAACATAGCTTGCAGAGGCATAACTTGGGCAGAGCCTGGGGGACATGTGCCCTGGGCACCATGCCAGGGGGTATCTGATTGTGTGTGTCCTGGGCCAATCAGGTTAGAGGGTACAGCACTGTGGCATTGTCTGCCCTGCTTTCTGTCTGCCCTGCTTTCTGGAAGGACCCCCAGAAGTTATGATGGTGTTGAAGCAGTACATTACACCCAGCGGTGTTATTCGGCCGGAACGCTGGGCGGGACATCCGGGTGATCGACAGCTTGCCCATCACGTTCCGCAGTGTTACGCTGTTTGTAACCAATTACGCCGCTTATGTACGTTACGCAAACAGTGTAATGCTGTGGAACGCGACGGGCGGCCTGTTGATCACCCGGATGTCCTGCCCAGCGTTCCGGCAGAATAACACTGCTGATTACACCTCAGATGGCATGACACACATAGACTCAAGCATCAACTGGTGTGGATATGTGAGTCGTTGCAAACAGAACCCATCTGGATTGTTCAACCAGGCCACACAGTAAACAGCCAAGAAAAATATGACCAGCCTTTATGCTAACAGTCTACTTCTTTATTTTAGAAGTGAACTGGTGATGGACTAACTGGACCGCTAGGACAAAAGATGAAACAGATAATGGGACATCCCTGTTCTTGCCCTGCATGACCTGCCTCATTCACTTCAGGATCAAGGTTCCTTCCTTGGCTACAGGTGGCTTTGATCCAAGGACTTTGGGATGAACTTGCTAGAGATCAAACTGGAACTGGTGTTGGGGGGGGGGGGTATGAATGTTGGCCTATGTGGATGTATGAAATGGAACACTTGTGTCTAGTCCTCCCAGCCACCCAAGCTTTAAAGGCCTGGAAGCACTTAACTGAAAATGGCACAAATCTTTCACCTCCACAGAAGGGAAGGGAAACTGTGATCTGAATTCTCAGCACTGAGTCACCTAGGATCGAAAACCCTCACCAAGTACTGTTGTAGACGCCTCCAAGTCTTCTTGCAAGCTTTAAACTCTGCACACTCCCTTCTTTCTCCTCCACTCCGACAAATGTTAAAGTATGAGAGAAGAATGTCTGACAAATTGTGAAATAAGCAAATGTTTTCTCTGGCTTCTTAACCTCCCAGTTCCCAAAGTGTAATTGGCTCTCAGTTTGGATCTGTGCTGTCCACTGAATGCTGAGATGCCCAAAGCAGCCTTCAGAATGACTCGTAGTCTTTTTTTGTAACACTTTTAGTGTTATGAAGCATTTGGCCTCAAGCAAAACTTGACAAGGAAGGGCTATTTGTTCCTTGGATAAAGCAACGGATGAGAGTTTTTAAACCTCCTGTTTGTACTTTGAACAGCTAGTCTTGTTAAGCAAAATACTCTTGATAGCTATATCCTATAATGTAGCTGGAATTGTCTGCAGAGCGACGTGTTCCATTTGTGCAGAACAGACACATGAGCCTTGTAGCCGATGTCGCTAACCATGGCACTGAGGCAACACTTGAAAATGGTATCTATTATAGCTAGGTAAATGCAGAATCTGAGATCGGCTTACTAGAAAGCACCATCTATAGTGATCAGTTAATAAAACCTGCCTTGTATATACTCTACTGCACTTTCTTGTAATGCAGAAAGCTATCTGTTTATGTCTTTTGTGTCAGACTGGAAATGTAGGAATCTATGGATTGTGTTACACTGTAAAAAAAAAGTAGCTGTCAAATGTTCTGACACATTAAAGGTAACTTCATTTCAAAAGTGGGCACATGTTTAGAATGTCTGAATTCTTGGGACATGACTTGCAGAAAAATGCTTTTGCTTTCATTTCCACATTAAAGCACAACAGTTGCAACCTGCATTTGGAGCACTGAATATACATGGGACATGTACAGTTTCAATACCGCCCTAACTGATTATACAAGGTTAGATCATGGACAGAGTACAGCCTTTTTACTTCCCAAATCCCATGTGACTTGATGTAGGCTTGTATATTGCACTGACATGCTAGGGTGAGTGGTGGTCTGAATTGTGAGGTTCTTAATAAGATGCTGTGGTGGATGTCAAACTTGCAGGGAAGTATGTTCTAGTGTAGTGGTTCTCAAACTTCTTAGCATCAGAACCCACTTTTTAGAAAGACAATCTGTCCAGGACCCACCAGAAGTGATGTCATGGCTGGAAGTGCCGTCATTGATGCCAGAGCCTGCTGATTTTTCTGCAGTGTGAACTGGATCTCTGGGGGAATCTCTTGCACATGAGGGTATCTAATACATGTTAATACTCCTATCTCAGCAAAAAATCAAACACAAGCCTGCAAAAGTTGCTATCACAAAGCAATACCTTGGACTGTTTGGTCAGGGACCAGAACATGGATGACAGTAAAAAAAATAATGGGTGAATATCAAAGCATAGCCTTATTTAGCTTGTAAATTTATTTTGGCTGGTGAAAAACAAAGCTTGTGTGGAGGGAGATATCCAGGCATCCTGAGTTTTCAGAGCAGCTCACAGTTAAAAGCACAGACACACCAGTGATGTTGTGAAATTGGAAAGAAGAAGAAAGCACGTGGACAAAACTTGAAATGTAGTTATAACTGCAACAAATGCAAGTTCTGTCATTAACACAAAGTTTGTGCCCAGCCTGCAAAAATGGGCTTGGAGTTGCTCCACACCAAACATGGTAGCAGCCAGTGCCACATTTTTAAGACTGCTAGTAAATGTTTAAACTTTGATTCTTTAGCAATCTGTCTGATAAAAGCAGCCAACAGCCATCTGCATGAAGGGCATCTCTGTAAGCGAATAGCTGGGTTCCAAGCAAGGCCTCGGTTACACAGTACTCCTCTGCTCCAAATCTTGCACGCCGGACAACCAAATGACACACTGCTACATGGTGAATTTGCTGTGCTGAATGTTTCTCTGGGGGTGAAGTCAGCTATGGCGGATGCAGTACAAACACCCTGGGCAGCAGTTGTTGCTGCATCCAAGTGTCAAAGCTGCTTTTCACCTGGAGAGACCCTGCTGCACTTAAATGGGTGGTGACCAAAGAAGGTTTTCTTGGTAGCACCCTGGCCTTAAAAATGCCCCCCCCAAAGCTCTGTGCATCGAACACCTGCCAAGTTGTAGGTGCCAAGCGAACAGTTTAATTTTCCCCATGCCTTTTAGATGGGATGTTGGGGGTGGTGGTGATGGTGGTTCATATAAGCTGCTTTTAAGTGCTATAGTTAGGGGGGGTGTTTTGGTGATGTTTTTTCCAAAATTTATTGATTAGACTAGCAAATTGCTATTGGTGATGTGTGTTTTTATTCGACATTCTCATTTCAAGTTCTCATTTTTATTTTAAATGCTTTAAGTGTACTAGGTAGACGATATTGGTGATATAGTATCAGCAGATGCAGCCACAGTATTACTTCTAATTGGAAAACAAGTCTATTTTAATTTCTGGAAAAATATCTTAAGCACCAAAATGTGGTGTGTTTTTATTCAGATATTTTAATCGCCAAAAAGCGGTTTTCAACCAAAAAACCCCACTCCTAGCCATAATTCAAAAGCAACAAACATTAATACTGTCCTTAAGTAAGCCTCTAAACAATGAGACTGACGTCTGAGTAGACACGTATAGGATTGTGGTGTCAGCCACTGGCATGTTCAGATGAGGGACTCTTGTCTGAAACCCTGGAGAGTCTCTTCCTGGACCAAAGGACTCATTGGATATAAGGCAGCCTCATAGGGTGATCTAGCAGTCCTCAAAGTGTGGGTCCAGAACCCACCAGTAGGTCGTGACCCAATTTTTGGTGGTTAGCAAAACTGACAGGGCAGGTTAAGCTATGTGCATCAAGGGTTAAATAACCTGCTGCTTGGGGAGGGGAGCACAGCTGCCCAATCCCTGTTATAGCCACAACTCTCAGCATTCATAAATCAGGCAGCAGCCTCTAGGGCAGTGATGTCATTCAGGGGGAACGGACCAGAACGGGTCTTCCGGATCCTAACGGGCTCTGTGGCTGGTTCCCGACAAGTGCCAATCAAAAGTGAGTTCCTGTTCCTAAATCATTTGAATGACACCACTGCTCTAGGGGCTCTTAAAAGTTTGGTAACCTCTGGGTTAATCTGTTTTGTAGCATTCTGTTGCACCATGGTTTTAAATAGTAAGCCACCTTTTGAAAATCAGAGAAAAATTTGGCTCCCATTTCAGAGGTCTGAAAGAAGGTGTGTACGTACACTATTCAAATGCTGCTGGAGTACCAAGGAAAGGCTTTTTAAATTGTGTGACACATTCTCTGGATGTGGTCAAACTTGCTTAAGGGTGTGTTCAATGCACTCCTCTGTCCACTGCCGACAGTGACAGTTCCAGCCATGCTTTTGTTTTGCAGGGAAACTGAAGTTTTGAAACAGGGAAGCTTTTCTTGCTTCCTCATAATTTGTAGCACTGCAGCGAGGAAATTCAAAAGCTCGGACTTTCCCTTCTCTCCTAATCTCTGTTTGGGGAAAGCCAAGCCAAGGGGCTTTCGGAATCCATCGTCATCAATGAGTTTGACAGCAGTTCCCAAAAGTCAGCCTGCTTCTGGTACGACCTTTTTGTTTGTTGACCTGCTAATATATAACAGAAAGGAGCAGGATCACAAGGCTTTGGTTTCAGAACTACTATTTGGGCATTAAGATCCCAAAGGCCACCATGCGAGCCTTTTGGCTCCTACTAGGGGCTCTGTGCATTGCAGAAGCAAATAGTTTTGTCTCGGCACAGAAGAAAAGGTATGTAGCTTTTTATAGAATTCACCCACCCTTTACCTCAACAGGCTCCACGGACTGCATCTGGCACCCACCTTATCCTTCTGGCGTGGACAGCACCTTCTGTTCTAGTGGGGATGCTTGCAAAGACCCCAGACCAGCTGGCCGCAAGGCTTGCTGAGGCCGTAGGCCCTGGATCCTGCTGGCCGCAATGACCCCTGGGGGCTCTAGTGGGGGTCTTTGCAAGCTTGTCTCCAGTCTGGAGACTGCTTCTCCATAAGAACTCTGTCTTATGAACTCCATAAGAACCCTGTCTTGCACAGGGCAGCAGAAATGGAATTTACTGTTCTGTTCTTAGAAGTCAGAATCGGTAAGGAGTTTAATCATAATGATCCCAGCTGCTTTCCATTGCATATTTAGTATCGAGGGCAGCAATTTTCAGTGTGTGCCAAAAGGTATGCAGGAATTTGGAGCATAGCAGTCGAAAAATTGCTGGGAAACTCTTCCGGGTTCTGCAGCTCTGTTTCTAGGGTAATTGCCCATAGTACAATAGTACATAGTACAATAGGGGTCAGCCAATTCATTGCTACCGACAATTGCCCTAGAAACAGAGCTGCAGAACCCGGAAGAGTCTCCCACCACTTGATATCTCTCTCGCTCTCTTCCCCCCCCCCAACAGTGGAGGCTGGGTTCTCTTGGTAGGCAGGCCACCCTCTACAATGTACTACATCAGTGTTCCTCCAAGTCCAATTTGGACATTGAGGCTGCTGTAAGTTTTTGTGGGGGTGGGGATTGGTGGTGGGGCTGGTGCCCAATGGTGCCACAGCAATCAGGCCGTGTGGCATGGGGACAGCGGCTTGGAGGCGGCCAAACAGCCACAACCCATCCCCGCCCCCATCCCCTGGCTGGCAAACCTCCCAGCCTGCCCACCCCTGCCCAGTTCTGCTGCTGCTAGCATTGGCCCAAGAGCACTAGTGCTGACATGGGAGTGCTGGTTGGTGCCCCATGTTGGCGCTAGTGCCGTTGGGCCAACACAAGCATCACGCATCAGCCCAACGGCCCTAATAGGACTGTGCCCTCAGTGTCAGCAGGTGAGAAGTGGGTATTGGTTGCTGGGACCTCGGCAGGTCCCTGCTGCTGGATGTATCCTGAATATGGGCAATGCTTCAGCCTGATGCAACCCTGTGCTTCATTACCATTCCAACCCGCAACCTTCCTCTCCTCTGGGGAAAACCCGGAAGTGCCTTGCCTCGCATGTGGTGCAGAGGATGTGGCGCTGGTGGCTCTTGATGGCTGCAGGAAGGTGCTGGTGGCCACAACAAGCACCGCCTCCTCCAGGGAGAACCAAAACGTGATGTCACATGACAGGTGTCTCATGACATCACTGCCCTGGATGCGGGGGCGGTGTTTTACACCCCTGCACATGCAACCCTGTCTTACCGGATCACAGCACACCATACCAGGCAGGACTACCATAGATGGCTCTGGATTGCAGTTTACTGAACAATACAACCAAAGAATCTTTCCTTCTACCCCAAGGGTGACCAGAGAAGCTGACGCACCACCCCCTATTGACTGCTTGCTGAGCCGCTGGAGCGAATGGGGACCATGTCATCCATGTGCCAAAGAAAGAGTAAGGCAGAGGCACATGTCGGATCGTGTCTTCTCTGGTTAGCTTCTGTGACTTTAGAAGAAGGATTGGACCAGGGGTGTCAAACATAAGGCCCAGGGGCCGCATGCAGCTCATGGAAGCCCTTTATCCACCCCCCCAACTCTCCAGCACCACCATGAGCTGTGCTGTGCTGAGGTGTTGCTGCTGAAAGGGCAGCCTGCATGATACAGTAATTGGGCTCTCCCGTATCTTGAAAAAATGATCAGGATTTATGTAGTTTCTCTGCAGCGAAGGAGTTCCCAAGTGAGAAAAAAAATGTGCTTAATTTTGGTCATGACCTGCTTAATGACATCACTTCCTGCTTAATGGCATCACTTCCAGCCCGCGGCAGGCAGAATAAATTCTATTCGGCCTGCTGTATGAAATGAGTTTGACACCCCTGGATTAGACATGTTTGTGCTGGTCTACCAACATGTGCAACAAGCCACAGAAGTGGGGGGAAAATGGAACCTTCCTGCTCAGAGTCATTGATAGAACTCCAAATCCCGATCAGAGTCTGCTGCTTTCCTGCCACCAGTTTCCCAGATCCATGCCAGTGGATGCAGCTTCCTCACAACACCATTGAATGAACAAATGAGCCTTAGGAACATGTGTTTTGTTTTTCATATTCCAAAGAGGGCATTAAAGAAATGTCTTCTTGTTCTTTTGCTCCTCTGGTTTAGCTTGCCATTTGAGAGGAAACACAGGATGTAATTATTTTAAACAATAACAAAATAATTTCACCTCTGAAAGCAAATGATCTGCATCATCCCTCATCTAGTAGAATCTAGTAGTTGGTAGATTCTGTGGACAGAAACGGTCCCCACCTATACTTCTTTGCACCAGTAGGTGGCACTCTTTGTGCCAACATCTACCAAATACGCACCTTTGTATCTGTGTAGCCAATAATTAAGAGTTCTTTGAGTCTTAGAAATAAAACATTGAGGGTGGAAGAGACTTAGGGAAAACTCAGCAATCCAATTCCCAGCACTGGGGTAAAATTCCCAACATCTAATAGCTGTAATGAATAATTCCTTGATGTTAGTTTGATTATTATCACCAAAGTTCATAATTACCTGGGAGGCCTGAATTATCAGAAAACACTGCAGTTTTTCCCCCCTGAAAGTTTGCCGAGAAGGCTCATAATTACTGTAACTTAAGCATTGTGTCCGGCGCTCAAGCCTGAGATTTCTCCCTCCTCTGGGCATCCCATTGTCTGTACAGTCCAAAAGAGGAGTTTCAGGATATCCATGTAATAACATTGCAATTACCTCCCTCAACATGCAAAATGGCCGCCTTCTGGTGAAGGCAGTCAGAAGTATAGTATTGTCACTTGAAGAGTGGCACGTATACCATCTACTTGGGGTTTCCACCCTTTTCCACCAAGCTTCTGGATATAACTGCCCTCTTTGGCCCACTGGCAGGCCCCATGAATTTGGGAAAAATAAGTAGCGGGTAGCAGAAAACATAAAATATAATTGTGCTAGACAAGTAGAACTGACTGAAGAGCCTGTTGTTGCTGTTGCTGTTGTCGTCGTCGTCAGAACCAAACCGGATATTTCAAAATGAAACCACTTCAGAAAAGAAAATTCACACATGAACCCACGCACTTCACCAACTGATACTTTATCCTTAGAAATTGGCCTTTAAAAAAAAAAATCTTCCATGAAAAATGGAAACACATTCAGAGCACAATTCTAACCTGGAGATAGACTGGCACAGTTAGACCTGCAAAGTCTGGCTGACGCAAAGGCCGCTGTAAAGAGCGTTTGGACCACTCTCGGTCTTAGGGAGGATGGCGCATGTCTGTGTGTTGGCCTCTCTTGACTCCAAGAGTGGTCCATAGATACTTTACAGTGCCCCTTGTGCCGGGCAAACTTTGCTGGCCGAACTCCAAGATAGGATTGCACCCTCGGAGACAAGAGCTTCCAGAACAATGACCTCTTTAACTCACCACAGAGAACCAAGAAAACAGCATCCCTTTTATTTTGTGTACAATTTTTTGTTTGGAAGAGACATTACTGACAGCACAATCCTAACCTTGAGCCAGTACAGGCAGGCTACATGGCCTGTGCTGTATCCAGCACAAGTTAGAAAGCAACCGGAGGTCACTTCACGTAAAGGAATATTTTCCCCTTGCCCTGGGTAAAGTCCCAGCTACCCCATCCCGCCAGCAAAATCTCTCGCACGTATCCGAGTGGCCTGTGTAGCCCCAATCGGGCCAGGGGTTAAGATTCAGCCTAAGTGCCGGATCCTGGCTCCACCCCTCCTTCCCAGGCCAGTCTGCCCACACAGCCTTACCTGGCCCTGTGATTGGCACAGGGAGGACAGCGCATGTCCACCTCCAAGAGTGGCCCAGGTGCACTTTATGGTGCGTTTGCGACACTCGAAGGCCAGCACAAGGAACTTGTGCTGTACTACTGGTAGGTTTGGATTGCGCTCTTAGTGGAACAACATGCATTTTGCATGCAGCCATTTCCAGATTTGACCCTATGCCCCTCCAGGTATGTTAGAAAGACCCTCCCCCCATCCAAAATCTTGAAATGATATCCCTAGTTAGTGTTGACAGTATTGAATTGGATGGACCAGTATAAAACAGATTCGTATTTTTTAATTGCTTGGCATGCAACCTGAAGTGTACCTCATTTCACAACTATGGATCCCTTGTAAGTGTTCTTTTTTTCTTGTGAAAAGTTTCGCTCAAGGAGTGTCCTGAAGTATGGGCAGTTTGGAGGGCGACCGTGCTTGGAGGCTCTAGGGGACCGTCAGAGCTGTGTCCCAGACAGACCCTGCCCTGAAGAAGAACTTGATTGTGGGAATGACTTCAAATGTGAAAATGGTAGGCACTACTTTTGCATTATGCATTGAAAAGATTGCTTCGCGTCAACCAGTGGATGTGACAGTTTCCTTCAGGTCATACTGCCATCACCAAGGACACCCATCACCAAGGACACGGTCTTCTACAAAATATCCACTACAGGTACCTGCCAATGTACTGAAATGTCACTAAGGCTCTGCTCCAGGTGCTCCCATCTTTGGAGGTTAGGTGGGTGATTGTCGAGAGAAAATCTGTCATGGCACCCCATTATGGGTGTATTTGCCTCATGCTGGTTCCCATCCTACTATCACAGCGGTGGCAGAAGTCCCTTGTGTTGGCCCCTGAGTGTCACTGTAAAGCACATTCATGGCTACGTGGGAGCAGACTGGGCCGGCATTGCCAGACCCAAGCCAGGACAAGGTGAGTTTGTGCTGGCTTTGGCAGGCTAGCACAGGGGATGGGAGAGGGTGGCAGGAGGGCAGAATGATGACACTTTGGGGCAGGGGGGAACAGGGGGAGGATAGAATGGGAGACAGATCTGGACTGGGCAGGGGGTGAGACTGGCCTGGGCAATTTAGGCCAAATCCTAACCCCTGGCCCAACTGGCATTCCACAGACCACTCCGATTTACGCCCACAAAATTGTCATAGAGCAAATTCATCATCGCGCCCATAGGGCAGGCTGGCACATGATACGGGTTAAGGCGAATAAAATCCCCATCATTCAAGTTGTACCCCAAACTATTCCTAACCTGCACTGGATACAGCTCAGGCCAGTCAGCCTGTCTGTTCTAGCGCAGGTTAGGATTGCTCCCTTAGCTTTCCAGCTTTTGGTGGAATGTCATTTGGACTTGTTTGCAGCTTTTACCAGTTATAAAAGAGGAAGGATTCTGTTTCCATTGCTGATTTAAGCCTGCTTTATCCCATACTTTATTCTACTATTGTTATAATTTACACGCCTCATAAATCACTGGTGGAAAGGCAGAATACTGTATAAACTTTTAAATCAAATAATTAAAACTAGCAATAATAAGGTGTTTTTCAGTGGTAGCACCACTGAACGTCCTCCTTTGAGAGATTTGGCAAGCCTCCTTTTATTTCAACCATTAGGTTTCAAGAGTGCAATCCTAACCAACTTTCCAGCACCAGTGTAAGGGCAAGGCAGCTCTGAGGTAAACATTCCCTTCCCTTGAGGAGGCCTCCTGCCCTCCAACTGCAGGATCTCACACAATATTTATATCACTCACCCTGTTCTCAGGGTCAGTTCCTCCACCCTACAACAACAGAATATTGCCAGCAGAAAAAATGCTTTTCACAGTTAATGACAATTTTGAAGGTGTCTCCCTTTTCCAGTTCAGCCCAGACTAAGGGCGCAGTCCTAACCAACTTCCTAGCAGTGGGGAAAGGGCAATGCAGCTCTGAGGTAAGGAAACAAACATTCCCTTCCCTTGAGGAGGCCTCCCGCCCCCCAACTGCAGGGTGCAGCACATGCCCCACTATGTCAGTGCTGGAATGTTGGTGAGGATAACGCCCTAAATAAAAGATTCTTCAAGCTTTTTGTGGGATTTGAGCCTGTTTATTTTGCTGCTAGTTAGCTTTTAACAACACTTTGGTCTTAACCTTTGGCCCAATCCTAGTCGGGTTCTCTGTTGCATCCTTAGGACACTTCTGTATTAAAAGGCGGCTGATGTGTAATTCAGAAGATGACTGTGGAGACTTCTCCGATGAAGACAACTGTGATGATGTTGATCCCCGCCCACCCTGTCGCGATCGTTTAATTGACGTTTCAGAGATTGGAAGGACAGCCGGTCGCGGGTAAGTTTTGGAAAGTCTTTGAGGTGGCCATGAAATCAAACAAGAAGGACGCTATAGATGGTAAGGCCACATCTGGAGTACTATGTACAGTTCTGGTTGCCACACCTTAAAAAAGATATAGGGGAATTAGAGAAGGTGCAGATGAGAGCAACCAAAATGATTACGGGGCTGGGAGAGCCTCCCATATGAGGAAAATCTACAGCGTTTGAGGCTCTTCAGCCTAGAAAAAAGGCGCCTGAGGGGGGACATGACTGAGACATACAAAATTATGCATGGGATGGATAAAGTGCATAGAGGGAGGTTCTTTTCCCTCTCACACAATACCAGAACCAGAGGACATTCACTAAAATTGAGTGTTGGGAGAGTGAGAACCGATAAAAAGAAATACTTTTTTACCCAGCGGGTAATTAAGCTATGGAACTCCTTGCCATAGGAGGTGGTGATGGCATCTGGCCTAGATGCCTTTAAAAGGGGACTGGATGGGTTTCTGGAGGAAAAGTCCCATCGTGGGCTACAGGCCATGATGGGTGGTGCAACCTCCTAACATTAATAGTAGGCTACTTCAGAATGCCAGGTGCAAGGGTGCAGGATGCAAGCATCTTGCTGTCTACTGAACTCCCTTAGGCACCTTGTGGGCCACTGTGAGATGCAGGAAGCTGGACTAGATGGGCCTTTGGCCTGATCCAGTGGGGCTCTTCTTAAGTTCTTAAATGTCCCAAAACATTGCTCTGGAGCATTGTTTCTCAAACTGTGGGTCGGGACCCACTAGGTGATTGTGAGCCAGTTTCAGGTGGGTTGTGTAGCATCTAGTGCAGCCATCATTGAAAATATTTGAAGATGAGACACTGGGAAGCGGGAGGGCTGGGTGGTTTTGTTTGTGTCAGGGTTGTAAATACCCTTTTTCCCTTTCTGATTCACTTTGCTGTTGAAACATGGCTGAGAAATAACCCAAGTTATTGCTGCATTCTCAGGAAAGCAGCAAGCTCTGGTGTTGCAATGATGACACTTCCGCCGGCCATGACATCACGTCCGATGGGTCCTGGACAGATTCTAAAAAGTGGGTCCTGATGCTAAAAAGTTTGAGAACCACTGCTTTGGAGTATATGCACCTTCAGTGCACCTCTGACATTTTCCAAATTAAGAAGAAGCTACAGATTATCGTTGCAGCTATTGAAAATACACTTTTCCTTTCTGTTTTTGAGTTTAAAATGCTCCCTTATATAGCTCCCTTCTGCATGATTTTATGAATTTACTTTTAATTGATATCACACTTTGCTTTCACGGCCCTTAATATGGTATGCATAAGTGGTTGGCCACCCAGGCACAGACATGACCCAGACCTGCTTAAGTTCTTTGGTGGAGAAGTCTCCATGCTGAGCTTATCATATATGCAATTGAAAGCATTCAACTTAGAGCCACTTTTGTGTCTTCTCCCTATTAATTTCCTACATCTGAGCTCCTCCTCATATATATCATTGCAAACTATGATTTCCAGCCCAAAGCAGGTGTGTACGCATGTAATTTTTTTTTTACTTCTGGTGTGGACCATTCTATAAAGCCAACATTGAAGAAGCTGAAGGCTTGTATTTCTTTTTGAGCGCAATCCTAAACTGGATTTAGGCTGGCATAAACTAAACCAGCAAAGTTTGGCCAGCACAAGGGCCACCATAAAGTGTGTTTGGACCACTCTTGCAGTCAGAGAGGATGGCTCACATCTGTTTGTTGGCCTCTCTGACTCTGAGAGTGGTCTAAACATATTTTACGGTGGCCCTTATGCTGGTCAAACTGCTGGCTTAGTTTATGTCAGCCTAACTCAGTTTAGGATTGCACCCTTTGTTATGATTGTTTTTAACTGCTAGGTGCTTAGAAAAAAAGGGATACTCAACCTGTATTTTATTTTATTTTCAAAAATCCTGTTGTATAGCTATTATTTCATACCTCTGTTGGGAGGAGTATAATCAGTTTAATGTTGTTTTTACCAATTGTGTCCTTTCTGAAAATATATGATACTTGAATGGTATCATGTGGCAAATTATGGTTCTCTTATATTTAGCAGGAGAATAGGAAGAATTAACCTCCACTCATTTCCCCATGGCATCGTTTCCAGAGATTTCTTGCACATGTCTGCCTTTACAGATAGATGATCCCTTATCTGGGCACCCGAAATCCAGACTGTCCAGAAATCCATTTTTATCCAAGACTTTTTTTTTACTTTTTCTAGTACAAACACTAGAGGGTCTTGCGCTCATTCCCCCATACAGGCTGTAAGTTCTGTTCTCTGCTCTGCGGTGTGCACCGTTGTTGAAAAATATAAAAGAGGCCAGCAGACACCCAAATAGGTAACAATGAAAAGAGCAAGAGGAAGCATTTCTCATTATATTTATGCAGTTATTCCAAAATGCAGAAAAATCTGAAATTCAGTCAACTTCCTATCCCAAGCAGTCCAGATAAGGAATTTTATCTTTTATTCTTTTCAACTACGAGCTCCTTTGAGATGGGAAACTCTTCACTCTGATTTATTTTTTTTAGATAAGTATACTTCTCTGAGAACCCTTTTCGTTGAAAAATGCAATACAAATAATAACAGCAGCACATAATAAAAACCATTTTTTAATGAACGTGAACCAGAATGATACTCTTTTTGATACTCTTGCAGGCTCAACGTTCTAGGAATGAAACCCAAGGAGAGCCCATTTTACAACGAGTTTTTCAATGGACTCTGTGACAGAGTGCGTGACGGAAATACTGGCATATACTATCGCAAGCCGTGGAATGTTGCTGTGCTCAATTATGATGTAAGCCTCTTTGTGTGAACTGGGTTACCTTCCACAATATACCGCGCTGAGCTGTTGTAAGTGTTTGGGGGCGGAATGACTCATTGCAAAGGAGATAAGACACCCAAATCAAAAGTTCACTGGGAAGTTCCTTCCTTTCTCTGCATAACATCTAGTTTAGCTTTCTTTGGACCCTGACATCATTAAAATATGCATTTCCCCACACTTGCTTCCCCACACTTCCCCACACTTGCTTCCCCACACTTCCCCACACTTGCACATTAAAATATGCATTCCCCCAAATTGCCGGCCAGTGACAGTGACTGCATGGCATGGCAGCATCAGGAGACAGGATAATCCAACCCGGTCTCTTGAGCATTCTCAAATTTTCAGAAGGTTAGTTGAGAATTCCCACAAATGCCTCATGTCAGAAAAGAGCTCAATTTTTCAAATTGTTGGGATATGCAGCTGTCAGTTAAGCCCCTTCAAAATGACTTGGCTTGCAGCCCAATCTTATTGGGCTATGTCACTATGTCACCAGAACATGCATTTGGGCAATTTGGCGTGCTTTATGGCTATTGCAAATGGTAACGCATCATAGAGTCGCCACAACGCCTGGCCGTCGCCACAATTGCAAGCAGCTGGACCCAAGTGATGGTGGCCACCACAGGAGCCCTGGCACTAGTAAGTGGGTGCAGGAGTGGGGGCGATGGGCAAGGAGGTGTCTCGAGGCTGGGAGAGAGATCAGTGGCGGCAGCACCACTAACATCCTGTCTCCTTTTCCGGCCTTTATCCTTCTACCCGAGTCCACTCAGACTTGTGCCAGCAAAGTAGCTGGCACAGTTCCTTGTAGACCCATCAAGGCAACAGAACTTGCTCCAGGGGAAAGGAACAAATGCTCCCATTGAGGAAGCCTCCAGGATCCAAAATTTCTCTGCACATGTTGAATTTTAGCTCACCATTCAGCTATCAAGGTCTGGGGTGGGGTGGGTGGGGGGAACTGTAAATGTACCTGTTATCCTCTTCTTCAAGACAAAGGTTTTCTTTGCCTGCTGCAAGAGGTGAGAGTTCCTAGCAACATTTTTAAGATGTTTGGGCTAGGTTTCTGTCCTATGCTTTTAACACCATTTGCCAATTCGTCATCATTCTGGTTAAGCGTAAGAATAGCCCTGCTGGATCTGACTAGGAATCCATAGAGATGAGCATCCTGTTTCTAACAGCGTTTAATCAGATGCCCCTGGATCAGCAGTTCTCAAACATTTTAGCATTGGGACCCACCTAGAACACATAGAAGGGACGTGGTGGCGCAGTGGGTTAATCCGCTGTTGCTGGGCTTTCTGACCGCAAGGTTGGGAGTTCAAGACTGCACGACAGAGTGAGCTCCCATTGCTTGTCCCAGCTCCTGCCAACCTAGCAGTTCGAAAGCACCTAAAATGCGAGTAGATAAATAGGGACCACTTTGGTGGGAAGGTAACAGCGTTCTGTGTGCTACGGCATAGAGTCATGCCGGCCACATGACCATGGAAGCTTGTCCTCAGACAAAACGCCGGCTCTACAGGCTTTGAAACGGAGATGAGCACCTCCCCCTACAGTCAGTCACGACTAGACCATTCGGTCGTGGGGAAACCTTTACCTTTTTAGAACACATTTATTTTACCAGCTGCTCAAGCCTCTGTGGCTATAATGGTGATTGGGCAGCAGTGCAACCCACAAGTAGCAAGTTGTTTAACCCTTGATACACATAACCTAATCTACTCTATCAGTTTCAAGACCCACCAAAAATTGGGTTGTGACCCACTGGTGGGTCATGGACTCACAGTTTGGGTACCGCTGCTCTAGAAAGCTCACAAGCAACAGCCTTTCCTACTGTTTTTAGGGAAATGTGAAACTTCGTGATAAAAGTAGCATGGATATTCTGTTGAATTAGCAAGTGTATATTAATTCTATAAGAGGTGGTGATGGCATCTGGCCTAGGTGCCTTTAAAAGGGGACTGGACATACCCATCATGTATGATGGGTAGTCCTCCAGAAAAGTCCATCGTGGGCTATAGGCCATGATGGGTTGTGCAGCCTCCTTATGTTAGTAGTAGGCTACTTCAGAATGCCAGGTGTAAGGGAGTGCAAACAGGGTGCAGGCATCTTGTTGTCTCATGTGCTCCCTGAAGCATCTGGTGAGATACAGGAACCTGAACTAGAAGGGCCTTTGGCCTGATCCAGCAGGGCCCTTCTTATGTTCTTTTCCATATATACTGTTATTTATGAATTTGTCAAATCCCTCAGCTGTCAACACTAATGGCCATCATCGTATTGCAGCAAATTATGTGAAATGTGCAGGGCTGGCCTCAAGCACAGTGTGTATATCGCCTGCTGCAGCAGCTGGGATCCCAATGAACAGTAAGCCAGTGGGGCGAGCAGAGCAGCTTTGCTTTACCCCCCCCCCGCCTGCCCCTGCCTCAGAAATGCCCAAAATGGGCCTCCTGGAAGCAGCTGGCGGTGAAGTCATCGTGTCTCCGCCAACTATTTCTAGGTGTCACACGCAGCACCACAAACACTTTTCTTGGTGAGTGAGGGCCCTGCAGGGAGGATGAGAACCCCACAAGAATGCCCCACATTGGGCCCTCTATTATTATTATTATTATTATTATTATTATTATTATTATTATTATTATTAT
>JAJKFI010000101.1:4876880-4893194 GCA_029204185.1 Lerista edwardsae | reverse complement strand
CCACTCTCTGTTTCCTGGCCCTCAACCAATTCTGGATCCATAAGAGGACCTGCCCTCTTATTCCCTGACTGTGAAGTTTCTTCAGCAGTCTTTGGTGGGGGACCTTGTCAAATGCCTTCTGAAAATCTAGGTATA
This sequence comes from Lerista edwardsae, assembly GCA_029204185.1. Taxonomy (NCBI): domain Eukaryota; kingdom Metazoa; phylum Chordata; class Lepidosauria; order Squamata; family Scincidae; genus Lerista; species Lerista edwardsae. The sequence goes on along the minus strand of JAJKFI010000101.1, from coordinate 4,893,059 downwards.
TGATATCCACAGGTTCACCCACATCCACGTGCCTGTTGACCTTTTCAAAGAATTCCAAAAGGTTTGTGAGGCAAGACCTACCCTTACAGAAGCCATGCTGACTTTCCTTTAGCAGTAGATTTTCTCTCACTGGAGACCTTTAAGCAGAGGCTCAACAGGCACCTGCTGGAGTTGCTCTAGGACAGTGATGACGAACCCATGGCACGTGTGTCAGAGGTGACACACCCGCATTCACCAATGCCTGACAAAAACTGTGTTTGTTTTACTCATTTTTCATTGTTGTAATTATTATTATTATTATTATTATTATTATTATTATTATTATTATTATTTATTGCATTTCTACCCCGCCTTTCTGCCCGAAGGCACTCAAGGCGGCATTACAAAATCAAACAGAATAAAAACATCATAATTAAAAACAAGAATTAAAAACAATATAAAATACAATATAAGAGTATAACAATCATCCCATGGATCATAAAAGTACAGAGATATAAAAGAATGCAAAGACCAGCCAGCCTGTCAGCAACTAAAAGCCTGCTGAAACAAAAAGGTCTTCAGCCCCTGCCGAAATACCGCCAAAGAGGGAGCAGTTCTTAACTCTAAGGGGAGGGTATTCCAAAGTTGGGGTGCCACCACCGAGAAGGCCCTATTCCTGGCCGCCACCCCTCTCACCTCTCCTAGTGGCGGCACAGTCAAAAGGGCCCCCCCCAGATGACCTCAGAGTACGGGTAGGATTATATGGGAGGAGGCAGTCCCTCAAATACCCTGGGCCCGAGCCGTAAAGGGCTTTAAAGGTCAAAACCAGCACTTGGTTATTTGATGCTTATTATTTGATGCTTCTGTATATAGTACATACATGATTGGACTGGCTTTTTTTTTTGTTTTGTTTCTCTTTTGTTTGGGAGGGGGATTGACACGCCAGCAGAGTCAATTTAAGCATTTTCCTAAGTCTTGACACACCGAGCTCAAAAGGTTTGCCATCACTGCTCTAGGAGGATTTCCTGCTACAGGCAGGGGGTTGGACTAGATGACCTTGTAGCTCCCTTCCAACTCTATGATGCTATGTTTCTATGTCATGTTTTGTGCCTCTTACAAAGTGCGCTGTGCTGCTGGGACATGAGTTTAGGCAGTGCAGCAGGCCCATAGCGTTGGGCTTTTAGCGTGACTCAGCAATTTTACCCAAGATAACCCCAACTGTGAAAAAAAAGAGACTGACCATTGGGAAGAATCTGTGGAGGCCACTAACTCGTTGAAACAAAAAGGTCTCCCATAGTCTGCCAATGCATGTAGCAAGCCTTTATGTTTTTGAACTGAACCAAGCCTGTACCTAGGACAAGGATGATAAAAGACAGGCATGAAAGACACTCCCATGTTAGGATATCACAGATGTTTGGGCAATGCTTAGGTGTAGAACCGCATCATGATTTTGCACAAATTAAGATGAATGTGCCTATGTTTTCTGCAGCCGTACCCCATCTCTTCGCTTGTCCCTGTGACAATACATGATGCCAGCGTAAAGAAACAAAACCTGGACAGAGCTGTGGAGGACTATGTTGCAGAATACAGCGTGTGCAAGTGCCAGCCCTGCCAAAATGGTGGCACCGTCCTACTGGTGAATGGACGGTGTGAGTGTGGATGCCCCCCTTATTTTAAGGGAGAAGCCTGCCAGACGCCCGTGTCACGTTCTGCACCAGGTTAGCAGCCGGAGCTCACAAAATTACTTAATGTTTCAATTCTGCCTTGGTCGCCTTTGTGGATGACCTAGGCCGGGGAATGGACAGGGGGAGTGCGTCCCTGTTAGTCCTGCTGGACCTCTTGGCGGCTTTTGACACCATTGACCATGGTGTCCTTCTGGGTCGGCTGGCTGAGTTAGGGCTCGGAGGCACTGTTCTGCAGTGGTTCAGCTCCTTCCTGGCTGACAGATCCCAGAAGGTGGTGCTGGGGGATTCTTGTTCAGCATCCCAACCTCTTAAGTTTGGGGTGCCGCAAGGGTCCATCTTATCCCCCATGCTATTTAACATCTACATGCAGCCGCTGGGAGAGGTCATCCAGGTGTTTGGGGTAGGGTGCTATCAATATGCTGATGACACCCAACTCTATCTCTCCTTTCCCCCTGATTCTGAGGAGGCGGTCAAGGCCCTGGATCATTGTCTGGAGGCAGTTGGGGGCTGGATGATGTGAACAAGCTGAAATTAAATCCGGATAAGACAGAGGTGCTCCTGGTCTGGAAATCCACAGCTCGGGTATTGGACTACCGCCCTGCTCTGAATGGGGTTCATATGACCATATAAGCAGCTGATAAAGCAGTAGAGCTGTTCTGGACCATATCACTTCAGACAGGGACATTGCAGGATTGAATGCCACCTTTACCCCGATGCATTGCAATGTCACCTGGACTTTACATATATGATGATCTGGTTTGAGTACCGTATTTCCCCAAGTATAAGGCGCACCAAAGTATAAGATACACCTTAATTTTGGGGCCACAAATTTGAAAAATACATTTTTGGGGCCGGCTGTTCTTTAAGGCAAGCGGGAGCACGGAGAACGCTGCATTCTCTGTGCTTCCAATTGCCTTAAGAGCCGCCGGCCTCCTGCCTCTTTAAGGCAAGAGCCAGTGGGAGGCCGGCGGCTCTTAAGGCAAGTGGGAGCACGGCGCTCTCTGTGCTCCCGCTTGCCTTAAGAGCCGCCGGCCTCCCGCCGGCTCTTGGCTCTTAAGGCAAGCGGGAGCACGAAGAATGCAGCCCTGCGTTCTCTGTGCTCCTGCTTGCCTTAAATAGCCAGCGGGAGTGCTGCCCTCCCTTCTCCGTGCTCCCACCGGCTCTTTAAGGCAAGCAGGAGCACGAAGAACACAGCGCTGCCCAGCACACCCCTTGAATAAGACGCACCCAATTTTTAGCTCCTGTTTTTTTGGGGAAAAGGTGCGTCTTATACTTGGGGAAATACGGTAATTCCAATGCGAGTATGCTGAGGGTTCCGAAGTTCAACTAATAGAGATTTACACTTCAATGTTTACAGTCCAGGCAGTCATCGATGGGAGTTGGAGCTGCTGGTCTAGCTGGTCCACTTGTCAGCAGGGAGAACGCACTCGTACAAGACAATGTAACAACCCTGCACCGGCTGATGGGGGAAAGCAATGTGCAGGCGCAAACTCTGAATTGAGCTACTGTGCAGATATCAACCAGTCATAGACCATCAGACACAGGTTTGTAGCTATTCCAAACATGGGTAGTAAATGCAATATAACTTCCTATCACTGGATATGATTGTAAGAAGCATGCTTTCTACTGAAGATATGGAAGGGTGAAATAGCCATTCATAAGCTCTATTAGTCAAATCTATCGCAAAGGGTAGGAGGTGCCACAAGTTCTCACATACCCACTTCTGCCTCCTCCATTTATTTATTTATTGAACATATTTCTATCTCATTTTTTGGCGCAAGGCCAAAAAGGAACTTTTAATGGGTAAGTCAAAAATGCAAACCACCATCCAAAATATTTAGATCGAATCACAAGACTGAAAACAGCAGAAATTGAAGCACAAGAAAGCCACAGCCAAAGGTCTCCCAAATCAAAATGTCTTCACCTTCTGCCTAAAGATTGCCAGAGAAGGTGCTTGGGTGGGTTTCCCTGGGGAGATAACTCCATAATCAGGGCACCACCATTGTCTTTGACATCCATCAATTGACAGCTCCATCCTGTTGATGGCGCAGTGCCGATGCTAGGTGGTACCATCGACGCTATGCCCTTACCGCCGAGCGGGGGTGCCACACGTTGGCGCTAACACTCCGAGACTGGCGCTGCCTGTGTGATGAGGTGGGAGGGAGGGAGGGAGTGGGTGGGGGAGGGCATTTCTGGGTGGGTGGTGGGTGGGCCGGCCCAGGTGTGCCAGCTTGGGAGGTGAGCAGGCTTGGGATTCGGCCATAAGGCCAAATCCTAAGCCCTATCACCAGGCCCTGCGGCCCCGATTCTGTTTAGCAGGTGCAGATCCAAGGAGCCGTGAACATGCCCTTGTGCCGGAGAGGCTCCAGCCTCCCCTAGACTGCACTGGACACAGCACAGGCCCACTGGCCTGCCTGTTCCAGCGCAGTATAGGATTGCGCTCTGAATTTTAGACAATGTTGGGCTCCTCTTTTATTGTGAATTCTCTAGCAGTCATTTATATAACTGCCTGTATCTTTTGGTAGGTGTAAAAAGAGAAAGCAGCACAACCTGAATATCACACATCAATATTTCTGCCATCAAGGAAATTTAAAAGATAAAGCCTAGGCTTTAAGAATTATTGAGTTCCAGTTATTGTTCATAAAAATAGAGTTGAAAATAAACTTCAGTTGATATCTTGCAAGGTGTGATACATTCTGTTATTTTGTTTGTGTTATTATCACAGTAAGCTGCCTTATATTGAGTGAGAACATTTATCTATCTAGCCTATAGTTGATTTCTCTGACTGGTTTCCCATTCCTGCTAGATCATTCTACAGCCAGAGATGGAAGCTGCAACCTTCTGCCTAACTTGTGCCTGTCATCTATGATCTCCTCCTACACAGGCCATTGTTCCTCCAAAGAGTTCAGAGCAGAGTTTAAGCCTTACAGCAGTACAGTCCTGAAAGAGAGGTTTGACCTAGTACATAGACTGCCCATTTGTGGTTTGAACCTAATTTTTGCCCTTCAAAACCTAACACCTCACATTATAAAGAAAATGAGACTGCCACAAAAAATGGCACTCATATTGAATTACAGGTGGAGCCTTTTTATCTGTGAGGGTTCCATTCCAGGAACCATCAGGGATGCAAAAAAATGTGTTAAATAAAATCATGTTGTTAATTCATCCTTTAAAAAAGTTTCTCTTACCATGACAAGGGCTGCAGCCATTCTCCAGGGGCTTAGAACAATTAGTATCCATTAGCTGATACCTCCTCCCTTCACCCTGGAGCAAAGTGATAAATGCAAAATGGAAACAATCACACTTCCAGGGAGGGAGGAGGTCTTGTTGTTGTTGTTCAGTCGCTAAGTCGTGTCCGACTCTTCGCGACCCCATGGACCACAGCACGCCAGGCCTCCCTGTCCTCCACTAGCTTCCTGAGTTCGCCCAATTTCATATTCATTGCTTCGGTGACACTATCTAACCATCTCATCCTCTGTCGCCCCCTTCTCCTTTTGCCTTCAATCTTTCCCAGCATGAGGGTCTTTTCTAAAGAGTCCTCTCTTCTCATCAGGTGGCCAAAGTATTGGAGCTTCAGCTTCAGCATTTGTCCTTCCAGGGAGCAATCAGGCTTGACTTCCTGGAGAATTGACCGATTGGATCTCTTTGCAGTCCAGGGGACTCTCAAGAGTCTTCTCCAACACCATAATTCAAAAGCATCGATTCTTCGACGCTCTGCCTTTCTTATGGTCCAGCTCTCACAGCCATACATGGCTACTGGGAAAACCATCGCTTTGACTATGCGAACCTTTGTTGGCAGGGTGATGTCTCGGCTTTTGATTAAGCTATCTAGGTTCACCATAGCTTTCTTCCCAAGAAGTAAACGTCTTTTAATTTCATGGCTGCAGTCACCATCTGCAGTGATCTTGGAGCCCAGGAAAATAAAGTCTGTCACTGCTTCCATTTCTTCCCCTCCTATTTGCCAGGAAGTGATGGGAGTGGTTGCCATGATCTTAGTCTTTTTAATGTTGAGCTTCAAACCAATTTTGGCACTTTCCTCTTTCACCCTCATCAAAAGGTTCTTTAGGTCTTCCTCACTTTCTGCCAGTAGAGTGGTATCGTCTGCATATCTGAGGTTGTTGATGTTTCTCCCAGCAATCTTGATTCCAGCTTGTGAGTCTTCCAGCCCTGCCTTCCTCATGATGTACTCTGCGTATAAGTTAAATAAGCAGGGTGACAATATACAGCCTTGTCGTACTCCTTTCCCAATTTGAAACCAGTCGGTTGTTCCATGTCCAGTTCTAACTGTTGCTTCCTGACCCGCATAAAGGTTTCTCAGAAGGCAGATCAGGTGGTCTGGAACTCCCATCTCTTCAAGAACTTGCCACAGTTTGTTGTGATCCACACAATCAAAGGCTTTAGCATAATCAATGAAGCAGAGGTAGATGTTTTTCTGGAACTCTCTTGCTTTCTCCATGATCCAGCGAAGGTTGGCAATTTGATCTCTAGTTCCTCTGCCTCTTCGGAAACCAGCTTGTACATCTGGTAGTTCTCGATTCACATACTGCTGAAGCCGAGCTTGTAGGATTTTGAGCATGACCTTGCTAGCATGTGAAATGAGTGCAATGGTGCGGTAGTTCGAGCAATCTTTGGCATTGCCCTTCTTTGGGATTGGAATGTAAACTGATCTCTTCCAGTCTTGTGGCCACTGTTGGGTTTTCCAAATTTGCTGGCATATGGAGAGCAGCACTTGGACAGCATCATCTTTTAAGATTTTGAGTAATTCCGCTGGAATGCTGTCACCTCCACTAGCTTTGTTGTTAGCGAGGCTTTCTAAAGCCCACTTGACTTCACACTCCAGGATGTCAGGTTCGAGCTCAGTGACTGCACCACTGTGGTTATCAGGAACATTTAGATCGGCCTTATAGAGTTCCTCTGTGTATTCTTGCCACCTCTTCTTAATCTCATCTGCTTCTGTTAGGTCCTTGCCATTTTTGTCCTTTATTGTGCCTATCTTAGCATGAAATTGTCCTTTGACGTCTCCAATTTTCTTGAAAAGATCTCTAGTCTTCCCCATTCTGTTGTTTTCCTCTATTTCTTTGCATTGCTCATTTAGAAAGGCCTTCCTATCTCTCCTTGCTGTTCTCTGGAAATCTGCATTCAGTTGGGTATATCTTTCCCTTTCTCCCTTGCTTTTGGCTTCTCTCCTTTCCTCAGCTATTTGTAAAGCCTCGTCAGACAGCCACTTTGCCTTCTTGCATTTCTTCCTCTTTGGGATGGTTTTAGTTGCTGCCTCCTGTACAATGTTACAGACCTCCGTCCAAAGTTCTTCAGGCACTCTGTCTACCAAATCTAAGCCCCTAAATCTATTTGTCACCTCCACTGTATATTCGTAGGGGATCTGATTTAGGTCATACGTGGAGGGCCTAGCGGTTTTCCTTACTTTTTTCAGTTTAAGCCTGAATTTGGCAAGAAGAAGCTGATGATCTGAGCCACAGTCAGCTCCAGGTCTTGTTTTTACTGCCTGTATGGAACTTCTCCATCTTTGGCTGCAAAGAATGTAATCAATCTGATTTCGATGTAGACCATCTGGTGAAGTCCATGTGTACAGTCGCCGCTTGTGTTGCTGGAAAAGCGTGTTTGCAATGACTAATGTGTTCTCCTGACAGAACTCTATCAGTCTTTGCCCTGCTTCATTTTGTACTCCAAGACCAAACTTGCCTGTTATTCCTCTTACCTCTTGACTGCCTACTTTAGCATTCCAATCCCCTATGATGAGAAGGACATCTTTTTTGGGTGTTAATTCTAGAAGCTGTTCTAGGTCTTCATAGAAGCGGTCAACTTCTTCCTCATCAGCACCAGTGGTTGGGGCGTAGACTTGGATTACTGTGATGTTGAAAGGTTTGCCTTGGATCCGAATGGAAATCATTCTATCATTTTTGAGGTTATACCCCAGTACTGCTGTTCTCACTCTCTTAAGTGATCTCACACAAAATCCTTAAGTGTTCTCACTCTCAAAAGTGAGTACCTGTTCTTAAATCATTTAGATGACACCACTGGACCAGAGGCTTGCCGCGGGCTGGATTGAGGCTCTCCGAGGTCTGCATCAGCCCACAGGCCAGGGTTTGAAGACCCCGGTTCTAGGGCAGCTGTTTGTAGCCATGAACTGACTATCCCTCTTTCTCCCCCAGCAAAGGGACAGACAATTCATTACTACAGACAGCCGACCTCGAAGCAGAGCTGCAGGACCTAAAAGAGACTCCTGGAAGCAGGAAGTGACATCCTAAGAAGCAAAGACCATAGAGAAGACCATAGAGGTCAGTGTGCAGTGAGAACAAAAACACCGAAAATGACTGCTCTAAGGCATGTACATTGTGACTGGCCAGAGACTGGGAACTGAAAAGCTGTCATCCTCTGGTTCCACTTGAGCATCGCCTTGGATTGTAGAATTGCTACTGAGAAGACCTTCCACCGATTTTTCCTCTGACTGTCTCTGCCCTTGGAAACCCTTCTTGTTGTCCTATTCTAGCAACAGCAGAGTTCTACTGCTCAACTCCGCAAGGCAGTCTCATCTGAGGTCCACTTATCAGAGGCGGATCTACAGGGAGGGCAAAGCTCTAAGTGTTGCAAGAAGGCTTACCCTGTCATGTAAATCCCTCCTCTCCCTTGCTGCTGTAGCCAGTAAGCAACGCCAAAATGTTGTTGTTCCCTGTGCGGATTGGCTAGAACAGTGCAGGAGAGGAGTGTTTTCCACTGCAAGGTAAGGCTTCTTGCAAAACTTACAGATTTGCCCCCCCCTGAGATCCGCCTCTGCCACTTGTCCCCGTGTTGTGACTTGTCCAGCCTCAAACGAACAAGGCAAGAAATGCACAGAGTTCAAGGAATGCTGGAAAGACCGAAGCTGGGGGTGGTGGTGTGTGTTTCACCATCTGCAGTGCTAGGAAGGCAGAAGCTTTGAAAAAGAAAGAACACACACAGGCATTTGCAAGTGTAGCTGCGGTCTAGGGAGGAAATGGGAGGAGAAAGGGAGCTGCGTTCATGAAGCGAACGACCGTTCTGGGGCAGGCTTGGTTCTGCTTCCTCAGATTCAGGGCGTGTGCCTCATTGATTCAATGTGTGCCCTTAAATGCAGCTGGGGAGGGGATGTGTGGGTGGGTGGGTGGCATCCATCAGGTATTCAGCTGGCAATACATTTATAAATCCTGGAGGGGAACAAAAGCTGCAGTGGCCATGCTGGCCCGTTAGCAAACCAATTCAGAACTGTATTTGGATTTACAAATTGTGCCCAGGTTGTCAGCAAGCTTCTTTGCGGGCTGGATGTTAAGCAAGACAACAATGGGGGAAGCTGGGCACAGAGGCAGTCCTGGGGGTTTATTATTATTATTATTTATTATTATTTATTAATAGATTTTTACCCCGCCTTTTGTGCCCGAAGGCACCCAAGGCGGCATTACAAAATATATATATATTAAAAAATACAACATAACAATTAACATTAAAAACAGTTAAAACAGTATTAAACAACAATAGCAAAAAATAAAAAAACCACAAACAATTTAAAATAGTTTAAAAAACAAAACAAAAAACAAAAAACAAACCCTGTGAATCATAATAACCAGCCGGTCAATCTGTCAGCAGTTAAAAGCTTTTTGAAATAAAAAGGTCTTCAGCCCCCGCCGAAATGTAAACAAAGAGGGAGCAGTTCTCAATTCTAGGGGAAGGGTGTTCCAAAGTTGGGGGGCCACCACTGAGAAGGCCCTCTTCCTGGCCACCACCCCTCTCACTTCTCCTGGCGGCGGCACAGTCAAAAGGGCCCCCCCAGATGATCTAAGAGTACGGGTTGGATTGTATGGAAGGAGGCAGTCCCTCAGATACCCCGGACCTGAGCCGTAAAGGGCTTTAAAGGTCAAGACTAGCACTTTGAATTGGGCCCGGAACAGAACCGGCAGCCAGTGTAGTCGCCGAAGCAACGGCTCGACAGAGTCAAACCGACGTGCCCCAGCAACCACCCGAGCCGCCGCGTTCTGTACTAGTTGTAATTTCCGAACCGTCTTCAAAGACAGCCCCACATAGAGCGCATTGCAATAATCTAATCTAGATGTCACTAGGGCGTGGGTCACAGTGGCCAGGTCCGCACAGCTCAGGTACGGCCGCAGCTGGCGGATCAGCCGAAGCTGAGCAAAGGCTCCCCTGGCCACCGCCGCCACCTGGGACTCCAGGTGTAGCTGTGAATCCAGGAGAACCCCCAAGCTGCGAACCTGCTCCTTCAGAGGAAGTGCAACCCCATTCAGAGCAGGACGATAATCCAATACCCGAGCTGTGGATTTCCGAACCAAAAGCACCTCTGTCTTATCCGGATTTAATTTCAGCTTGTTCGCCCGCATCCAGCCCCCAACGGCCTCCAGACAGCGATTCAGGACCTCAACCGCCTCCTCAGAATCAGGGGGAAAGGAGAGATAAAGTTGGGTGTCATCAGCATATTGATGGCACCCCACTCCAAACCCCCGGATGACCTCTCCCAGCGGTTTCATGTAGATGTTAAACAGCATGGGGGATAAGATGGAACCTTGCGGCACCCCAAACCTGAGAGGTCGGGGTGCCGAACAAGCGTCCCCCAGCACCACCTTCTGGGATCTGTCAGTCAGGAAGGAGCGGAACCACTTCAAAACAGTGCCTCCAAGCCCCAACCCGGCCAGCCGACCCAGAAGGACACCATGGTCGATGGTGTCGAAAGCCGCCGAGAGGTCCAGCAGGACTAACAGGGTCGCACTTCCCCCGTCCATCCCCCGGCGAAGGTCATCCACCAAGGCGACCAAGGCGGTCTCCGTCCCGAACCCCGGCCTGAAGCCAGATTGGAATGGGTCCAGATAATCCGTTTCCTCCAGAACCCTCTGAAGCTGGGACGCCACCACCCGCTCAATCACCTTGCCCAGAAATGGGATATTAGAGACTGGCCGAAAGTTGTTTAAATTTGTGGGATCCAGGGAGGATCCAGGGCCAGCCAAAGGCTTAAGATGGTCCAACTTGCCTGGAGGGGAAAAGCCAAATGCTGCCGTGAGATGCAAGCCCAGCTCAGCACAGGTGTTCCAAATCCAGGCCTCTCTCCACCCCCAGCAACCCAGAGCCCAGACTTTAAAGGCCCAGGGCCAGCCAAAGGCTTAAGATGGTCCAACTTGCCTGGAGGGGAAAAGCCAAATGCTGCCGTGAGATGCAAGCCCAGCTCAGCACAGGTGTTCCAAATTCAGGCCTCTCTCCCCTCTCAGGGGCAAACCGCCAGTCAGCCAGCCCTGCCCTGTAGGTAATTGGGGTGATGTCATTGCATGAACACAATTACCTACTGAAAGTGGCATCCCCAGTGATGTCATGCAGGGGGAATGCGGGGGAACTCAGTTCCACTAGTTAAAATTAGGGCTGACTCTGCCCACTTCACTCTCCCTCCCCCCTCCCAATTCCTCTGCAAAGAGCTTTTCTTCTTGGTTGGCCGGCACTCAGAGGGTTAAAGGCAGTGATGTCATTCAGGGGGAACGGATCCTAACGGGCTCCGTGGCTGGTTCCGGGTTCCCGACAAGTGCCAATCAAAAGTGAGTTCCTGTTCCTAAATCATTTGAATGACACCACTGGACGTCCCCAATTCCAGCAGCAAAAGGCGGCTCAGCGCTCTCTAACGTTTGGAGGAAATTCGCAGCAAGTTTTCTCTGATGGAAACACGGAACACGGAACATGGAACACGGTGAAGCCCGGGGGGGGATCCCCGGTGGCGCCTCCTGGCTTCTCTGATGGGCAGAGGAAACTTGTGCTGAGTTTCCCCAGAACATCAGAGGAGCTGGACGTTGGGGCCGCTGCCTGGAACACAGCAAAGCCACTGGGCTTCGCTGCACGCGCCCCCCCCACACTCCTCTGATGGTCAGAGGAAAGTCAGCTCGAGTTTTCTGTGCCCATCAGAGGGAGCTGAGCAGCTCTTTGTTGCTGGAAGCGGGGCTTGTCCCCGGAGGGGTGGGTGCCATTTTCAGGAGGTAATTGCGGTGACACAACAGTAGGAGGAGCCAGGGGGTGCCGCCTGGAACTCGGCAAAGCCACTGGGCTTTGTGGTGCTCCTGTTGGCGCCCCAGCCCTGGCACATGAGTGGGGAGAGTGGGCGTCGCATTGCCACCCCCCAGCCGAGTGCCCGGGGCATTTGCACCCTTGGCCCCCCTCAGGTCCGCCACTGGCTGGACATGATGGGAAAGCCCCTTTTTCTGCATTTCTAACAAGAGGTGATAGGGCAGTGGTTCCCAAACTTTTGAGCACAGGGACCCACCTAAAACTTTTTTTCACTTTACCAGCCACTCAAGCCTCTGTGAGCGCAATCCTAAACTAGGGTTAGGCCAGCATAAGCGAAGCCAGCAAAGTTTGGCCAGCACAAGGGTCACCATAAAGCATGTTTAGACTACTCTCAGATTCAGGGAGGATGGCTCACGTCTGTGTGCCGGCCTCTCTGACTCCAAGAGTGCCAATGCTTCCCCCAAGCAGCAAGTTGTTTAACTCTTGATGCACATCACCTAATCTACTCTGGGTGGAATCCTGGGTCCCCCTTGAGTCAACTCATGTTGCTTGTGTTGGCCCAGGGCTGTTGCAGATGTGCCTTACAGCACATCTGCATCAGCCCAGGAGGCACTGGGTCGGTGCAAGGACTCGCGCCGATCCAGTTGTGCTACAGAGACCCGCAGGTTAAGCCAGCCCCATGCTAGCCAAGTTTGTCCAGCGCAGGAGCTTGGGAGGGCAGCTCCTGCAGGGGAGGGGCGGCTAGCCTGGGGCACTCGAGTTGAAAATCACTGGATTAGTGTACTGGGAGAAAAGGGGAGGACTGAGTTCCAATCCTCAGTCATGAAAGTCACTGCATGGCTTTGAGCTCACCCGTGTCTCCTAAATTCATAGGGTTATCATGAGAATAACTTGAGGAGATAAGAACATAAGAACATAAGAGCCCCACTGGATCAGCCCAGTGGCCCATCTAGTCCAGCTTCCTGTATCTCACAGCGGCCCACCAGGTGCCCTAGGGAGGCACGAGACAACAAGACGCTTGCATCTTGTTGCCACTCCCTTGCACCCGGTACTCTGAAGTAGCCTACTACTAATGTAAGGAGGTTGCACAATCCATCATGGCCTATAGCCCACGATTGACTTTTCTTCCAGAAATCTGTCCCATCCCCTCTTAAAGGCATCTAGGCCAGATGTCATCACCACCTCCTGTGGCAAAGAGTTCCACAGATTAACTACCCGCTGGGTAAAAAAGTACTTCCTTTTTTACCCAACGCTTTTTTACCCAACCCTCAGTTTTAGCAGATGCCCCCTGGTGCTGGTGTTTTGAGAGAGGGAAAAGAACATCCTTCTATCAACTCTATTCCTTCCATGAAGATCTTTGTCAGATCATTGTAGATGAAGATCTTTGTATACCAGCCTGAACTCCTTGCAGGAAAAGTGGGACTCAGCCAGCCTTGGGCCAGCTCACCTGCCCATCCCCACGGAGTTGCTGGGTGGGTTGGCGCTGCTCCCTGCGCCAACTCAGCGTGTCCTGCACTGATGCAGACGTGCCTTATGCCTTCCGGCACATTTGCAACCGCGCTGGGCCAACGCGAACCGCATGCATCAGCCCAGGTCGCAGTTGGGATTGCACCCTAAGCTGACCTCACTGCATGGACAACCAACTATACATGTACTTTGGGTACATTTATGTAAGAGTCTATTTTTTTGACTCTGTCGCTGAACTTCCTCCCAGTTCCTCTTTAAAGGTTTATTTTGTTCAAACTCTGTCTTGAAGTATTTAGAGCACTTGACTTTTTTTTATCTGTTCATTTTTTTAAAAAACCCCATCAAAAAACAAAACCCCAACCCTGAAGTTCTCTGTCACTCAGCCACCAGTCCTTCCTGGAATAAAATGGGGACTGAGAATAAACTATACAGTATGGGTGTGGGATGTGGTGGCGCAGCGAGTTAATCCGCTGTTGCTGGGCTTTCAACCGCAAGGTTGGGAGTTCGAGACTGCGTGATGGAGGGAGCTCCTGTTGCTTGTCCCAGCTCCTGCCAACCTAGCAGTTCGAAAGCACCTAAAAAATGCAAGTAGATAAATAGGGACCACTTCGGTGTGAAGGTAACGGCGTTCCGTGCGCTACGGCATAGAGTCATGCTGGCCACATGATCGGACAAAAAAATGCCAGCTCTACAGGCTTTGAAACGGAGATGAGCACCGCCCCCCTACAGTCGGTCACGACTAGACCATTTGGTCGTGGGGAAACCTTTACCTATGGGTGACTGTGCATGTGTTTAACTTTTCGTTTGATACACTTAAAAACCCAAAGAGCAATTTCTTACCCCTCCCAGAATACAAACTCTTTGCCCCGCTCTGCAGCTGCAAGTGAGTTTGATGGACTAACCATATTTTCCCACATGTCTAAAAACCTAACTGTTTCTTTGTCGGCTACATCCTAACCTGTTTCATTAAAAGTTATCACAATAAATGCAAGATCTCCTATCATTCCCCTTGTAAGACCAACGGTCTTGACTACATGGACCAAGTTCCCAACAATTCTGCAGTTATTGAGAGTGTTGGTCCAAAGGGCTTTGGAATTCTCAAACAATTCCCCCAATGCCACATGGCAACTCCTTTTGAACTTGGGAAGGCCTTCAACAGCAGTACGTGATAGGACATGAGGATCTGGTTTTTCCCCCAAAGAAAAGCATCTCACTGGGTTTGCATTATTTTTGGTTATGAGAAAGGTTCATCTCTGGAGCCCATTTGTGGCATAGAGAATGACAATCACTAGAAGTAAACAAAATAAAAATGAATTTTAATTTTTAAATGTGTGTGTTTGGGTGCATTACTGGACAGCCCAATCCTAAGCTGCCTGGTCCCTGTAGGCGCAGTGGTAACAAAACAGTTACTGCTGCATCCCACGGGTGTTGTAGCAGTCGCAGGAAGGAGGAAGCATCTTTCCCCGAAGGTACTTCCCCCAAGGAGGAAGCACCTTACCCAGGGTAAGGGCATTGGGCTGCCAATGGGCCTCCTCAAGTCTGCACTGGTTATTTTGCCTTCTTGGTGGCCAGACATGGAGGAGAGGATATGGTGATGGCGGTTGCCTACCCAGGGACGAATGGAGCCCCAAGTGAAACTGCGCCCCCAGCACATCGCCGCACCCCAGTGCGTTGCCCAGCCATGCCTCCCTGCACCCGGAATAGCTCCATTTTGGAGCGGAACGGACGCCAGGGATGGCGGGTGGGCCAGACAGCATGTGGGTTCATCCACGGACTCCGCACAATGGCGCCCCGCTGCTGCCGCGCCCCTGGCTCGTGCCACCCCAGGCTATACCCTTCCTCCGCCTCTGGTCCTACCCCAACTCTGCCCCTCCCCCCACCCAATTCCACCCTGACCCAAAAGAGCTTGCTGGTGGCGGCGGTGAGACTTACCTCCCGCCAGCTCCACTTCGGGTTCTCCTGTTGCTGGGGCCTGGCGTTGGGTGGTGGTGGTAGAAGTGTCTTATGACACGCTTGCGACAGCAGAGCCGGTGGTAAGGGCTTACTGCTTAGGATTGGGCCCTTAGATTGCAATCCTGTGCACACTTACCTGGGACTAACCCCCACCCCTGAACACAGTTCAGCTGTGAACACAGTGGGGTTTACTTCCAAGTAAACATGCATTGGCTTGCACTGTTAGCCCTAATATGCTAACAATTTTCTAACAATTAACGCACATATAGTAAGTATTTTCACAGTTGTGCCCAAGCTTCACAACACTACAGTGCCTCTCGAAGTGCCTGCTGCAATGCTTGTGATAATATGCAAAGTCTGGATTGCATTGTTGGTTTATTTTTTTCCTACGAAGGCTGGATAAGCCGCTTAACTTTCAAAATAGGAAGTTCCAGCAGAAGGACAAAGAAAAATGTTCCCCTTGTAACACTACCTTCTTTTAGCAGGCTTGAGAGCACCCACAGAGTTGTAGCAGCCATGGTAAGTGCCGAATTTTCTCATAGTTTTCAATGTTTTCATTTTAAGTACATGTAAAAGCAGGATTACAGTCCAGTGTTTTGCAATGAGTAAATGCATGGGGTAACGGATGCCTAAATTTCAGTTCCATATATTGTGTTGTGCATATACTCAGTTGTGCAGCTGGTGTACGAAGAAGCCCTAGTAATTTTTCCATGCTGCGTGTAGTGTCACCCACCAAGTCTTGCAATGCCTCATGCTAGATGTTTGACAACGCTGCTGTTTTTGCAGTCCTAGATTGATCACAAAAAGCAATTTGTTGAGATCTTTGGTGGGCAACCACAGAGAGACAATGGACTCCCTTTGGCTTCATGCATTTTAGATAAAACTGTTCAAGTTGCACTTTGTACACATAAAAGCTGTTAAAATTGAATTGTTTGTGCTTGGGACTTTTGAAAGTAGATGGAAAAAACCACATGTGGCGAGTTGGGGGGGGGGAACTTGAATAATTTGAGCAACTTCCCTGCATGGTATTTGCAAAATAGCTCTCAGCATATCACTGCTCTCAGGTGTAAAGAGT
>JAJKFI010000101.1:4854963-4875222 GCA_029204185.1 Lerista edwardsae | reverse complement strand
GAGAGAGAGAGAGAGAGAGAGAGAGAGAGAGAGAGAGAGAGAGAGAGGACAGGCTCCATCTTCAACAAGGAGTGTACATATAGGAATTTGGGGTCACTGTCAGGGTCCAGCCTAGATTCCTCTCTGGACAGATCAATTTCCCACTTGGGCTCAAAAGTGACAGTGTCTGGTGGGTCCCAGGCAGGGCTACCTCGAGCCCTCCTGACGTCTCACTGTTCACAAACGTAAACCCTGTTGAAAAAGATGTTTGACATGCCGAATGCCGCCCACCTTACTCGATGATGTGCCGGCCTCTGCTCCTCCCCCTCTCCAGTGCTCCAGCTCAGCATTGCCCTTCCCTCCACATTTCCTCTTCCTCTCTGCCCCTTTTCCAACTCAGGCAGTGGAAGGAGGAGGAGGAGGAGGAGCAGTGGAGGCAATAGGTGGCCAGAGGTGGCCACCTCCCCGCCAATTGGCTGCCTGAGGCGACCGCTTCACTTGGCATCGTGGATGGGCCGGCCCTTGTTCCAGACCTACTTCAAAAATGGTTTGCAAAACTTTGCACAGGCTGGAGGGGCCTGCAGGCTTTGGAGCACCATCCACTCGAGTTATGGCAAGTGTGAATGCAGGAGAAGAGACATTGAATTCGAGGCAGTGTCGATGTCCTGCTTGTATTACAAATGGGTTTCGAGACCAGCCTAAGAATGCCAGTCTCAAAAACAGAAGAAGCCAGTCATCGTTCCTCTGTCCTTATCATCAGCGTCCACCGTAGCCTGCGGTTAGCACAGCATGATACAGCGGGGCAAAATGCAACAGCATGACTCAGCATTGCATAGGAAACACACGAGCACTTGTGTGCAGCAGCCTTGGAAGTTGGGGACCTGATCAGCAGAGCGATGGGTAGAGAGACTTTCACTGCTTGCCATTTTCCACTCGGAATGACAGAACTCATCTACCCTCTCATCTGCCAGGAAAAACATAGTTCTCCTTTGCTGGGAGAAAAGCAGGCCAGGGAGGGAAGTTTTGAGCAGACAAATGGTGCGAGGGGGCAAATGGTTCTCTCTGCCCCTACTGTCCGGATCCCAGCGGATAGTCTACAGAGATCCTGGTGGGATTTGGCAGATCAGGTAGTGAGTGAGCTCTCAGCAGAGCAAGTGTCTGGGGCAGGGCCAGCTCTGGGAGCAGTGGGGCCCAATGCAGGGCATTTCCCCACCCTCCCCGCGGGGCCCCCACTCACCAAGAAAAGCGCTTGTGGTGCCCCATGTGGCACCTGGAAAAACTTGGTGGTGACATGATGGCATCACTGCCAACTGTTTCCAGGAGCCCATTATGAGCTATTTGGAGGCAGGGGCAGGTGGGAAGGCCCAAGGTGCAGCTGCTCTGCTCGCCCCACTGACCTACAGCCCACAGAGATCTTGGCTGCAGCATCAGGCAATGTGCTTGCTGTGCTGGTGCAGGGGCCCCCAAAGGGCAGGGCCCGATGTGAAGACCCTGGTCACAGTGGCTTAAGGCTGGCCCTGATCTGGTGAGATACAGCAAGGATGGTCATCTTCTGGCCATCCAACTTACAGAACAAGCCTTTACCTGCCTAAAAGGTAAAGGTTTCCCCACGACCGAATGGTCTAGTTGTGACCGACTGCAGGGGGCGGTGCTCATCTCCGTTTCAAAGCCTGTAGAGCCAGCGTTTTGTCCGAGGACAAGCTTCCGTGGTCATGTGGCCGGCATGACTCTACGCCGTGGCACACGGAACGCCGTTCCCTTCCCACCGAAGTGGTCCCTATTTATCTACTTGCATTTTAGGTGCTTTTGAACTGCTAGGTTGGCAGGAGCTGGGACAAGCAACGGGAGCTCACTCCGTCACGCAGTCTCAAACTCCCAACCTTGCGGTTGAAAGTCCAGCAACTGCGGATTAACTCGCTGCACCACCACATCCCATTATTGCTGCTGTATATATGTGTAAATATACTTGCTGAGAGAAGACTGCTGTGTCTGTGTGTATTCACTGGGGACCAATGGCCGGAGTTTCAGCACTACGGCGCTACTCTGACATAGTGTCACAAGGCTGGTGCGGGCGATACCGGCTGTCACCCTCAGGAGGGGTGACACCACACCATCTGAGCCCCTGTTGCTTGCAGTGCCACCATACCCAAGGCTGAGCCTGCAGTGATAAGCCGCAGAACTTGAACACATGCAGTGCTCTTCTCATTAACTGGATTATGGATGGTACTATACATGCACCCCACTTCTAAACCAACCACAACCTTGGAGATCCTCATATTCCTGGAAATCATGTATTTAAATCTACTTTGCATTCAGTCAGGGCAGGAGGCAGATTAGTCAGGTGCATTTGTGATTATTGACAAATGTGCCCCACATGCAACTGTACGAATGTTTTGCATGTGCAAATTCAATAAGAAAAAGCTAAAACCTTGTTAGTATTCTGAGGCCTGGGACAAAGTCATCACGACTAACTTGTGCAGGATCGTGCCTGGCTCACAGTGTGTTGACTCCGAGCGCAATCCTAACCTGGAGTTAGACCGGCACTGTTAGGATTGCGCTCTCAACGTTAGTTGTGGTTTTGTTTGTTTTTTAAATTTCTAATGCTTATGTATTTACCAGGAATTGGAGAAGGGAAGACAGGTGCACCAGCCTCCCCGACTCAGAAGGTGGCATGTTTGCCCCACCTCAGTAGGAGGCATGGTCTTGCGCAGTGGTGTCATCTACTCTCCAGTAGACGGTACGCTGGGCGGGACTTACGCGTGATTGGCAGCCCATCCACTCACTTCCGCTTTCTTCCCACTCGCCGCACGGCTTTCCTTGGCCTCGGAGGAGGCGCCTGCTCGCCGGGGGGGATGGGTGGGGGCGTGCCGGGTGCCTGGGCGAGCAGGCGCCCCCTCTGAGGTCAGGGAACACCGCGCGGCAAGCGGGAAGAAAGCGGAAGTGAGTGGACGGGCTGCCGATCACGCGTAAGTCCCGCCCAGCGTACCGTCTACTGGAGAGTAGATGACATCACTGCTCTTGCGCCAGACTAGCACTGTTGCAGATGTGCTATAAGGCGTGTCTGCATCACAGGCTCGGTGCTGGACCAGCGCAAGCAGCAGCCCCGGTGCATGTGTGCCATTGCGCCCGTCAGCTGCACCAGCCATGCGCCAGCTTAGTTCTACTGGGGCAGGGCCATGCCAAGGGCATGCCAGAGGCGGGCTGGAGGCGGAACAGCGCGGTGCGATGTGCGGAGACGGGACACGGCTGTTGGGCCACATCCTGACCCCTGCCCCTGCTTCTGGCTGAGTGGTCTTGTGACTGCTGGTTTGCTGGCACAGATCTGAGCAGCCCCATAGGGCTGGCTGGGGCGTACTCTGGGGTAAGGGGAACATATCCTCTTGCCCCACGCTGAGATGCTGCTGCCTAAGATGGTTAGGAGGCAGCGCAGGTGAGCTGGCCAGCCTGTTCTAGCACAGGTTAGGATTGTACTGTAAATCAGGCAGGATTGGTAGATACCCCCCCCACACACACACACAGGTAAAATCTGCTACAAGGCCCCCAGTGGGATTTAGGCTGCTTTTCAGGCTTGCCCCCCTCCCCAAATCCAAGGCTCATTGCCTACCTGACTGGGCAGCAACTGCAGCTCTTTACTGTTTAGCAAACGCTTCCATTCCGCTATTGGGCTCAGGGCCGGCCTTAAGCCAATATGACCAATGTCATCGCGTTGGGCCCTGCACTTCGGGGGGCCCCACATCGGGGCAGGGGGCACATTGCCTGCTGCTGCAGCCGGGATCTCTGTGGACTGTAAGTCAGTGGGGTGAGCAGAGCCGCTTCACCTTGGGACATCCCGCCTGCCTCTGCCTCCAAATTGTCCAAAATGGGCCTCCTGGAAGCAGTTGGTAGTGATGCCATCGTATCAACGCTAACGAATTCTAGGTGCCGCACACAGCACTACAAGCGCTTTTCTTGGCGAGAGGGGGGCCCTGCGAAGTGGGTGGAGGGCCCCGCAGGAATGCCCTGCATTGGGCCCCACCACTCTTAGAGCCGGCCCTGATTGGGCTAAGTGCAGTGACGTCATTCACTGGCACCAGCAACCGGAACGCTGCTGGCGCCAGGATCCGGAACGCCGCGACGGACGGGTAAGCTGTAGCTCCCCGCCCCCTCGCTGCGCCCGGCAACGCCTCCCTGCACCCAGAATTGCTCTTTTACAGAGCAATCCAGGCGCAGGGGCGGGCAGGAGGGCAAAAACAGCACGCAGAGTCTGCCGCACGCTGTCCCGCTCTCCCCGGAACTACCGGAACGGGGTACCGCCCCGTTCTGGTAGGATGACGCCTCTGGCTAAGTGCAAACTTTGTGGCTAAATGTGCCACAAAGTTTAGGATGGCACCATTTGAAAACTGAGCCTCAAACTTGTAGAGTCAGCCTCAGGCGCAGAATGTTGCTAACGTTGCCCCAGTGTTTCCACCTCCTGCTCCTCCGCAGACACCCAAGGCCCTTGTTGCTGGATCTTTTTCTGCTTAGAGAGAGAGAGAGAAGTTCAGCAGTGTTGGCTAATTCTCAGTCTTCCTCTTTCCCTGCCCTTCCTTCCCCTCTTCTACATGTCAGCTGATGAGGGGAGTGGAGGGGGAGAGTGTGAAAAGCCCTCATTTGGTTATGAAGGACTCAACCAGCATTTCAGTGTGGCTGGCAATTTTGCAATCACTTCTCATCAGACATGGGGATTTTCAGATAACTTTTCATAGGGGACCCAGTGCCAGAATTTTCAGGCTAAGCCTCCTGACAAGGACACCGCAAGACACTAGTCCTCTTGATTTCCTAACCACAAAGCAAGGGACGCTGGGAAGTTTGCGCACAACTTCCCATTGCTCAAGAAAGCAGGAGTGTGAAATGCTGTCGTTTGACTTTTCTAAAGTTTCAACCAGCAGCTCGTTACAAAGTAGTGCATTTGTCATTTCACAAGTAGCACTTGTGGTGCTGTGCCATTGCGTACCCTCCAAATGTCACAGACAAAAAAGGGACACGTTGCAACTCCCCAACTCTCATGCTAAGAATTTCTGCTCAAGTCCTTGTCTCTCATCATTGCACATTGCTGCAGGCTCTAGTCCAACTTTGATATGTTTATTTATTTATGTAAGAAATTTATAACCCACCTTATTCCCCACGGGAGTGGATTCAAGGTGGCTTACATAATTTTTTAAAACAGTAATTAAAATCAAACAAATACTAAAAACATTAAATGTAAAAACCAATTACAGGATTAAACATTAAAAACAAAACCACCATGATCACTCAAATTTTTTTTTTAAAGCCAGTCTTACTCAAACGCCATCCAAAATAAAAAGGTTTTAAGACACCGCCGAAAGGTCTCCAGCGAGGGAGCAGTTCCAAGGGGAGGGCATTCCATAACGGAGGAGCCACCACTGAGAAGGCCCTATTCCTGGCTGCCACCCCTCTTCACCTCTACTGGTGGCAGCATAGTCAGAAGGGCCCTCTCTGATGAACTGAGCAGACATGTAGAATTGTATGGGGAAAAGGTATGTAAAACTGGCTTCAGCTGAGTTGGACCCTTGTTCATTTAAATCAGTAACGCCTACACTTGACTGATGGTGGCTCTCTGGGATTTCAGTGATGCTGCCATGCCTAGGAAACTACAACTGAGCAATGGTTAGGATTGCGCTCTCAATTCTTCTTGCCTGATTGAAATGTCCTACCCTCAACCACAGGATATTGACCTACTAACCCATGGAAGAGTGGGAGGGCAGACTGGCCACAACACAGAGAAGGGGCAGGGTCATTTGCGGAAAGAGGAACACTTTTCAAACTTGGTTTATCTACCACAGCAATTTTCAACCTTTTTCTTCTCGTGGCACACTAATCTCTATGGTCTTCTCTATGGTCTCCGCCTCTTGTGATGTCACTTCCAGCTTTTGGGGAGACTCTTCCAGGTTCTGCGACTGTTTCTGGGGCAACTGTTGGTAGTATAGCATTGTCTGTCCCTCTTCCTCTGCTGGTTCTGCCAATTTATTACTAGAAACAGTTGCCCTAAAAACAGAGCCACAGAACCTGAGATATTTTTCAACAATTTTCACTGAAAATCCAAGTTGTTTCATTGAAAATCTACAGGGGTGCTCCAAACTCCCATGATATGCCTGCAGACCTTTTGTGGCACATCAGCTGACTGATAGAGTGGCTGGACCACTTCACAGGTTACACCGTAGGGGTGTATAGAAAGTTGTCTTTTACTTGTCTTTTACCAAGTTGTCTTTTACCAAGTTGTCTTGGTCCATCTAGTATAGTAATGTCTACACCAGCAGGCAAGGATTTCAGGGAGGAGTTTTCCCAGGCTTGCTAAGTGAAGCTGAGTGTCACGTCGCGGACCCTGCTGCTAGCCTCTCCCCAGTCAGGGAGGGGGGCGGCGAAGGGGTCCATGGACGACATCTCTGGTGGGCACAAGGAAGCATGATCAGGAAACGGAGGAACGTTGTGACAACCGCCTTTTTTGTCTAACAACCAGATAAAACGGGGCTCTGAGCTGGGAGATAAGCACAATGTGCACTAATAGAGTGATGATGATGTTGAATGTCATTTTGTACACTACTGCATGTTCTTTGGAGCTCTTGAGCTAGATACTAATGAAAGCCTATTTCCATTTCTTTCACTTCATGTGGAAACCAACTTGGGTTTATAATGACAAACAACCCTCTCCCTTTGCAGGCCATAATCTGCCGAAAGAAACCCGGCACACATATGCAAAACTAAGTAGTGCTGTTTATTAAGATCACAACAAGAGTGCCTTGTTTGAGCTGCAAAGTAGAATGAAGTATGCAAAGCACCAAAACTGATAGTGCAATCCTAACCTGGAATTAAGCCGGCGTAGTTAGGCCAGCAAAGTTTGACCGGCACAAGGGACATCGTAAAGGGAGTTTGGACCACTCACGGAGTCAGGGAGGATGGCGGACGTCTCTGTGCTGGCCTCTGACTCTGAGAGTTGTCCAAACAGACTTTATGGTAGCCCTTGTGCCAGCCAAACTTTGATGGCCTAACTATGCTGGCTTAACTCCAGGTTAGGATTGCGCTCTGAGTTGCAGAAATTCTAAATTTCACATCATGAAAGAAAAGAGACATATGACAAAATATTGGCATATTGCTCAATAACTGCAGCGTCAAGTGGGCTTGCATGTGTGAATGAATAATCGCCAATCTAGCACCACGGATAGAGCTTTCATATCATCCAAGGATGTCACATCAAACGTAGTGCTGATCAGTGGAATCCATTCACACATCCAGCTACTGGCCTGAATGGGGTCACAAACTCCCAAGATTCAGTTTGGCCTGCTTCTGGATCATCAGCTATCCACACTTGCATGGAGCGTGATGGTTGGGTCCCAGAGTAAGCTTGCCCAGTTTGGGCCAGTACATCAGTTGCAGCCCTATTTGGACTTGGCAGCCCAGGCCTCTATGATCTATAATTAATTTATGGCCCAATCTGATGGTCTTGCTGCATTGCCAGAACTTTGCATTCTGGTGGCGCAGTGCTCTTTGCGGCCTTTGCAAAATGCAATTTGCCATAGAATGAAGTATGCA
This sequence comes from Lerista edwardsae, assembly GCA_029204185.1. Classification (NCBI taxonomy): domain Eukaryota; kingdom Metazoa; phylum Chordata; class Lepidosauria; order Squamata; family Scincidae; genus Lerista; species Lerista edwardsae. The sequence goes on along the minus strand of JAJKFI010000101.1, from coordinate 4,867,677 downwards.
AAGCACCAAAACGGTTAACATTCAAGAAGGATTCAGCACTGATAGCGCAATCCTAACCTGGAGTTATACTTCCTGAGTCGAAGAGGCCAGCACACAGATGTGCGCCATCCTACCTGACTCCAAGAGTGCTCCAAATGTGCTTTACGGTGTTCCTTGTGCCAGCCAAACTTTGCTGGCCTAACTGTACCAGCCTAGCTCCAGGTTAGGATTGCTGCCTTAGTTCTGAAGTCAAAGCAGAAGCTAGATTGTGCTTCCATGTGCTTCTTCAGTCTCAGGGCAACAAACAAACTTTTTTTCAGGGAGACTTGCTTTTCAGGGAGAAGCAAATTCCCTGCCTTGCTCAGTCTCTGGCTGTTGATGTGCAGGTGTCTGCTCTTCCCCTTGCTATCATGTTCTTCTTGCAGAGGCTGGCATGGTGAGCAGGGCTCTTGTACAACTTACCCACCCGTACCAGGGTTCAATTGGGCAAAATTGGGCCCCTGGAAACAATTGGCGGTAACATCATCATTTCACTGCCATCTACCCAGTGATGTCATGTAGCCAGGACGCTCCGGAACGCCGTTCCAGTTGTTCCGTGTAGGGCTGGCTCCGCCCACTGCAGTTGCCGCTGCCGCACGCCCCTGAAATACACAATTGGGGCTGGCCGCGCCTGCACCCTGCACACCCACAGCCGGAGGTTTCAGCCAGGCAGGCAGGCAGGCAGGGGACCGCGGGGGAAGCGAGGCGCGCGGAGGAACTGCCAATCAACCGTGCATCCCGCTAGCTACTTCCTGCATTCCAGTTGTTAGCGCAAATAGATTCTACCACTGCATCTACCTCTCAGTGTCACACTTTGCACAGCGCACCATCAGCCCTGGGCACACTGCTGCAATGAGTTGGGGGGGGCTGTGGGGGGGGGGAAGCCCTGCAAAAATCTATGGCAGTGGGCCCCACAGCTTCTAAGGTTGTCCCTGCCTATAATATATGAGCTGCACTGGCTGCCCACTTACATTCAGACTCAGTTCTGGCTGAGGTCAGGGGAAACTGAGGTCTGCCACCTGCTCCCGTCTGAGTCACCCCAAATCCTCAAAGTCCTGCTTAACTGGAATGAGCTTGCAGGGTACCAGAAACAGGTCTGTTTGGGGCATCTGTAGAACTTTCTCTCCAGGGAGATCCACCACCAACCTCCCTCTTTAGGTAGTTTTAAGCAGTGGTTGCTGGCCTTCCCTTTACATCCAGCTTTTTAACTGTAACCTTATGAGACCAGTGAAAGTGTTTCCTGCTTTTAGCTTTCACAATGTTTTGATTTGCATTGTGTGTTTCATATTAGGTTGCATTGTTCTGAGCTATATTTGCATTGCGAGCGCCCTTGGGCCTTTTTTTTTTTAACCACTGAAATAATGATAATGTCTGAACTGACCCAAACTAATTTTAATTTGCACTAATTTTCTGTTGCTCAAGGAAATGGAAGCATGCAGCTTTCCTTTTGGACCATTCCAATTGGTGGAAGGTTGCAAATGTCAAATATTAACCATTTTGTGAAACCATGAAATTCTCTATTCACCAACATTTCTCCAACGGTCGTGTTTCAGATTCCTTTTTGGTGCTCTCGGAACTTCTTCCCTTGTGAAATTCTTGTTTTGTTTCTCAAGATCTCTTCCCACCGCATGTCCTTCCTGAAATAGCCATTTCAAGGTCAAATAGCTGCAGGAGGGGATTTTGGATGTGAAAATGACATGAGGGAAATCCTCCTGTGTCAATGTGCTGTATGTCCACACCCCGCTCCACACACGCATGATCTGGGGTTTATTTTGGAAAGTTCCTTCCAGCTTCAAGGATGATGATTTAGCACATGCTCTCACATGCACATGTGATTTGACCCACACTGGGAGGAGTGCATTTGAACAGACTGTGTGCTACTCATCTAGAAGTCCTCCTCACTTAAGTGTAGCAAAAAGCCCCTTCTTGACCCTATGCTGCTAGGGATGAAACTCTTGTCTGGTTAAGCACAGTTTTGACACTTACAAAATTATGCACCAGATGGATGGATTAGATTACTGGATCCCAACCGTTTTTTGGCCATGCCCCACCTAAGCATCTCTAAAATCCTGATTCACCCCCCATGACATATAATTCTTATTATTCAAAAAGTGAACTCCTATTCACATGGAGGAAGCCTAAAAGGCCATTAACGTGGTTTAAACAAGGTTCCAAAGAACATGGCATCCATGAAAGAGAAAAATAAAAGATGTCACGGAAAGAGGGAAATTTTTAAATTTCCTTAGCTTAATGTATGAATAATAAGATAAGAACAATTAGCGGGCTTTCAAATTCACTGTTAGTAGCTCGTTCTCAAATTGCCCTCCTTAAAAATCAAATTGCCCCACGTTGGGGCATGTGCCCCACGTTGGGGACCACTAGATTAGATAGAGAGATGCTCTTTTCCAGCTCACACAACATCAGAACCAGGGGACAGCCACTAAAATTGAGTATCGAGTTCAAACACACAAAAGAAAATATTTCTTTACCCAGCGTGTAACTAGTCCGTGGCACTCCTTGCCACAGGATGTGGTGAGGACATCTGACCTAGAGGCCTTTAAAAGGACATTGGACAAATTTCTAGAAGATAAGTTCATCACAGTATCATCTAGAAGATAAGTTCATTTTAGGAAGGAGACTTTCAGGAGAGACACAGATCTTCTGTATGTGGACTTTGAGCATGCAAAGAGGCATAATCCTTCTCCTCCTCCTCCTCCTCACATCTTAACTCATCACAGAAAGCCACTGAGTGGCTCAGAACCAGGAAGGCCGAGCACTGCACGTGGAAAGTCCCAGACTGAACAGAAAACCTTTGTTGTCCTTCCTGTTGAGGAGAGTCAATGACCAGGCAGGGTCCCCAAATGCCCCCTTTCTGCCCAGGGAGTTCTCTGTCATATAGCATCTGATGGCTGTTCAAGGCAGGGACGACCCAGCGCATACCCCTCCGCACCAATTCTCAGCATTCCTTCATGCTTGTGTGACCAAGAAATCAGATCTAAGATGAGGGCACAAAGATAAGCTTAATTCTCAGGCACTAGGACCAGGGGCAGGCTTAGGCCTCAGTCCTAGGCTTTCCCAGGCTGCCTTGCCCCATTTATCTCCTCAGATGTATTCAGCAAAATGGCTGGCAAAGATCCAATTAGAACCGTAGGTGACTGGGTAGCCTATCAGAGGGTAAGTAAAAAAATAATTTTATTTATCTCCTGCTAGCTGCCTGATCGCATGTGCACATGCACACACACACACACACACACACACGCACACACACACGCACTATTGGATGCGCCATCAGCATGGCTGCATCTGCACCAATGATGAGAGGTGGGACTGGGCAGTGCACCTCTGAGCTCCAACTTCCTCCATTCTACAGGAATCGTCCCTATTTTTGATATCTATCCCTGGTAAATTACTGTTCTTTCTTCCCCCTGTAAAGTGACTTGGAGACCACTTCTGAAAATATTGTTGATATTCAGGCTTCAACAAACCCATTTGTCACCTGTAAGATACAGGAAGTTGGACTAGATGGGCCTTTGGCCTGATCTTGTGGGGTTCCTCTGATGTTCTTATTTGCGTCCACACCAGAGGCGAGGGGCCCTCCACCACAAGTGAGCGTCCCCGTTGCTCCCAGGAACAGCCCTTCACATGGGGGGGGAGTGACATTTCCTGTCCTCCCCCACCCTCTGGAGGATCAGAAAAGTTGCTTTTCTTAAATTAGCTCAGCTTTGCAAAACTCACCAAGCAAGCTTGCTTGCTAGATTGTGTAAACATCCAGTTGATGGGGAGAGGTGTCCTACTCCCTTTCTTTCCTATGGAGTCAACGGCAAAGCTTCTTATTCCCATCTTGATATATTTTTGCAGAGGACTTTGGAGCTTGGCTAATGGATATGAAAAAGACTTTCGGAAAAAAACTGCCTCCTCTTTCTCCTACGAGAATTGGGAAGGAAAGAAGAGGCAATTGATCCCCTCAAATTAGCTCTTGAATCAAGGACCTGCCATCTTGTGCAGGGAATGCCAAATAGTATTGGGTGGATGGAGTTAGGTGTGTGTGTGTGTGTGTGTGTGTGTGTGTGTGTGTGTGTGTGTGCGTGCGTGTGCGTGTGCGTGCGCGCATAAACCCACATGTGCATGTGTGATTGTAGGGTATTTGGGTGTAGTGTGTTTGAGGTTAGGGTTATTTGGAGTGTGTTTGGGAGCTAGCTGATACATGAATGTGTATTGGGAACATGTTTAGCAGTCCATTGAATTTGTATGTGTTGTGGGACAGATGAATGTTTGGCTCGTAAACCTAGCTGCAATTTCTAAAGCCCTGATCGTGCACCAGTCTGCCTATCAGATCGTAAATGTCGGAAAATGTGATTGAGCTACAGCTATTCTCTGACAAGTGCAACCAGATCCATTGTGAGATTAAACATCCTGTTAAGCATTCGTAAGGGTTCCCCCCACCCCAAATGGAAACTGTTAGCATCTCTTTACCGGCATATTCATTTACACTCAGGAAGACTAATGTATAATGGGGGAAGAAGGCCATCTTCAGCTAATTAACTTTGGTGTGAGAACATTTGTATAAGTGTTCAAAAGTGTATAAATGTGTCCTTATTTTTCCGCAGTGAAGCAATATGCATGTCTGTTTGTTTACTTTCTCCCATCTGAGTGAATGGAAAAGGAGGAAGCAAAGCATTCACCAATCTTTCCATTGAGTCATTTACAGAATCTCTAGGCTTACAGAAGATGACTGATTATTATTCTTGCACATTTCAGCCATCTTTGTAATGCCAAGGATCCCAGATACTAGTGTGAGCTGTTAGTTCCAGTAGCTGACTGACTGCTGAGACCATTAAGCAGAAGGCTAAGCTGCCTCTGAAATAAGGTAGATTGTTTGGGTCTCCAGGCCAGCCTCCATCTCCACCCCCAGATTTTGTGCCAGGTCTGGGCAAGGGGCAACACCTGTGGTAGAGTTAGGACTGGAAGGTCAGCCAGGAATTAGGATCATGGAATCAGGACTGAAGAATCAAAGAGGAGTCGCAGAAGGGGAAGGACCACAGACATTGAGTACAGACATGCCCCAGTATCTGCTGGGGTTTCATTCCAGATCCCACCTTGGATACCTGAAATCATGGATACTTGGGACACCTTTTTTTTTTTAAGATAGGGGAACATAAGAGGTACCGCTGCACGAAAAAAAGAGATTTGTTTAATGTTCCCCTATCTTTTTTTTTTAAACTCCTATTAAATGGTATCCATGGATAACTGAAACCACGGATACCGAATCAGTTGATACACCTGTACACCTGTAGTTCATTCTTGCGCAGGCAAAGACCTAGGGCAAACAGGCAAAGACCTAGGGCCCTTGCTGTTTGCAGCCCAATCCTATGTATGTACACGCAGAAGTATGTCCCATTGTATTCAGTGGTACTTACTCTCAAGTAGGCGTGCCTAGGATTGCAGCCTCAGAGAGATCAAATTTGCAGCCTGGGTAGTCAGGGCCATTCCAGGGCTTGAGAATAAATCATTTTTGTGAAAATCCCAGACTGCAGTGAATACCCTCTCCAGAATATTCCAAGTCCCCTCCCCTCTGAATTTTCATTTAAAAAAAAAAAGTTTCTAGTTATTTTATTTGTGGAGATACAAGGGAAAGCATGCCAGCAATATTCTTTGTTGTTGTTCAGTCACTAAGTCATGTCCGACTCTTCGCGACCACATGGACCACAGCACACCAGGCCACCCTGTCCTCCACTAGCTTCCGGAGTTCGCCCAACTTCATGTTCATTGCTTCAGTGACACTGTCTAACCATCTCATCCTCTGCCGCCCCCTTCTCCTTTTGCCTTCCATCTTTCCCAGTGTGAGGGTCTTTTCTAATGAGTCCTCTCTTCTCATGAGGTGGCCAAAGTATTGGAGCTTCAGCTTCAGGATTTGTCCTTCCAGGGAGCAATCAGGCTGGACTTCCTGGAGGATTGGCCGATTGGATCTGCTTGCAGTCCAGGGGACTCTCAAGAGTCTTCTCCAACACCATAATTCAAAAGCATCTGTTCTTACAGCGCTCTGCCTTTCTTATGGTCCAGCTCTCACAGCCATACATTGCTACTGGGAAAATAATAGCTTTGACTATGCGAACCTTGGTTGGCAGGGTGATGTCTCGGCTTTTTATGAAGTTGTCTAGGTTCGCCATAGCTTTACCAGATTGTTAAAAAACAAAACATAACGCTGTACAATTAAGTAACGATCAGCATACCAAGCTACTTGTATTTGGTCTGGTTGTTCTGCAGTGTTTTGCTAGCCCCCCTTTGATGCCACTGCAACATTTCTGGCTCAAGACTAGCTTGCATCAAATTCCATGGCTCTGTGTACAACATGTGATATGCAAACCGTGTCTACCGAGGCACTGCTTCAGTAGGTAGCTTGCAACAGAAGAAGCTTTGGTGCTCCAGATTTCTCTTCTCTGAACAGATGCACTATATCTGTTAACACATTTAAACGGGGAGTAACAGAGATTCCCTCTCACCAGGGGCTTTGAAAACAGTCCTTTTGAGAGAAGGTCATGTGATTTCACACATAATTCTCAGTGACTACTGACCGCATATCCCAGGTCAGCTCCAGGGAGTGGTAAGGATGGGCATTTGCCAGGATCCAAATCTGGCAGGTGCCCCCACCGTCCCAAGAGTGTTTTTGCACAAGACGCAAGGAGGGCAGGGCTAATGCAATATAAGTATTTGTCTGCTTGTGTTACACTCCAGTCCAGAGTGATGAAACTCCAGAGACACCAATCTACTAATCCAAAGCACTCGTAATCACTCAGCCAGTGGCGTTTCTACAGGGAGGGCAAAGCTCTACGTTTTGCAAGGAACCTTACCCTGTCATGTAAATCCCTTCTCTCCCTTGCTGCTGTAACCAGTAAGCAACGCCAAGATGTTGCTTTTCCCTGTGAGGATTGGCTAAAACGGTGCAGGAGAGGAGTGATTTCCACTGCAAGGTAAGGCTTCTTGCAAAACTTAGAGCTCTGCCCTCCCTGTAGAGACGCCACTGCACTCAGCTGAGGTCTAACCAGCTGACCACACTGGAAACTATTTTTCTACCAGTGGTGCAGCTACATAGGTGCTGCAGGTAGCAACCACACGGGGTTACAAACTGCAGGCTGCTGGCTGAGGGGAAATAATCTGGGACTACTTTGAGGATGAATCTTTCAGTGTGTGTGGCTACAAAATCTTCTTTGCACCAGGTAGCAAATGGCTTGGCAATGCCACTGTTTTCTACTCCTTTCCCCAAAAGCGCTACAGTACTTGCTTTCTTATAAAAGGGCAGTAATCTATGTTAAGCATCAGCAAAAATCAAAGCTTAAGGCCGTCTCAAAATTAGCAGACATGGGCAGCGCAATCCTATGTGCACTTAGCACCGACGTGGGAGCGCCAATCGGCACCCCCGCGTCAGCGCTAAGGCAACGGGACTTGCACTGCAGGCAGCGCTGGTCCTGTTGTGCCCATGCTCTGCCTCCCTCGCATCGGTCAAAGACTCTCACAGTGCAATCCTGCCTCCCGTGGAATGTGGGCAGGATGAGGGTGGGACGTGGGTGGGCTTTGGATTTGGCCATAAGGCTGAATCCTAGGCCCATTCCAGGGGCCACGCGGCCCCAATTCGGGCTGCACGGTCTCCTCGGATCTGTGCCCACTCTTTAGCGGGCGCAAATCTGAGGAGTGCATATAATAGGGGAGGCTGGAGCCTCCCCTACGGTAAGGGAGTGCACACTCCCTTGCCGCGGGGAGGCTCCAGGCTCCCCAACCCAGCATTGTATATGGCGCTGGCTGGCCAGCCTCACCATTCCGGGACTGGGTTGGATTGCACCCTAAGGCAGATGTTAATTACAGCTCACAGATTTCCCACTTTTCAAAGTTAAGTGGGCCAATGGCAGCCAAATTCCTAGAGCTAAATTACATTTATTTAATGAATTTAGGGCGCAACAGAGTTAGACTGGCACAGTTAGGCTGGCAAAGTTTGGCTGGCACAAGGGCCACTGTAAAGCACGTTTGGACCACTCTCAGAGTCAGGGAGGATGGCGCACGTCTGTCTGCTGGCCTCTCTGACTCTGAGAGTGATCCAAATGTACTTTATGGTGTCCCTTGTGCCAGGCAAACTTTGCTGGCCTAACTGTGCCAGGAAACTGTGCCTAACTCCAGGTTAGGATTGTGCTCTTTATGAATTTAGAGTTAGGGTTCTCCCTGCGACGACACTCAAGGCAGCTTACCAGATTTAAAATATAGTATCCACAATTGTTTGATCAGGTGTTTAATTTATATGTTTGAGAGAAGAAGCAGGGAGACTTCTTTGTAAAATATCAGTTGGGGCAAAACTGACAATTATATCCTTGTTTTCATTAATATTATACCTATACAGTATACATAGTTCAGAGGTATAGAGTTGCTGGGTTTAGCATTAAGTAATAAAAAGAGTTTGCATCTCACTTCCACGTTTTGCAAGTGCAAATGGGAAGAGGGGAAAATTACAGCAGACCAAGTTGGAACAGAGCAGTCAGCAAAACTGCGCTTGTTTGTCTGAAACGTCTTGAGATGTGCCTCAACCACAAGGAGTATGTAGCAAAATGTTGAACATCTTTAGCCATACAGGAAGTTAAGTGCTGAGGTATCTCTAACCAATCAGAAGGGCTGCAAGCCTCAAACCAGGAAAGCCTTCAAAGGACGATAGATGTGAACGTTGCAGGAAAAAGCTTCGCACTTTACTTTTGATCTCCTTCATATTGCAGGATGGCAAGGCAAACGTGAAGTCCATCATGGCCAAGTTTAGCAACAACCCGACCGAGGAGGTTCAAAACCGGCAAGTCAAAATTGTGGGACAACCTTCCCTGGCGACAAAGCCTCCGTTTGAGCCATTTCCATCTCCGAGAAATGCCAGCCCACCAGCCAGACCAGGCAGCAGCCTTCAGAAGTCGGCCTCTTTTAAACCTCCTTTGGGCAACAAAGATCCATCAGACAAGGACCTAAAGCCGCCTCCTTTGAAGATCAACCCAGCCACAAGCAAATATGCAGCACTGGCCTCGGCTGCTAGCAAAGAAGCGAATGAAAAACCAGGATTCCCCAAGCCTCTGGGTCCCAAACCTACATCAGAGCCACGCAGAGATGTCTCCAAGCCAGGCTTTCCAAAGGCTCCGGAGAACAAGCTGCCTGGCTGCCTGCCTCCCAAAACTGATCTCAAGCCCCCAGGACCGAAACCGGCTTTTAAACCTGAACCCCAAGAAGCTGAGGCCAAGCCGGTGCCCTCCAAGGTCGCTGGCGTGAAAGGACGATTCGATGCTCCCTCGCAAGAACATGACCCCAAGCCAGCTTTTCTGAAGCCGATTCCCCGGGAGAAATCAAGCCCCCAGCCCAGCCCAAATGAAGGCATTGTCAACAAGAGCAGAAATGCCTTTTTGAATCAGACGATCACTCCAAGCTCCCTCGGCCCCAAACCCAAACTCAACTCCATCCGATCCCCCTGGGATGCTGAGAAGAGGAGCAACGATGGAACAGATTCCCCCGTCTGCCAGCTGCCTCGCGTCTCCTTGAAACCTGTCGTGAACCAGAGCAGCGCAACCCCACTCCTTCCAAAAAGTGATGGGCAGCGGAATGAAGACACACGGCAAGGCATCGCCAAGAATATTCTTTTTCAGAGGAATCAACAGGAGTCTGGGTCAGTGACAGGGGTGGCAGCCGCTGCTAAATTCGGCAGAGCAGCTTCCACGGGACATTGGGCCGATCACTCTGAAAAAGAGGAGAAAGACAAGGATTTGCCTAAACGAAAGGCTCTGCCTCCACCATTCAAATTAGGCCCACCCCCTCTGAAACCCAATAGGCCGCCAACGGTGGATCTGAAAAGATTCCAGAAAGATCATGGCGACAGTGAGTTGTTCCCTTATTTACTGCATATTTCTGGTAAAATTGCTCCCTTGCTAATGGGGATATAACAAGATCCTGCTTTTGCTTAGACATCTTGCATTAAATTGTCCTTGCTAGAGAGATTAGCTAGCTGGAGGATAGTAGGGAACTCTCTGCAGTCATTTACCAGTGCTGTATGTTTTGTATGTATGTCTGGAGCTCTTTGCAGGGCCAAGGTAGACCTTACAGATACACTTACCTTTGAGCACAATCCTAACCTGGAGTTGGGCCGGCACAACTTAGTTTGGTCGGCACAAGAGACGCCGTAACGTATGTTTGGAACACTCTCGGAGTCAGAGAGGCCAGCACACAGACATGTGCCATCCTCCTTGAGTCCAAGAGTGGTCCAAACGTGCTTTATGATGACCCTTGTGCCGGCCAAACTTTGCTAACCTTACTGTGCCAGCCTAACTCCAGGTTAGGATTGCACTCTTTACAGCTACAGTTCTTTTAAAACAGCTTCCAAAAGGTTAGGGCAACAGTTTCCAAACTGTGGGTCTGGGACACACCAGTGGGTCATGACCCAATTTTTGGTTGGTCATGGAACTAACAGGATAGATTAGGCGATGTTTATCAAGGGTTAAACAAGCTGCCACATGGGTGGGAGCACTGCTGCCCAATCACCATTATAGCCATGCCCCTTGGCATGTATAAATCGTATAATGTCTTGGCCACAGGCAGAAGCTCCAGGTATAGAGACTTGAATATTTATCCCTAGGAAAGATGTCATATTGGGCTCACATGTCTGTCTTTCAATGGTGATGAAAAACGCAACAAAATAACTGAAGTGAACTATAAGAGGAAATGGGTGAAAGTTCCAGTTTTCTACTTTTTTAAAAAAAAGATGCTGCAGCCCTTTGAGAAAACTACATTTCAAATTGCATATCATGGAATCACAATGCACAACGCTGTCCTGTGTAAAAGGCTCCCTTTGCACTACCCTTCTCCCCAGATATCATGGCTAGCTTCACAGGAAGGTGAGAAGCATTCAACCATGCAGTTCTCATTATCCTGAAATGACACAGTCCTCAAAAACAAAAAAACAAAAAAAACACCTTGTCTAGACACCCAAAATCCAGACTATTCTAAAATCCATACAGTTTTTGTCCCAAGGCTTTTTTAACTGTCCATAGTGTGAACACTAGAAGGTCGTGTGCCCATTCCCATTGGCAGGCTGTAAGTTCTCTTCTCTTCTCTGTGCTGTGTGCCATGGTTGAAAAATGCCGAAGGGGTCAACCAATACCCAAATGGGTCACAGTGAAAAGAGCAAGAGGAAACATTTCTCAAATCCAAAATCCAGACACCTTCCCAATCCCAAGCAGTCCGGATAAGGATAATCAACCTGTACACGCTAGTTCTAAATGTATATGTTACTGCTTCAGATTTACCAAGTATAGGTACAAGACTAGTCGTTGCCACCTGTTTTGTTAGCAGAGCTCCTCTGCCTGTACCACCTGCATGACAGGCAAACATACAAACCATGCAGCATCTCTCCATCATTGTACCAGAAAAGTCAAACATCTGGTTTGATCACTCAAAAGGTTCTACATAGGTACTAAGAATCAGGGTGCAATTAGGCCAGCAAACTTTGGCCAGCACAAGGAACACCATAAAGTATGTTTGGACCACTCTTGGAGTCAGCACAGAGACATGAGTCATCCTCCCTGACTCCGAGAGTGGTCCAAATGCGCTTTACGGTGGCCCTTGTGCCGGCCAAATTTTGCTGGCCTCACTGTGCTGGCCTAACTCCAGGTTAGGATTGCGCCCTCACTGTCATAACACGTGACAATGATCATTGATTTAGGGCTAAATCACCCATTAACCCAAGTGTGTAATGTGGCTTGGGTTAGGTTTTTTCCCCTTTTCAGTAGCAACTGGGTCAGATACAGAAGGGGAAAAAACCTGCAGGGCGGGTTGGGGGGCTTAAGGACTTCGCTGCTGCCACAATTCCACTCCCAGTCATACACTCCCCTGCCCCCACATGCTATTTAAAAAAAACAAAAAAGTTTCCCTGCAGTTTCCATCCCTTCTGTGGTCCTTCCGGGCTGGTATTTACAAGAAAAAGGAGAAACGTTAACAGGCCACGTTAGATGTTTGATTTGACCTCCGGATGGCCTTAACAGAGGGTGCAATGAATTCATGAAAGGACCGTCCATCAATGGTCGTTTGCCAAGATGGCTTCATGAGACCTCCATGGTCAGAGACAGTATGCCACTGTGCACCAGCTTCTGGGGAGCAAGGACATGGGGGAGGGCTCTTACCTTGTGGGATTTGTTATTATTACCATCATCATTAATTATAGTCATTCCTCACTATCTGCAACCCCACTATCTGCGAGGGGCAGAATTGCTACTTACCTCCTTATCTCAGCCTCTGTTCTCATAGCCACTATGCAAAGACCTTCCAAAAGCTGCAGGGACCTTCAGAATGGCACCTGTGACCAGCACTTACCCCTTCAAAATGGCCGGCAGATGCATCCATCAGTCATGCTTAAGTGCCTTTCTGAAGGTCCCTGCAGCCCCTGGAAGGCCTCTGCAGCATTCAGAGGTCTTCTGGTACTTCCTGCTGCACGATGCTGGCTTCCTGAGGGTCTGTGCTGGATTCTTCTGATAGCGGATAAGGTACCCCATTGATCCCATTGGATCAATGATTCTTTATCAGTGAATTCGCTATCAACAGGGATTTCCAGGAACCCAATCCTTGCAGATAATGAGGACTGACTTTATAATAATAATAATAATAATAATAATAATAATAATAATAATAATAATAATAATA
>JAJKFI010000101.1:4834633-4850262 GCA_029204185.1 Lerista edwardsae | reverse complement strand
TATTATTATTATTATTATTATTATTATTATTATTATTATTATTATTATTATTATGTAACATGAAATCTAAAGGGAAAATAGTTAAGATCAGCAGTCTGCAAAATGGAGATGAAGTAGGAAGTGGATGTTGTATAAGCAATACCAGAGCACTGTTTTTAATGTAGTGTGATATGCAAAGATGCACGTTCTAAAATCTCCAAAATATCTGCTGTACAAGCTTTGACCCCTGCTAACTGGGCAAGAGGCACTTTTTCAAGTGGGGTTCCCTTATATTTAGCTGGGAGAGTAACACCCAGCATGGTGTCTTTTCTAGTGGCTGTTGCTGGTGGTGTTCTGCATTTTTTTTTACATTCTGAGCCCTTTGGGACAGGGAGCCATTTAACTTTATTATTATTATTATTATTATTATTATTATTAATATTAATAATAATAATAATAATAATAATAATAATAATTTGCCTGTAAACCATTTTGTGAACTTTGTGTTGAAAAGTGGTATATAAGTACTGTTTTATTTGTACAGGTGTTTCCTGTTCCACTGTTATAAATCCAGAATATGGATTATAAATCCAATCCAGAATATGATTGGGCTTTCTAGCTCCGTGAAAATAATGTATGGGGGCTGGTAATGCTCATTTTAGAGAGGAGAGCTTTACATAGCCCCACATTCTTTTCCAACTTGGATTAAAATCCAGACAGGTTCACCTTCCCTTTTAACAATAAAGAATGTGGTTTTGAAAGTTTTCAGCGAAAGCCAGCTGTGATCACTAAGAATTGGCTAGTGCACATACCGTCACCAAGATATTACCAGTCCAAGGCAGTTTCTGGAGCAGTTTTGAAACTTCTTAAAAAAATATATTTCCTTTCATATATATTTCCCGTTCATCCAAAAAAATTTCATTTTAGAAGGCAAAAGACAAACATATAAATTGATAAATGTATCATGATGCTTTAAAAAAAGAAAAGAATTGGACCAGTTTACCTAATTCCTAGAGGCAGATGGAAGTTTGAAAAATGAACCAGTATTTATCTGCAGATTTGGAAAACTGATTTCACACAGTAGGTAAAGACTTCACTGTGAATTTTCTTTGAATAAGAATAATTCAAGAGCACAATCCTACCCTGGAGTTAGGCCGGCATACTTAGGCCAGCAAAATTTGGCCTGCACAAGGGCCACCATAAATCACTTTTGGACCACTTTTGGACACACACGTCTGTGTGCTGACCTCTCTGACTCCAAGAGTTGGTCCAAGCATACTTCATGGTGGCCCTTGTGCTGGCCAAACTTTGCTGGCCTAACTTCAGGTTAGGATTGCGTCGTAAATACTATGTATGTTTTCATCCTCACTCTTTCTTTTGTCTTTTGTTTCAGGTTCTAAAAAACCCCATTCAGCAGCTTTACCCTCTCCAGTTTTGCCGTCCCTTTCTGCCGCACAAGCCACAGTCCCACAACCGTCTCCTCCTCCTCCTCCTCCTCCTCCTCCTGGCTCCCACCCTTCCGCACAAGTTCCAGTTCTTCCCCCAAGAAACATCAAACCCAAGTCTGACATCATGTAAATAAGCGTGAAATCTACTTCCTTTTCTTCTCCTATGTCTTGGGGCATTATTGATCTCAGCTCTACTGAAATATATTCCCAAATGGTCTTCCAACATTTGCCACCCATCACAGTATCCATTTTTGTTTGTTACTTTCAGCTGAATAATTATGGAGGAAATGGTGGGGGAGGGGGACGACCACAGCGCACTTAGCGAAATCTGCCCACTTAACCCCAAGGAATATTGGACTGGCTCCTTCTCCTGCATGGAACACAAAAGGCAGTGAAGTGTGCTGGGGGTCGGCAGGTGAGACAGAATTGCCCTACCTTAGTTCTTGGAAAAGTGCCTTCACTGTGCTGTAGTGGCTGCGATCCTGCAGATGCTTACAACCCAGTGGATTCAGCTGCTCAAAGCCCATGGGTTGTAAGTGCTTGCGTCAGTGGTCTTCAAAGTCCTACTCTGACATTGAAGACACTGTAAGTGTTCGCAGGAGCGGGGGCAGGGTAGGGGGAGGACCCAGCGGGGCTGCAGTGATTGCGGTGCCACGGGCATTTAGGGGCATGTGCCCTTCCTGGGTGGAGGGGGGGTTGAGGGGTTGTCCAGAAGGATTGGGGAGACCTGCCGTCACCTCCGCAGGCCTTCCTGATGCTTAAAATAGCTTCATGACCAGATTGGAGCTTACTTCCTCTTTTCGCGCAAAACAGGAAGCAAGCTCTGATCTGGCCACGGAGCTATTTTAAGCATCGGGGAGGCCTGTGTGGGTGGCAGCAAGCCTCCCCAACCATTCTGGACAACCCCGCAAATCCACCCCCCCAGGTAGGGCACGTGCCCCTAAATGCCTGTGATGCGGTGATCGCTGCGGTGCTGCTGGGCAGTAATTTCTAGGGCCACTCCCTAGAAAAAGGAGAAATGGCCCTTTTTTTGCTTTCTATGATGGGTCACGAGACACCATTTGAAGAGCCCTGGTTTAACGTGATCATAGCAGAGGTGGCATTTTTCAAAGAACTCCGGTAGGGCAGTTCTGCCTCACCTGCCACACCCTCACCACGTGTGGCTGACGAACGGCCCTCCACTGCTGATTTTGACACATGGTCAGGTGTTCATGCAGGTGATCCTCCAGAGAACCAAGTTTAGGCTACTGCAGCTGGGCTGCCCTTGGAAACTGCTCAGAGACTTCAGCTGGTCCAGAATGCAGCAGCCCAATTTCTGCCTGGGGTGGGCTGCTAGGGGTATATGCAGCGGTGTCATCCGGCAACGAGCTGCCGGAATGCTAGGCAGGACTTACCGCCTGATTGGCTGCCCGTCCGTGACGTGTCGTCGCCTGCCCGTCCGTCGCGCGGGCGCCCCTGGCTTCAGAGGGGGTGCCCGCTTGCCTGGGGGGGCGCGCTGGGTGCCTAGGCAAGCAGCGGAGGGGCGCACCAACTGGAAGGAGCCCGCATGGCAGGCGGGCAGGCGGCGACGCGTCACGGACAGCCTGTCAATGAAGCGGTAAGTCCCGCCTAGTGTTCCGGCAGCTCGTTGCCGGATGACACTACTGGGTATATGACTGCTCTACAGCAGCAACTGCATTGGCTACTAAAGTGTTTCTGGCCACAATTCAAAGTGCCAGTTTTAACCTTTAAAGCTCTGAAACATTTTTTTCCCTAAGTTACACTGCAGTGATGTCAAAAACCTTGCTTGTTTATTTCTGCCTATCACTGAAGCTATTAAGAGCACAGGATTGCCAACTGTATTTGGTGACAATGGGCTTCAGAAAATACAACTTTGTCATCTCCAGTGCGCCATGCAGCTTAGTTCGGAAGAGCTTTACACAGTTCGGAAGAGCTTTACACAAATTCCGGTTGTCTCTTTTTTGCTTTAAGGCTATTCATGATTTTCTTTTCACAGAGACCAAGATAATGAAGACACCTATGATGACCTTGATTCGGAAGGTAGGAAAATTTTAGTTTATTAATTCATACTGTAATTTAGAAAATTACAGCCCAATTCTATCCTCCTCCACCTGACAACACAGTGGCACCAATATGGCGGCCACTGCATCCTGTGGTGGGAGACAGTAATGGAGGTCTTGTTTGAGGAACACTGATATATAGGATATTAATATAGGATATTAATTTCATAATACCTTGTGGGTTTTCCTGCAAATTCAGAAAAGAATTAAAATGAAGATCTGGAGTTCTACATACTACTGTACGCTTGTTCATCTGATCTTCTATGAAATTTCATATGGTTTAGAGCACAATTGATAGAGAAAGAACAGCGTTCTTGTATGTAGATGTACCAAGCTTTGTTCTGGAGGCATATTATTCTCCATAGACCTGCTGTGCTTTAATTATGACTTTACCAACATAATTTATGTTGGTAAATTATGTACCGACAAAAGAGCATTAACACTTGTTTTTTGCTTTTGATCTTTCAGGTCCTGGAAATGCAGATGAGGTTGGTTATTATCATTTTTTACATATAAACATACCACAACATTTCAGTATTTCTTGGTAAAATCCTCCCAAGTTTAAATAAAAAGATTGCAACACCACATGGAGGAGGCAGGGATATTCTGACATCAAAAAAATCCTTCTGCATCTTTGAAATCTTGTGTATGCAACATTTAGTTGGGTTATGGGGTCATGCAAAAAATATTTTTTTAAGCCAGCTTTTTGGAAAACAAAAAATTAGCTGAATGCCCTGCCTCTATGAATAGCTTTCCCTGAAATCTCTGCCTTTTGCTGGCTATATATCCTCTCTTTGCTCAGGCATTCACAAGGGCTTGTATGGTGCAGTGGGTAAATGCTGGTAGTTACAGACTGAAAGGGCACAGGTTCAAATCCCACTGGGGTCAGAAAATACAAAAGGGGGCAGATTGCATCAGGCAGGAACCATGATGCAATGCAAAGCTAATTTGAATAAGTAATTTGAATGTGGGGAAGGGGGATTTCTCTTCAGGGAACTGGGGAAATCCCTTAAAAAAAGTGGGTTGTTGCTGTTCAGTCACTAAGTCCTGTCTGATGCTTCGCAACCCCATGGACCACAGCACGCCAGGCTTCCTAGTCCTCCACTAGCTTCCAGAGTTCGCCCAATTTCATGTTCATCGCTTCCATGACACTATCTAACCATCTCATCCTCTGCTGCCCCCTTCTCCTTTTGCCTTCCATCTTTCCCAGCATGAGGGTCTTTTCTAAAGAGTCCTCTCTTCTCATGAGATGGCCAAAGTATTGGAGCTTCAGCTTCAGGATTTGTCCTTCCAGGGAGCAATCAGGCTTGACTTCCTGTAGGATTGACTGATTGGATCTCCTTGCAGTCCAGGGGACTCTCAAGAGTCTTCTCCAACACCATAATTCAAAAGCATCTATTCTTCGGGGCTCTGTCTTTCTTATGGTCCAGCTCTCACATCCATACATTGCTACTGGGAAATCCATAGCTTTGACTATGCGAACCTTTGTTGGCAAGGTGATGTCTCTTTGTTGGCAGGGTGATTGTCTAGGTTCGCCATAGCTTTCCTCCCAAGAAGCAAACGTCTTTTAATTTCATGGCTGCAGTCACCATCTGCGGTGATCTTGGAGCCCAGGAAAATGAAGTCTGTCACTGCTTCCATTTCTTCCCCTTCTATTTGCCAGGAAGTGATGGGAGTGGTTGCCATGATCTCCATTTTTTTTTAAATGTTGAGCTTCAAGCCAATTTTTGCACTTTCCTCTTTTAGCCTCATCAGTAGGTTCTTTAGGTCTTCCTCACTTTCTGCCATTAGAGTGCTATCGTCTGCATATCTGAGGTTGTTGATATTTCTCCCAGCAATCTTGATTCCAACATGGGAATCGTCCAGCCCAGCCTTTCTCATGATGCACTCTGCATATAAGTTAAATAAGCAGGGTGACAGTATACAGCCTTGTCGTACTCCTTTTCCAATTTTAAACCAATTGGTTGTTCCGTCTCCCGTTCTAACTGTTGCTTCCTGACCCGCATACAGGTTTCTCAGAAGACAGATAAGGTGGTCTGGTACTCCCATCTCTTCAAGAACTTGCCACCATTTGTTATGATCCACACAATCAAAGGCTTTAGCGTAGTCAATGAAGCAGAAGTAGATGTTTTTTCTGAAACTCTCTTGCTTTCTCCATGATCCAGCAAATGTTGGCAATTTGATCTCTAGTTCCTCTGCCTCTTCGGAAACCAGCTTGTACTTCTGGTAGTTCTCGATTCACATTCCCCCCAAAACTGGGACCTCTGAAGAAATCAGGGGAGGAGAGAGCCAGACCACAGGGAGCTGGAGAGGCACAGACCAGAGGCGAGGCTGCCCTTGCTTCTTTGCTGCCCAGGATCATGGGACTCCTTAGACTGCCTGCTACACCACTGCTCCCGTGCACTCCACAGCCCCAGCTACCATATTGTTCTTAGGTCAGGCGCGCATGGAGGCCCGAGCGCACCCCATGGCTGGTGCTGAAACCACGCCACCAGGACATCACCCCGCCCCCACATGTTGCTCCGACATGCCTCCCTTAGCCCAGAAACACTCCATTTCGGAACGTTATGGAGGCAAGGGAGGGGGGAGGGCCACACAACGTGCTGGTTCCTCCTCGTTATGCCGCCTCCGCGCTGCCGGCACCCTCCCCTGCCAGCGCCCATGCATTCCGCACCCCTGGCTATACGGTAAATACGCAACTGTCTTAGGTTCAAGTGAACATAGCTAGCCTTCCCGATATTCAGAGCAAGGTTGCGGCCAACAGTTCCAATAGGGCTATTTGGAGTTTTGCCGGCAAAATTGCTAGTGCAACTTGAAGCAGCCTGTGTAGGGTTAACCGGTTAGGTTAAAATCCAGCCTAAGTGCCAGATCCTGGTCCCACCCACCCCCTCCCTGGGCTGGTTTGCCCATGGGCCCTCCCTCCCCACCACCTCCCCCATCCTCCGCACTCGGCTTCCTAGGCCAGCCTTACCTGGGTGCGGCAGGCCTGGGTTCCGTGCACTGCCTTGCCCTGCTCTCGAGTCATCGCCAATGCACTTTGCAGTACAGCATGTCTGTGACATTCGAAGGCACTGAAGGCACTCGTACTCATACTAGGAGGCTTGGATTGCATCCTGTGAGTCCTTGTGGGAGAGGAAATCGTTTATTTATCTTGCTGTGTACAATGCTGCATGAACTTTTTTGTTGAAAGCACCATATAAGTATTAATAAGTAATAATGTACTGTACAGCCTTGTATTTTTTTCTGCTGTGAAGTCTGCATTCTATTTTTTACCTGTTGAATGTGAACTAGAAGATAATGTTCTCTTTCTTTATACAAATGTGTGTCTCTGCTATTGAAGACTGAAATGTCTGTACTTTTTTCATCTAGAGTGATGATGAATTGGAAACATATGAAGACATAGATGAAATGAGGTATGGAAATGGATGCTTCACACATGAAGTGGATCCCCGCTTATCAAGATTCCTTGGCTGAAGGGAGAGAGGGAAAAAAACATAAATATCATGATGGAAATTGAATATAAATAATGACCACAATTCCCAGGGTGGGTGGAAAAGATCCCAACACAGTCTTGAAGCTTTCCTTATTGCCGTCAAGAATGACTAAAAGAAAGGTTTCCATTTCCTGCCTGCAGGTTCCAGATGTCTTGCTCATATACATTTATGGGTTTTTATTCTCTAATGCAAAAAAAATGCTTCTTTGAAGATGCTGATAAATATCCTGAATTTTTTAAAAAGAGCTTTTGGTTATTGCAGTTGACTTTGAATGATCAGGTACTGTGGACAAACATCAAAGGAACTGGACTATGACCAGATCTTCTATGCAGTGGTGTCATTCAAATGATTTAGGAACAGGAACTCACTTTTGATTGGCACTTGTCGGGAACCCGGAACCAGCCACGGAGCCCATTAGGATCCGGAACGCCCATTCTGGTCCGTTCCCCCTGAATGACATCACTGCTTCTATGGTTTGGGGTGGTGTGTGTGTTTTTAGCTTAAAGGGAGTCATGGAATCCCTAATTTGGACTGAAGCAGTAATGTTGGAAAAGAAGTCCACTCCTTCCCTCCATGCAGTTTCCTGTTCAAAATTCCACCTCCCCACCCGCAGAGTGTTATTAACCCTGCTGGAATGCAGAAACAGTTTCCTATATCACTGATTCTCAAACTTTTCAGCACCAGGACCCACTTTTTAGAATGACAATCTGTCTGGGATCCACCAGTCTTGATGTCACGGCTGGAAGTGCCATCATTGTGACACCAGAGCCTGCTGCTTTCCTGAGAATGCAGCAATAGATTGGGTTGTTTCTCAGCCATTTTCCAATAGCAAAGTGAATCAGAAAGGAAAAAAAAAACCTATTTACAACCCTGACCAAGCAAAACAACCTCACAGCCTTCCCCCTTTCCAGCATCCCGTCTTCCCATATTTTCTATATGTCTGCTCTAGGTGCTTCATGACCCACCTGAAATTGGCTCACAGCCCACTGGTGCGTCCCGACCCACAGTTTGGGAACCACTGTTCTATATTGTACCTGTATTTTTCACTAACACAATTAATAGCACTGGGATGGGGCAGTTTTGATCAGGAAAACAGTACAGGGGAAAGGGTTAAGGGCTCAATCCTATTCTCCTGGATTCACAGCTACACCTGGAGTCCCAGGTGGCGGCGGTGGCCAGGGGAGCCTTTGCTCAGCTTCGGCTGATCTGCCAGCTGCGGCCGTACCTGAGCTGTGCGGACCTGGCCACAGTGACCCATGCCCTAGTGACATCAAGATTAGATTATTGCAATGCGCTCTACGTGGGGCTGCCTTTGAAGATGGTCCGGAAATTACAACTAGTACAGAACGCGGCGGCTCGGGTGGTTGCTGGGGCACGTCGGTTTGACTCTGTCGAGCCGCTGCTTCGGCGACTACACTGGCTGCCGGTTCTGTTCCGGGCCCAATTCAAAGTGCTAGTTTTGACTTTTAAAGCCCTTTATGGCTCGGGTCCGGGGTATTTGAGGGACCGCCTCCTTCTGTATAATCCAACCCGTACTCTTAGATCATCTGGGGGGGCCCTTCTGACTGTGCCGCCACCAGGAGAAGTAAGAGGAGTGGCGGCCAGGAAGAGGGCCTTCTCGGTGGTGGCCCCCCAACTCTGGAACACCCTTCCCCTCGAATTGAGAACTGCTCCCTCTCTGTTTACATTTCGGCGGGGGCTGAAGACCTTTTTATTCCAAAAAGCTTTTAATTGCTGACAGGTTGGCTGGCTGGTTATTATGATCCACGGGGCTTGTGTCTTATTTTATTTTTTAACTGTTTTTAAATTGTTTGTGTTTTTTAATCTTGATTGTTTATTGTTTAATACTGTTTTTAACTGTTTTTAATGTTAACTGTTATACTTTATTTTTATCCTTTTTAATATTGTAAGCCGCCTTGGACATCTGCCTTGGCAGAGGAAAGGCGGGGTAGAAATTTCTTAAATAAATAAATAAATAAATAAACTTTCCAGTGCTGATGGGGCAAGGGCTGCATCCTGCATTGAAGGAACTGTCATGGCGGCCTCCTCAAGGTAAAGGAATGTTTGTTCCCTTATCTTGGGGATCTACTGCAGCTACATCAGTGCTGGAACGTTGGAATGGGATTGGACCCTAAACCCTTCTACCGTAATGTCATTGCTCTGATTTAAGTTACATACACTGCAGCTACTTTTACGTTTTTAGGAAACCACCAGGAAATCCAGTCATGCATCTCCTGTGTCATGTGTAGTTTGGTATTCATTTTCCAAGGGCTTTGTGTTCTGCCAAATTCCCTGCCGGGCCACCCCAAGGGCCCTAATGCCCACACTCGGCTAACTAGTTTTCCCCACAGAGCGGCCTCAGAGACAGGCGAGAGGGAGGGGGTTCAGTCACCCACTGGGCCTCCTCTCTTCCAGCAGCTTTGCTTGGGATCACCGGCTGGCCAGTCTCCTCCAGACTGCCCTCATCACGGGTTTAGCTCCAAACTACTCTTAGTCTAACACCAACAAACCCCGCCACCAAACAAAAGGCAGTCAGCTTGCCCAAGCCATAACTGCCTCCTCCACTTGGTGGCTTCAGGGGCATGGCAGACATACAATAATTCCCAGTGGTCCCAAAACAACCTTACCTTAGCCAGTTCCTCAGTCCTTCAGGCAGGCAGTTAATCCGTTCAACACCTACCTGGTGCCCTCCTCCAGCACCTTCCCAGGTGCCTTTCCTCCAGCACCTATCCAGGTGCTTTACTGTAGCTCCTGCCTCCAACTTTATACTGAGGCCAGCCAATCAGTGGGCAGGCTTTAATTCATCAGCCACACCCATCTGCACCTGTGCTAACCTCCCTTCATAGCCGGAGAGCTCATCAGCCTGCAGCTGTGTTCCTGCTGCAGGAGTTCTGGGATTAACTTCATAATCCCTGGCTTATCTAGGACAAGGGGCCACTGCTGATACCATTCCCTATCTCCTCGGGGTATCTCCTGCCTTTTCCAATACACTTTGTGACTGAACTTTGCTGGAGAGAGAATGTTGGACTGGTTAGACCAGTGCTTCCCCATCTGTGGGTCGTGACACACCCACCCAATCTGTGGGTTGTGATGGGGAAGCAAAATTCCTAACGTTTTCATCTTCTGTTCTATTCAGTCTTCTGGAATGTTCCAGGGTACCCTGGAATGACTGTAAAGGTTTCGGGAACAGTCCTTAAACTCCATTATTAGGGAGAGTCTAGCAAATGTCTACACACACATACTATATGTAAGGTCTCTAGCAGCCTCTGGAGGACAGGACCCCAATTAATAATTAGAACTGTACTTATTATTATTAATAAATAAAACATTTCTTTCTAGATCTTTTTTTTAATCTAGTGAGTTGTGATAGATTGTCATTTTTAAAAGTGTGTCCTGATGCTAAAAAGTTTGAGAAACACTCAGACAGACAGACAGACAGACAGACAGACAGACAGACAGACACACACACACACACACACACACACACACACACACACACTTACTCACTTTCTTTCCCAGACTTGGACCACATTTCTCACTTCCATTTGAATTCCTGATCAGACATTTGTCAGCTTGCCTGTTGAATCCATAACAATCCCTTTTTATTATCCAGAACTCCCTCTAGAGATGATGAGAGGAAAAAGCAAAAGGAAGAAAAGAAAAAGTCAGATCAAGAGAAGAAAGAACAAAAGAAAAAAGAGCAGGAAATGAGGAAGAAATTCAAAGTAAGGTTTTTTTTCCCTAGCTAGGTTTGTCTAGCAAAGAAAAAAACACACTGTCCTTTAGCATTGTAAAAATTCTCCATTTGACACTCGATACTCCATTGGACTGCAAATCTGTGTATCAGATTAGACAAGGCATTTCAACAATATCCCTAGTTCCAGCTCAAAGAATGAATGAAGGCTTTATTTTGTATGGAGAGGCACAGGCGGAAGGAAGATCAGAGTCTTCTAGCAGATCTCAGGATGATTGTACAGTACAGTACCTTTGCAAGGGTTTCTAACTCCTTATTGAACAATTGTGAAACTGCAAGTAAAAAATTTTTTTCTACTATAGCAGGCCTTGAGCAAATCACTTATCTCTCAACTTCAGTGTTCCTAACCTATAAAATATAATTATCTTTTAGACTAGTGATTTTCAACATTTTTCTTCTCATAGCACACTGACGTCTATGGTCTTCTCTATGGTATTTGCCTCTTGTGATGTCACTTCCGGCTTCTGGGAGAATCTTCCAAGTTCTGTGGCTATGTTTTTAGGGCAACTGTCTGTAGTAACACATTTATCTGGGAAGGGGGATAGACAATTCATTACGATAGACAGTTGCCTTAGAAAAAGAACTACAGAACCTGAAATTTTTCAGTGAATTTCAACTGCTGTGCTCCAAACTCTTGTTGCATACCTGTGGACTTTTAGTGGCACACCAACATGCCACAGCACAGTGGTTGAAAATTGCTATTTTAGATGGGTAGCCCAGTCCTAATGTGGACATTGAACCTGGAGCCCAGTTCCTACCATTTGTCCCATGGATATAGTCAATTTGGAGGGGCACCTTCTGCCTGCGCACCAATATACCACAGGCCAGCTCCAGTTGGTAGCCACATATTCATTGTTAGTGATCAAGAGGCTCTACATACACATGTCTGTTTGTGCATAGGGCTCCTTTCAGAGTTAACCAGAGCTTTTGGCCAGCATGAACCTGCTTTCCCCTTCCCCATCCCATGCACTGAGTGGGGGATGTAAAAATAAGGCTTGGGTCTCACCAATTTAAGTCCAAAACTCTAGCCCCAGTTAACCTGAGTTCCAGCTGCTACTGGTGAGGTGCTGGTTCCAAAGGAAAGATAGAGTGAACTAGAGGAAGTAGACAATCATGTGCTTCCCTTCTTCCCAGCCCATGCACAGGGACGAAGGGGGCCCCGAGTGCGCCCATGGCAGGGCGAAGATATCGCGCCCCCAGCACGTTGCCCCGCCCCTGTGTGTCGCCCAGCCACGCCCCCTGCACCCGGAATAGCTCCATTTTGGAGTGGAACGGAAGCCAGGGAGGGCGGGTGGGCCAAACAGCATGCAGGTTAATCTGCGGACTCCGCACAATGACGCCCGCCACTGCTGGCGCCCATGGCTCGCGCCACCCCAGGCTACACCCTTCCTCCACCTCTGCCCATGCAGTATTATGAGTTACAGGCACAGCAAACACAGGAAGATTAGGAAAGGAGGTGCTCCCTTCCCACTGCCGTCGGCACAAGGTGCAAAACTTGCATTTTCCACAGCCCCCCCCCCAGAACTGGAAGAAAGGAAGCGAGCTTTGCAGTCCATATATGAGCTTGCAAAGCTTGAACTAGGAATTTGCTCCAGCCCATCCTGTTCTCAAAAGTGAAGTCTCTATAGCCAGATTATGCTCTTCTGCTGAGTTCTGTTTTATGTCCTAAAGTTAACCATGTAATGCTCATTTGCTCCCATTTTTAATACTTTTGTGCAGCTAGTGGGACCCATTGAGGTCATCCACCAGGCAAGAGCTTGCACGGACTCCAAAGGAGGGAAGACTGATCTGGCATTCAAGCAGGGGGACAAAATTGAAATCATCCGGATCACAGACAATCCAGAGGGGAAATGGCTTGGAAGAACAAGAGGCTCCTGTAGGTACAAGAATGGAAGTGGGGTGAATGGGTGCAAATATTGTTACTCCGCAATTGATTAATTTGTTTCTGTCCCAGAATTTGAGCTGGGAGAATTTGAAATGTCCTCATGGCAGAATGCTTAGCTCCCAAATTCTTCACTCTGGCAAGGCAGCGTGAAAGACGCTCATGCTGCACACTTACCACCCTCCCGGTGGCCCCTTCCAGCCAATGGCTGCTTGCCACGGTCTGCTGGTCCCCTGGGAGGCGGGGCCAAGGGGACCGTTAGTGCGTGAAGGCACCAACGGCCATTCTTATTCTTCATATACATCTGCCGTGGTTCATTATGTCAGAGGCTCCTAAACTGGGGCATGATGGCATCCCAGGCACAGAAGCTCTCTTAGAAGTTTGGGAACCTAGTGCTATTCTGACTACAGGTGTGCCTAGGTATCCACTGATTCGGTATCCACGGTTTCAGTTATCCACAGATACCCTATCTTTAAGAAGGCGTCATGATGATGTCTTTACATTCCCAAACTTCTGGAATGCCAAGCCTCTTCAGGTAAGCACTGCATCAGGTGGTACCCACCCCAAGGATGCCTCTGATAGGGAAGCCTCTGATGTGCCTGGTTCATGAAGCTATTGGGGCCTGTTGCCATCAGGCCTTCTGTTGCCATCAGGCTACAGGGAGGCCTGTTGCCATCTTTGTCTCTCCCATTTCCTTCTGCTGCATGAAGCAGCTGGGGCCCACTCACAGATCTGCAGCCACTGAGGAGACTCCATGCCCCCTACCAGGTCTTCAATTTCAGAACCAGCAGCAGCATGTGGAAACCTTGCTTATTTTTGTTTGGTTGTGCGTAAACCACTTTGAGAGGCCTTCATCTGAAAGGCTGTACACAAACAGGTCAAATACAGAGATCCTTAATTATACTGTCCAATGATCCAGCCCTTAAGTCGGTGTAATGCAATGTTATTTTCACTGGAAACAGGAGTAGATGAATGGAACCTGAGTGGGAACTGGGGGAAGGCACACAAGAAGGATGTGCTGTGTGTGCTCCCAATAAGGAGTTGGGATGTCAGATTTCTCCAGCATTATCTATGGGAGGGACTGGGAGAGACTGCCAGAAGCAGAAACTGGACTGCTCTCCTGGGTGACCTCATCAGTTCCCCTCCAAAAGAACAGGAGGAGCAATACTCCTAGGCAGTCTGGGGGAGCAATCATAACATGTGCTGGAGCACAACTTTATGCCTCTTTCTCTGGGCATGTCAAATACCAGAATTATTTGTCCATCAAGACCAGGGGTCTCCCCAGACTTTTCAGTATGAGGGCCACAGAGTATATTTTACAGATATTTTCAGATGGGCTGAAAAAAATCAGTTTTATACATAAATGAATGAAATGTAAATGAATGAATAAATTTTTCTTGGATCTTTTTTTTTTGAAATTGACATGATATGATTCAGAACAAAAGAGAAACGTGACATTAACAAAGAATGCCATCCTTAAACTGAGAAGTGATGATATTATATGTCAGTAAAAATGTCAAAAAAGGGACGTGGTGGCGCAGCGAGTTAATCCGCTGCTGCTGGGCTTTCTGACCGCAAGGTTGGGAGTTCAAGACTGCACGACAGAGTGAGCTCCGGTTGCTTGTCCCAGCTCCTGCCAACCTAGCAGTTCGAAAGTACATAAAAATGCAAGGAGATAAATAGGGACCACTTTGGTGGGAAGGTAACGGCGTTCCGTGCACTAGGGCGTACAGTCATGCCGACCACATGACCATGGAAGCTTGTCCTCGGACAAAACGCCGGCTCTACAGGCTTGGAAACAGAGATGAGCACCGCCCCCTACAGTCGGTCACGACTAGACCATTTGGTCGTGGGGAAACCTTTCCCTTTACAAATGTCAAATATTTTAAGTTGCTACAGGCTGGAAAAATTTTTGTGGCTGGCCAGATGTAGCCCCTGGGCCATAGTTTGGAGACCCCTGGTCAAGATCAATAGTATACAGGCCAGTTCTGAGGACCATATTATACACTGTGTAACACAAGAGGTTAGCAGGTTTTTTTTTTCCCACCTGCTAGTGAGAATTACTTGCAGAAAAAACTTGAGACAGCTCAACGATGTTGCTGTTGAAATATGGAAAATGAAGAATTTCTTTTCTTTAGGACATTTTTATTTTTATTTTTACTGCTTGCATAAAATGTGTACATAATTAGCCATTTAGCTTTTACATTTCAAATATACTATATATAATGTCTATATACTATGAGTAGTATATCGTAGTAGTAGCAGCCCCTAATCTACTTCTACTAGTAACTACTACTTCACAGCCTAAAACTACTACTTCACAGATAATCTGTGAAATAAAATAACCATGCCTTAGTCACCAATTATTCTGTATTTTAGATGGCTACATTAAAACAACGATGGTGGAAATAGACTATGATTCTTTGAAAAGAAAGCCACGACCTCCCACCAACATTCCACCAAGGCAGTCAGACTCTGACAAAGAAGTATATGATGATGTTGGGGATCGGGACAGTATCAGCAGGTATGTCAGAACAATGGGAGGTGGATCAGAAAGGGCTCAAACGTATCTGCTATTCTACTGTGACTTGCAGTGCAGTTCATCTTGTCTTCATGATACCATCCTCCACTCAAAGGAAATACTTCTTTGCCCAATGTGTAATTAGTCTGTGGAACTCCTTGCCACTGGAGGTGTTGATGGCATCTGACCCAGGTACCTTTAAAAAGGGGATTGGACAGATTTCTGCAGGAAAAGTCCATCACAGGCTACAGGCCATGACAGAATAATGTACTATGCAGACCTTCGGTCTAGTCCAGTAAGGGAATTCTTACTTTCTGTTAGCCAGATTACACATTTGAATCTTATTTCAATCTTTAGAGATGAATTGTGCATGTTATATTATGTGGCACACAGAAGTACAGACAAATCATGTGCCTTTCTTTCTTTCTTTCTTTCTTTCTTTCTTTCTTTCTTTCTTTCTTTCTTTCTTTCTTTCTTTCTTTCTTTCTTTC
>JAJKFI010000101.1:4827144-4834623 GCA_029204185.1 Lerista edwardsae | reverse complement strand
TTCTTTCTTTCTTTCTTTCTTTCTTTCTTTCTTTCTTTCTTTCTTTCGGCCCTCAGTAATTATGTTTCTTCTCACTTTTGTTTTTTATGGCCAAAGTGGAGGTCAAACTGGAGGTAAGTTCTAATTTTATTGCTCTCTCTTTTCTTAATAAAAACCAGCTCCCAAAGTACTATTTTAGCGTGACTGTGGGTGCAATCCTAACCTGGAGTTAGGCTGGCACAGTTAGGGCAGCAAAGTTTGGCCGGCACAAGGGCCACCGTAAAGCATGTTTGGACCACTCTTGGAGTCAGGGAGGATGGCGCACATCTGTGTGCTGGCCTCTCTGACTCCGAGAGTGGTCAAAACAGACTTTACGCTGTCCCTTGAGCCACTATATAGTGGGCGCAGATCCGGATAGCCCATAGGGGTGGCTAGTGCCTACCCTGAGGCAAGGGGAAGAACGTGCCCTTACCCTGTGGAGGCTCTCGCCTGCTCCCAACCTGTGCTGAATACAGCGCGGGCCTGCAGGCCTGCCTGTTCCAGTGCAGCTTAGGATTGCGCCCACAATTTAATGCTGTGAAATTTAAGCACTGGTTTTATCTTCTTCTTTTTTTAATTTAAAGGAGGATTCCCACCTCCTCCTGCTGACATTTATGATGGAGTTGAGGAGGATGAGGACATTCAAACAAAGTAAGTATTAAGTAGCAGTCAAATAATGAAAAGCAAGTGGAAAATTCTATCCTTCTACTTAGCTTGTAATATAAAGATGTAGGAAATTATTACCTGGTAGGGAGCATTGAGATATTTTAAAGGAGTGTAGAAATCATTCCTTTAAAGGTTTAACCATGGAGTTCAATTGCTTTGAATCTTCAAAAATGATTTTTTTTTCCAATTCTTTTGAACTCCTTTATATGGGTTCAGGCTTCTAAAGAACATTCAAGTGTTAAATCCTCTAATTTGTTTTTTATCGTAAGAAGAAACTAGTAAGTCAGAATCTGAAGATGACTCTTTACTTAGCTTGCTGCCGCAAAATAGAGAGATGTTTGTGTGGTACAAAACAACTCCAGAATTGAATTGTTAGACCCTGAGAATCTATATTTTTTGTATTCATCCTGCATATTCATTCACACTGATGCCCATTTACACAATCAAGGCCCATTTACACAATATGGTCTATGAACATGTGAGCTGCTGTAACACAGTGGCAAAATAAAGTAAGCAGTAACTCAGGATTTACTCCGTTCGAATCTCATCTCTGCCATGAATACTCACTAGGTGGTGTTAGGCAAGCCACTCCCTCTGATCCTCAGTCTTTCCCCTCTGGGAATAATAATAACCACATCATAGTGTTGTTGTAAGGGCAACATCAAGAACATACCTTTGAAGTGCTTTGTGTATTCACTGTATAAATGTTAACTGCTGCTATTATTGTGAGCGCAGTCCTGAGTCTCTTGCACCAGCCCAGGAGTATTGCAAACATGCCCTAAGGCATGTTTGGATCCCTAAGGATCCAAACTCTGTCCCCAGCCCGGTCAGCCTTACCCAGGCCATTTGGATTTGCATCGCCGATTTCGCATGCCCTAAGGCATGTTTGCACCTCTCATGTTGGGGAGGCCAGCCCAAGGGCATGTGCCAATTCTACCGGTAAACTTTAGGCCATCCTAGGGCAGCTGGCATGGGGGGCAGCGGTGTTATGCTGCCGGAATGCTGGGCGGGACATCCGGGTGATCGACAGCCTGCCCGTCGCGTTCCGAAGCGTTACGCCGTTTGCGTAACCAGTTACGCCGCTTGCGTACGTTACGCAAACGGCGTAACACTCCGGAACGCGACAGGCAGGCTGTCGATCACCCGGATGTCCCGCCCAGCGTTCCGGCAGCATAACACCACTGCATGGGGGGTTGGGGAGGCCGAGGGAAGGGTGGTATTAAGGTGGATGGAGGCAGGGGGAAGGCTGTCCACGGGCTGGTGGATGGACCAGCCCAGGGAGAGGAGTAGGACCAACCTGGGTGATCTAGGCTGGATCCAAACCCCGTCCCCAGCCTGGTCAGCCTTACCCAGGCCATTTGGATGTGCAACGCAGATTTTGCTGGCGCAAATCTGAGTAGCCCTAATGGGGTGGCTGCTGCATGTAATGGAATAAGGAGAAATAGTTCCTCTTACTTTGAGTTGCACTGCAGCCATCTCCAACCCTGCCCTGGATACAGCAAAGTTAGGATCTGCCGGTCTATCAGCATGTATTAGCCACTGATTTTTCTGTGGCCTTTGTTTTGGAAGTATATGTTCTAATATTTATTGCATTCCTTGACAATAAACCTTTAGATCATGACCTTGCTACCACATAAGCCTTTTAAACCCTGTTCATTTCCGATCTGATTTTCAAGAAATACAGCACAATATAATGCAATTGGAGAATACAGCTACTGTAATCTAACCTGGAGTTAGGCTGGCACAAATCCCTTGTGCTGGCCCAGGAGTGTCACAAACATACTGTAACACACATTTGGACCACTCTCAGAGTCAGAGGATGGCGCATGTCCGGCAGCTCCCTGACTCCAAGAGTGGTGCAAACATGCGCTACAGTGGATTTGCAACATTCCTGGGCCAGCATGCGGGACTTGTACCAGCTTAACTCCAGGTTTGTATTGTGCCCAAAATCAAATAACTACGGGGTTCTCTGTCCCAAAAGGACTCACAGAGCGCAATCCTAACCTGGAGTTAGGCCAGCACAGTTAGGCCAGCAAAGTTTGGTTGACACCATAAAGCACAGGGCCACCATAAAGCACAATTTTGGAGTCAGGGGGGGATGACGCACATCTGTGTGCTATCCTCTCTGACTCTGACAGTGATCCAAACACGTTTTAGGGTGTCCTTTGTGCCATCCAAACTTCGCTGGCCTAACTGAGCCAAACTAACTCCATTTTAGGATTGTGCTCACAATCTAAAAAGTTGCAGAACAACACCAGCAAACCGCCACTAAAAAAAAGATTCTGTGCTGGGGTGAGGCAGTGTGCCCTCGGGAGCACTTTTAGAGTATTTCATGCGTTAAATGCACCCACCAAAAAGTAGAATTCAGTCCTTTAAGAAGCTTGTATTTCATTCTGCAATGTGATAATTGCATGCATACTCCCAAGGTCTGTATCACAGGATGAAGATCAGAATAACTCCTGGCCCCGGGGGCTTTTGAAGATGTTAAAGGGAAAAGATTACCAAAAGAAAAGTGTGCGAGAGAAAACACCTAAAGTCAATGAGACACAAGCTAATGGAAGTTTCCCGTAAGAGTCTGCTGTGAAAACCACCAGTTCACTAAAAACTAATTTTGCTAATATACTTGTTGATCATGTCTACTAACAATGCCTCACAGCAGCCTAACCAGCCACAAATTAAACCGCAGGTAACCCAGATTAATCAGATAACCCAGGCTATGAAAAACGCTATTCTTCTTCGGAGGTTGGGCCATGTTATCTTCTTAACACCTCTTGGCTTAAGTCACATATCAGAGGCAGCCTTTGCAATAAGATGAAACAGCCTTCCATTCATGTTAGTGGAATGTGTTGGAATGTGTCCACTTTCTGGTGGACTTTCTGGCCCAGATTTATTAGCAGAAGGTGGAGATTTCTCTGGATTCTGCCCCACGAATCAAAATGCTCTGAGTCAATAGTATATAGGAAAAGCTTATCATGGCCCAACTTGCCTGACGTTACAGTCATAATCATGATCCATGATAATATTACATGTTCAAGGAATGACAGCACAGGTACAGCTGAGCACATAAGAACAAATGTTCTGCATTATTTTCCACTAAACGATCAAGTGGCTTTCATTTCAAAGAGGCAACCATTCAAACACAGCACATTCACAATTTCTAGGGTTTCTGCTTATGCAAACTATTCACCTGGGCCTGATTTATGCACTTCGCAATCCAGATGGACTTCTGAACGGATTGGAAAAATGTGCTTGGAAAACATTGATTCTCTCAGAGCACAATCCTTATCTGGAGTTAGGCCAGCACAAGTTAGGCCAGCAAAGTTTGACTGGCACAAGGGACACCGTAAAGTATGTTTGGACCACACTCAGGGTCAGAGAGACCAGCACACAGACTTGCACCATCCTCCTTGTCTTCGAGAGTGGTCCAAACATGCTTTATGGTGGCCCTTGTGCTGGCCTAACTTGTGCCGGCCTAACTCCAGGTTAGGATTGCACTCTCAGTGTAGTCTTCAAAGGGAACATTTTGAGAATCAGCATAAACTGAGGTAGGTACCTAACCTAGAGCCCAAGCCTATTATATGCATGTCTACTCAGAAGTCAGTCCCATTATAGTAAATGGAGCTTACCCCCAGGTAAGTATGGATAGGATTGCAGCCCTAATATTCCAGCCAGAGAATGTCAGAATTCCAGGGCATGATCTGAAGTTATGTGATGCAAAACCCTTGCTGAAGCTAAGCAGGTCACAGCTGGTCAACATCTGGATGAAAGACTGACTGTAGTTCGCCTTGGTTTCTGTGGAAGAAAGTAAGGATATACATGTAATGATTAATGTAGTAGAATGTGGAATTGCAACTGAGTATAACAGGCAGCATGTTCTTCTATCATTATGGTACCCACAGGCATATATGTAATTATTTATAGCCTCTGGGATTGATTTTTCAGATGTTTAAAACATGAAGTCCACCCATATGATTACAAGTACTTAATGAAGATTACGCCTTTTATTTTCAGCAGGCCTTCTACAGCAAGGCAGCCTGGGAAAGGTAACTAAACTAATAATAATAACAATAACAATAACAACAACAATAATAATAAATCTCCACAGTTTTGACACAGTTTTGAGGAATCCACAAATAGTTTTCAGTAAGGGATCAGGAGGAGGCGTGGCAGAAACAGGAGGAAGCTTGCTTAAACTTGCATGTTCATAGTTCACAGTGCATGCTGGGGTGACTTTAATGGAATTTGGAAGTAGTAAGTAGCAGTTTCTTGACACTCCAAGCAGCAATCAGAATGCAGCTTGGGAATTTTTGAGCAGGTTATTTCCGGCTGGTGTGTGCGCGCGCCAGTAATTGCTTGCATTTGTAGAGTCATTCACCCTTAATTATTGCACTGCTCATACAATTTGCAATAAAAATTTGGACAAAAACATGACACAGCAATTTGCTATTTTGATCAAGAAATTTGGGGGGTGGGGAATCACCAAAAAAAACCACCCCTACGTACTATTTTTAAACTGATATACTGTACAGAACTTCTGTACCCAGCTACTTCTCATCTGGCCCCCATTTAAATGTTTGGTAGAAGTACATTTCAGAGCTGAAGGGAAATGGGGACTGTAGAAGCCTGGCCAGCCCACTGTAGCCCACCACAAATCCTGCATTTGGGCTACTGAGAGGCAGAAGTCTTTCTAGAGGACAAGAACAATGGCATTCCTAGAGAGGGGCAAAATGCAAAGTTTTGCAGGAGCCTGAGCTCCTGGATAAAGCAGCCCCTACCTCTTACCTTCACCGTCATTTGCATTTCGCCCCCCCCTCTAGGAGTGCCACTGGACAAGAAGCCCTGTTCAGCTTTCGTAGTGCTATTTAGTGCATCCAAGAGAAGGTGGAAGATCTAAAGGGAGTGGTAACTTGTAAAATCCTA
Source organism: Lerista edwardsae (assembly GCA_029204185.1). Taxonomy (NCBI): domain Eukaryota; kingdom Metazoa; phylum Chordata; class Lepidosauria; order Squamata; family Scincidae; genus Lerista; species Lerista edwardsae. The sequence goes on along the minus strand of JAJKFI010000101.1, from coordinate 4,829,019 downwards.
AACGGATTAGGACAACCGTTTTCAACCATTGTGCCACGGCACACTGATGTGCCGCAAGTGGCCCACAGGTGTGCTGCAGGAATTTGGGGGAAGGCCAATTACTAGGAGGGCCAGTGGGGAATGTGAGCCCCTATTGGCAGCATGGTGCACCTTATCAATTGTCAAAAAACTGGTGGTGTGCCTTGACAATTTTAGTGCCTTCTCAGGGTGCCGCAAGATGAAAAAGGTTGAAAATCACTGGCTTAGGATCTGGCTACTTGACTGTTATTATCCTCCATATGAGCCTGCCAGAGCCTTTCATTCTACATTGGGGGCCATCCTCTTGGTCTAGTCACCATCTGAGTTAGTCACTTTGGTTGCAGAGACTCATACATGGTCCTACCACCTACCACTCTGTCCCATCCATCCTGCCGACTTGCCAATATTGGCGGGGCCTCTCCCCACTGTCGCGGCACACGGGATCCTCCCTACCATCTGTGGTGGTGGCCTGGGAGCTTAGGTCCGATCCACGCAATGAGCAGGTGAACTCAGGAAGATTTTCATAGGATGCTCAAGAACATTCATTGGAGAAACATTGTAAAATGTGACGGTTTAGAACAGCCGCTTTGGGTCCCTCTGGGGAGAAAGACGGGGTAAAAAAAAATGCTGTAATTTTTTTTAAATTAAATAAATGCTGACATTTATAAATAAATGTCATGGTGTACCAGGAGAGGTGAGAGGGATGGTGGCCAGGAATAGGGCCTTCTCGGTGGTGGCCCCCCAACTTTGGAATTCCCTCCCCTTAGAATTGAGAACTGCTCTCTCTTTGGTAATATTTTGGCAGGGGCTGAAGACCTTTTTATTTTGAAAAGCTTTTAATTGTTGACAGGCTGGCTGGCTGGTTTTTATACTCTTGCTTATATTTTATGATCCACGGGGCTTGTTGTTTTAAATTTTAATTGTTTTAATATTGTTTTAAAATTATTGCTTTCTAATGTTAAATTGTGAATTTTATTGTATTTTACTGTTTTGTTGTAAGCCGCCTTGGGTGCCTGTGGGCAGAAAGGCGGGGTATAAATCAAATAAATAATAATAGATTATAATAATACTGTACTGTGTATGAACATCACCTCCTACAAAATGCTATTTAATACATTATGAGTTCATTTTCATTTTGGCACAACCTATTCGATTTCAGATTCTGGAGACAGTGATGGGGATGTTTATGATGATGTTGAGCCATCTGACTTTCCTCCTCCACCAAAAGAAATTGGGTGAGTGAACAAATGTAATAGGAAAAAAAACTAGAATTAAAAAAAAACACCCTTCTGGTAGGATCACCAAGCATCAATTTAGAAATCTCCATTTCAAATAGTAAACATGATGTATGTAGGCATTCTTTGAATGTTCAACATGCTACCGGGCGCAATCCTAACCATATTTCCAGCTCCGGGGTAAGGGCAATGCAGCTCCGAGGTAAGGGAACAAACATTCCCTTACCTTGAGGAGACCTCCATGACTATAGCTCCACAGCAGGATGCAGCACATGGCCCATTGGCACAGCTATGCCAGAGCTGGAAAGTTGGTTAGGATTGCACCAACATTACATTATCATTACATTACATAAATACAGTGGTGTCATCTACTCTCCAGACGGAACGCTGGGTGGGACTTACATTTGATTGGCTGCCTGCCCATTTGCTTCCTCCGTCCTTCCTGCTCGCCCAGGCACCCAGCGCCCCCCCCCGTCCGTCCCCCGCGTCCATCACGGAGCTGGGCGAGCAGCGGTGGGGCGCGGCGACCGAGGGCAGCCCGCATGGCAGGGGGAAGGCGGCGGAACCGCACGGACCGGGCTGCCAATCAAACATACGTCCCGCCCAGCGTTCCATCTCCGCG